>BLKR01000348.1:0-573621 GCA_011170035.1 Teleogryllus occipitalis
AATGATGAGGCGACATCTTTAAGAAAAGAAAATATGTCTGTTTCCGTTGATTTTGATTTTCTAAATCCATGTTGGCAATCTGAAAGCGCGTCGTGTTTAGTGAGAAAGGTTTCCATTCGTACGTAAAAAAGTCTCTCTAATATTTATGAAAAAACTGATAGAAGAGGCTTTCGTTTTGTTATTTGAGTTTAAAATACCCTGATCGTGTTTCATGATTTTAACTTGCCTTATGACTTTTCTTAACAATGATTTGTATTTTTTAAAGTAGATGAGGAAATCTTGAGATACGTCATGACGTTTAGAAATGAAAGAAAGAATTCGCTTGTTTTTACAAGATGTCCTAATCCCTTGTGTTATCCAATAATTGCTTTTCCGTGAAATATTTAATTTTCTTTTTTGAAGAGGAAAGCAAGTGTTAAAATGAATTGAAAGAGTTGAAAAAAAAGAATTATATTTGTCGTTTGTATCAACAGTATTATAAACCGCTTCCCATGACTCCTGCATCAAGTAATCAATGAATAATTTAATTTTACTTTTAGTAAATAATCTAGTCATACGTGTATTATTTATTGTGTCAGTGATCGCATTTCTTATAATGGTAAGAATTTGTGCATCGTGGTCACTGTATCCTAAATCTTTGGTTTCAACTTCATATCGAGTAGTAGTTTTGTTAATTATAATTTGATCAATTGCCTTCATCGAATGTTGTGTGATCCGTGTAGGTATATTAATTGTAATGTCTAAATTGAAGGAATTAATTAAATCGAGAAACTTTTCTTTCTCGCAAGATTCGACCAGAAAATCAATGTTAAAATCTCCGCATACAACAATGGATTCAAAAGAGCGATTGCTGACTTTATTAAGTGTTATCTCCAGGTTTTCTAAGAACAAAATATAATCTGCAGTTCTCTTTGTTGGAGGTCTGTAAATGCAAAGTATTATCACTTTTAGTGAAGTAAGATGTACGACAGAAATTTCGAAAATATTTTCAATGGAATACACATTTAATTCTGCCAAGGGGATAGAATCAATATTATTTCTAACGTAAATACAAGAACCACCATACGTAGGACCTTTATGCGATTCTCTCTCTCTACAATAAAAGCCTGCGAGGTAAAAGTTTGGAATTTGGAAAACGCTAAGTTCATTAGGAGATAACCAATGTTCTGTAAAGCAAAGAACGTCCGTTTGATTTAGATCGCTCTGTAGAGCTGCCTCGATAAACTCAGTTTTATTCGAAAGGGATTGAACATTATGGTGAAGAATGTTTAGTTTTTGCAAGTACCTACACGAATGTTTTTCTGCTGCATCTGACTGTAGTTGCTATATGCAGAATGAAGGCAGGAGCTGAACCTAGTTTCAAACACTCACTGTAGAGCGCGCAGGTGGATTAGCGGAATGGGGATAGTGGCGTTAGGTCGGGGAAACGATGCCATTTTCATTTCAGTAGTCGCCATGCAGTGGTCTGGTGAGCATAGAGGCTTTGTCGTTGAAACGTTCTTTAAAAACAATGATAGTGTGGTGGCGACACAGAGGGCTTTTCATAGGTGGTTTGGCTCGTAATGATAAGGTTCCTGATGCTAAAACCATTAGGAAATGGACGGGCGACAGGATTTGCACTTCCTTAAAAGCCAAGCTGGGCGACCTAAAAGTGTGAGGACACCTGAAAACGTGGCAGTGAGAGCGTCCATTGAACAGTCTCCATCGCGCTCTGCGCGGAAACATGCTGCCCTTGGAATATCGTCCAGAACGGTAAGGCGAATTTTACACACTGACCTTCATTTACACCCCTACAAGATGATGGTCGTTCAAGAATTGAGTCCACAAGACTGGGTGAAACGTACAGATGCTTGTAATGCAATTTTTAACCTCTGTACAACCTGACGCTATTCTGTGGTCCAGCGATGAAGCGCATTTTCACCTCTCCGGCACAGTAAATAAGCAAAATTTTCGTTACTGGGCGACTGAAAATCCTCGTGAACTCCACCAAAGACCTCTTCATAGCCCCAAAGTGACAGTTTGGTGCGCCGTGTCCTCCATAGGCATAATTGGGCCTTACTTTTTTGAATCTCAAGGTCTAACTGTTACTGTTACCTCTGAGCGTTATTGTGACATGCTAGAGAACTTTTTTCAACCTAAATTGGAAGAGTATGACCAGCAATATGACACACAAGCCTTTTGGTTTCAACAGGACGGTGCTACGGCTCATACCGCCCTTCGTTCACGGCAAATCCTGCAAAGACTGTTTCCCGGCCGCCTGATCTCCTTACGTGGCGATGTTCCATGGCCCCCTCGCTCCCCGGACTCGAGCCCAAGCGATTTTTTCTTTGGGGTTATCTCAAAGCTGAGGTTTACAAAGTTCGACCAAGGACCTTGGAAACCCTTAAGGAGGCAATTACAGATGTCGTCGCTGGAATATCAGAAGATATGCTGAGAAGAGTTTTCGGAAACTTTTTTGAACGACTCAACATGTGCATCGCTCGCCAAGGTCGTCACCTAGATGAACTAATTTTCACAACCAAATGAGAATAAAATGGCATTGAATGTAGTTTTGGGAAATAAAAACGTTTTGAGATTATCTTTATTTGTTCTTTCACAATTCATCCTTCAAATCAGGGAGTCCATTCTGCCCCATAAAGTGTGTATAGTGTAATAGTGTATATATATATAAAATTACTAATTTATCATGAAGTGCAGATTTCTATCATGTGTATTTAAAAGTATAAGCATAAGATTTTATTCCAATTATTATGATTAATTAGCAAATTTGTTAATTTTTCCAATTTTATTTGAAATTTTTAATATGAATTTTAAGTTGTATTATTTATTCATATTCTAAAAATTGTAATATTTCCTGTTATCCTTTATCACACAAAAAATACCGTTAAGAAAATTGAAACGAAAAACCTATTCACAAGTTCAACAGTATATACTGTGCACAATTCAAATAGCGTAATGGAGTGATACTTTCGTGACGTCGCAAATTTTAGTTTCGTTTCATTTGTTCATAAGTCAGAGATGCACAGAAATAATTACTCAGTGTGTACTGCAAAGATTCACGGAAAAATACGATTCCCACAATGTAAAATGTCAAACGATGGAAAAAAGAAAACCTCACGATGTTCGCGTGAACTCAGGGATTAGCGGGTCGAATCGGGGGGGGGCGGTTTTACACGAACCGTTAGTACCCGCAAGTATCCCAAACAAGAAAAAATTCATCATTACTATACTTCTGTCCAGATTGAGTTACAAGAATCCAGTTAGCTGCAAATAGAGCATAAGATACTCCAGAAAATGACGAATGACTTATCAGTAATGTAACCCGTCACTGTGTGCATAAAATCCACTAAGGAATTTGACCAAAATTGAGACGAAAAGTCACTTTCTTCAGAAAAATTGCTCACCAGTCTACGCAAGATGTAGTATATTCCATCACTCTTGAACTAATAGCTAGGAACGGGACAAGACCCTTCGCCACTAAATAGCAGCACTCACCTAGGTTGGAACCTCGGTACCTAGTTAGTCCCTCCTACCTGATTTTGCCCGTCTCGCCCTACCCCTACGAGGGGACAGCTCTTTTAAAAGACAAGAATCTTTGCTTGCTTCACCTCCTAACCCGAACGGAGAAAGTTAATACAATTATTGCAGTCTTAAGCAAACGTGAACACTAAATCAAGACCCTTTTGATTTAAACTTTAATTTTACTCACAATTGACAATTTTAAATATAATGGGTGTATTTAATTTTAATGGATAATTTCGTTGCTTTAGTAGAGGATATGGTACTGAACATAGCTTTGAATCATTAACTGTCATGTGACTTTTCCAAACGACTTACCCAGTGACGTACGTTTCCTCGGAGCAATTTGCGTAACCCTTACTTTTAAACCACGCGCAAGTTGTTCTGGATGCACTGCCCGCGAAAGCCAGCCATACCTTCCCCGCAACATTGACATGCCTGCTCTACATGACTCCGACTGCCATAGCATTCTTTTCCACCATTTCACATCGCCTCTTGGATGGTTTCTACGAGTACAATGCCCAAATCCCCTCCACGTCCTCGTCCGCCACTTCCGCGTGCCGCTCGCCCCCATCCGTCGAGAGGCCTCCGGGAGGACGTCAGGCGTCGCGGGCAGACCTCTGCTGATGGAGGACCTCCTCCCCCAGCCCCCGGCCCCCCAAGAGGCCCCCCCCTCCGCCTCTTGCGCGGGGGCCGTGGCGGTGACAGTGATCGGAGCTCTCCACGGCCTACTCCGCGCCTGGACATGAATGGATGCAATGGGGCCTTCAAATGTTTCATTTGCTATGAATTTATTTATTTTTTATTTATTTAATAGGTAATTATTACATACAAATTAGAGAACTTGACGCTAAGTGGCTAGGCCGAAGGCCTTTAAGCCATTACAATACCTACATTCTACCGCGTTCTAACCTTTCGAATTCTGGTATTCACCCCAAATGGTCTCTCCATCGCATCAATGCCGCGGAAAAGAGACCATAAGGTACGGCTGAGGAAAAAACCCCTGAAGGGGGAAAAACCTGCCGTCAGAAGCCGAGTGCATGCTAATCTATCCGATTTTTTTTGTTTTTAAACTATTTATTTATTTGGCGCGGGCGTCAGGCATTCTCCTTCCAGCGTTTGGCCTCCTCAGCACCTGAAAACAAACAGCAACACAGAAGATCGTCCGCACCAACGCCTCTGCCTTTGCTATGAATTTATGCTACGAAATTGAGGAATGCGACAGTCGGATAATTGTTTCTTATTTGAAGTTTGCGTCTAATTTTGATCGCACGTCTTCATTTCTCCAAATTGTTTATATTTATTTTTTACTACGAAGAAATTTGAAACTAATGAGTCACATTTTAATTGAACTTTAAATAAAATCGTTAATTAGAATTATTGAACATACTGTTGAGAAATTGGTATACTTGCAGCAAGAATTTACCAACGCATGACATCCCGTCGTTACTTAAATAGTTTTTTTTGTTTTGTGACAGTAATTCCCTAAGTAGTTTTCATTTGAGCAGAAACTTTGTTTCTTCTGTCAACTACGATAACTAAACAGGCTGAGACAAAGGAAACTTAGTCTGTGATCTCATTACATTGTTTGTGCTGGGCAT
Source organism: Teleogryllus occipitalis (assembly GCA_011170035.1). Taxonomy (NCBI): domain Eukaryota; kingdom Metazoa; phylum Arthropoda; class Insecta; order Orthoptera; family Gryllidae; genus Teleogryllus; species Teleogryllus occipitalis. Next base: position 5,121 of record BLKR01000348.1, read on the forward strand.
TTAAGCCGTATGCCGCCAGTTCCTTAAAAGCTCGAAATACATAATCTATACATACTGCCTTTGAAACAAGTGAAAAAGTATATAGTTTTCGTAAACCTTTTTCTTTACTCGACGTCAAGGTTGTAAATTAGAAAACAAGAAGGTGTAGTGTTAAAGATTCAAACCTGTCACGGTAAATATTAACATTATTCTTTGTACAAAGGAATAAAAATAATAAAATTGGAATCATACTCAAAAAATAATTAAAGAAGATTCAACTGGAAATTTTCAAAACAGGTGTCAATGACTCTGTTAATGTTTGAAACTTCAAATAGCAAGAACACTGGTTGTGTTGTCGGTTAAATTCCATTAAAAAAGTAAAAATAATCCATTCCACATCACGCAGAGAGCTATTTAAGGTTTTCTCTTTGTCATTCACAACAGCATTGTCCACCTCCGTCGGACACCGGGGACCGTTGGCCAACCGACCCCCACCCCGGCGCATTTTTTGACAGGTCCTGTTCGTGACGCGTCCTCGACGCTTTGCTACGCGACACGCGTCCTCTCTTTCGGGCGCCCTCAAACGCCGCCCCACGCGCCGTCCTCTCAGCCTCGGGCCTCTTCAGCCGCCGCTGCACCGCCCTCGCCACGCGAACTCCACTCCGCCTCGCCTCCAGCACAGGCTTCAGCCAGCACCCCTCTGCTCGCACCCCCGCCACGGGCTCTCTATCGCTGGTACCGCCAGTACCATCAGCATTGCCCCTGCTAGCAATGGAGTGCCATAACCTCCCCTCTCCATCTGCCAGCACCAGTCATCCACCAGCGCTCAACCTCGGCCAGCACCCACCCTCCGCCAGCACTCATCCTCCACCAGCACCTACTCTCGGCCAGCACCCACTCTCGGCTAGGACCCACTCTCGGCCAGCACCAACTCTCGGCCAGCACCTACTCTCGGCCAGCACCTACTCTCGGCCAGCACCTACTCTCGGCCAGCACCTACTCTCGGCCAGCACCTACTCTCGGCCAGCACTTACTCTCGGCCAGCACCCACTCTCGGCTAGGACCCACTCTCGGCCAGCACCTACTCTCGGCCAGCACCTACTCTCGGCCAGCACCTACTCTCGGCCAGCACCTACTCCCGGCCAGCACTTACCCTCTGCCAACATGTATCCTCTACCAGCAACTACCTTCCGCGAGAACCCATCCTCCGCCAGCATCTCCTCTGCAACATTATCCTCTTCCCGCCAGTACGCACGCTTCACATGCACTCCCCGTGCTAGCACATACTCTTCTCCAGTACTTACTGTCCGTCAGCACCCACTCTAAGTCCGCACCCAAACTACGCCAACACACCTTCCGCGAGAACCCACCTTCCTAGCACCTTAACTTCCACTAGGACGTTCCCATCTACCGTTGGCACCTTCTCTTCGCCAGTTCCCGATCTCCTCTACCATCCTCCGTGCTGCACATCCCCACTCATGACTCCCTCGCCTGCTCCCTTCCTTTTCCGACCACTCCCCTTCCTCTTTCACACCAGAGCACCTCTTCCCCGTACCCACCACCTGCAGAATTTGCTCCGACAGTCGAGTGCCATGCGGACTCTCCCTTCGCACCTTTTCATTCTCGCCCTCTTATTGGAGCGGGCCTCTGAACAGCTTGGTTCGAACGCTCCCGGAAAATTGCTTGTTTGGGTGGGAATAAAAGATACACAGCGCGCTGGATTAATTGGGACGTCTGTTCCGTCGAACGTGTCCGCCAGGCATGTTTTAGCCCCTTCTGATTCACGCTGCGGGGGCGGACATTCCACTGGGAGAGGCTGTGTAGTTCTTAGAGTGAAGGAATTTTTAATGACGAGGGAGACGATTGTTGGAAGAAAGGGAACGTTGCAACATGATTCTCTTCGTGATGAAGAAAATTCTATCTGGAAAGCCTGGCAGAGCAAAACTTTTCCTTTTCTTATATTTTTTGAGATATAAATTGCAATGTGAATTACATTGCTGACTTTAATACTGATGTGAATGATATATTTGAATAATAAATTGAATTTTTACACTTTACAAAAATTGTTTAGAAGTTTTAATGAAAATTGAAACCACATTTTCAAATGCACTTTTCTCTATTCAAGCAAAAATTGCAAAGAAAGATTTTTCGACGGTTTTTCTAAAGTTAAGTTTTTCAGTTTTCATGTTTGTCCCAGAGTCTTAAAGTCCCCCTAAAAGTTAAAATACCTTAATGGTATCTGGAACGGCACAACTATCTTACTCCTAACCCATTTTCCAAGTTTCAGCAAAAAAGCTGAGATATGCATCTTATGCTTACATTTTCATATCCACATAGACAGACCTTTTGAGTACAAAATTGTCTTATCTCCTCAGTACCTGCACCAATCTGTAAAAAATCGCCAATGTAACAGAATTAATTGAGTTTAATTCTGAAGTGTACGCAAAATTACAATTTAGAAGAATCGTAAACAATAATTTTAAGATAAAAAATTTGAAATCTTATTATTGAAGTGATTACAAGACTTTTTCTCACTATTATTGGTATTTGAGAGAAGAGAAATAATACTGTGATCAAAATCCTTAAATCTTCGTGGTTGAAATAAATATGTGTGTAATACGCACATTATACACACTGAGTATAATGTATATGTATTTGAAGCACTAATAAAAAGAAATAAAAATTGGGAAATTCTTTATTCAGTACAGCTTAATATATTTTTTTAGAATATCGCAAACGCTATATATAAGTCAACTTTTAAGTAAATTTTGCATTTTATTTCATGCATTTATAAATCATGTAAATTGGTATCAATTGGAAATGAAACATGCAGCCCATGTCATTGCTGTACAGTATTTAAAAAAGGAATTTGAAATCTTATTATTGTAAAGGAGAGGTTCTCAAACTGTCGATGTGCATGATAGAGTTGTATGGGGTACGAGGACAACTTCATGGGAAGATATTAAAAATGTAACCACTTAATTGAAAAGTCAGAATGTTTTCTGGAATATTGCGTTATACTTTTTTTTCAATGTGAATAGACATATATCAGAAGAGAGCATTTCTCGGTACTCCGATGGGTAGTTTTCCTTGTTTTCTCCGATCAACACCAGATGAATGCCGACAACCGGGCGATCTTTCCTTCCTCTTCCTTGTTCTATCTTCTCCCCTTACACACACACACTAACATGCACTACACTACCACATATTTCGAGAAACTGGTGGGGAGCTTAGAGCTTTCTTGGCTGGGGAACATGTACTAAACTTACGGGACTAATAAACTAAGCTGTTGACGCATCCGGAATCACTAACCAACCAACCAATCCATGTCCTCACCTCCACACGACTCCGTCTTCCCACTTGCACTGTGAACCCAATCACCGTTCCACCCACTCATCTCCACACCCCTCACCTCCCTCCCAGCCACCCATCCATCCACCACCCCAAACCACCCACCCGCTCGCTCGCTCGCAATTTCCTCGGGCCGCGTCAATGGAGCGCGCTCGGCGTCGAGTAGAAATCGATGTTTGTTCTGAAAGGAAACCCCTTTTCCGATTCGCTTCAATTAGCACTAGCACGGCGCAATAGTTTATTCCTCGCAATTACACGGTTATTCAGGGCCATGAAATCATTTCGTCACGATTGAAAGAGCTCGCTGCAGGCGGAACGGAGGTGCGCGCTCCAGGGAGAGGTCCTAGAGGGAAGGGAAAACTGAAGGGCGACTGGAGGCGAAGGGTCTAAGAGTGCCTGTGCATGAAGCAAGCGGTTAATTTTCGTCTGTTTAGATAAAAGGAAGCAACATGGCGGGCGTTCCGCAGGGAGCGTCAGGGAATGAAATGAGGGAAAAACGAGAGCGTCGAGTACGTAGGGAAATAAAGAAAGAGAGGACGTACAAAGCTTGCGCGGAATAAAAGGAGAGTAAAGTACAGGTGCCTGCAGAGTTGGCGCGGTTGATTGAAGTGGTACCTGAACTGCGTGGAATTGTTGGTTCGAATTCCACGTAAGGCTTGAGTGGTTTAGTCATATGTGTGCGCGCGTGTACGACATGGAAGGCATAGACAATTCCACTCATCGCCAATCAATACATCGCATTATCTCATTTGCATTCATTACATTTCCTACTGCAGTACGCCAACAAACCATCCACAGCTCTGTCGAAAAACAATAAAAAGTAAGGTTTAGTGTTTGAAGAATGAAAAGCATAGAAGAATCCGAAATGAGAAAACTAATGGCTGAGTTGGAATGCAACCAAAGAGGATTAACCGACGTATTTTTCTCTCTCAACATCACCTTTAGGAGCTGTTTGAGAAACCAGTCACGATTTCAGTACACAAGTGCTAGCGCGCGTACGTACATCACAAAAAACAACAATCTTCACTTCAGACACGTCCTCCGCATGGATTTTTATTGATTTATTTTCTAGGTCGTTCTGTCGTGGCTCGGCAGAGCCAGGTATTGAGGCGTGGTGTCCTTAACAATTGGCGGCAGCGTGCCTCCCAAGTAGCCATTTTCCTGATAAGGCTTCGGCAAGGTCGTGCCGCCGACGCGTTGACGTGCGCAATCCCGAGGCAGAAGGCCCGTGAAGTATGTTGTCGACCTGCCGCAAAACCGTCGGTACGTACCCGCCCTGCTGGTCGCACAGTGGAACGAAATGGTATCGAAGGCGCAAAAAATACCGAACCAAAAAAAATGAGAATTGGAAAATTCTTTTTATAAGCATAATTAAGCACTCTCATGTAATGGACAGGGCGTAGTCAACGTTGTTAAAGCCTAGAGGTGGAGGTCTAGAGGCGGAGGTCTAGAGGCGGAGGTCTAGAGGCGGAGGTCTAGAGGCGGAGGTCTAGAGGCGGAGGTCTAGAGGTGGAGGTCTAGAGGAAGGTCTAGAGGCGAAGATCTAGAGGCCTAGATCTAGAGGTGGAGGTCTAGAGGCGGAGGTCTAGTGGTGGAGGTCTTGTGGCGGAGGCCCATACGAAGTGAGAATGAAGACGTTTGCATCCGGGAATTGACATACAGAGTTATGCTCAACATAGTTTTACGAGATGGAGCAGTTCGTTATAAATAATACATCAATGAATTTTTAAATTTCACTTTTGATTGAACTGATCATGAAACCGCTAATATCTAGACACTGCATAATGTATTAATATAGATTTTTTCCAAAAATTATTGGGAACTGATTTATTAACGTAAGACCTATGAAAAAGTTTTTAAATTGTAATGTGTGTAGTACTTAGTGGTAGAAGTGGTAGTGATAGTGAGTGTCAGACTCGAAATCAACGTAATCGTGTGTCACCATCCAATGTCCAAATTTCATAAGTCGATCTAGAAGTGCAGTGCCATAATATTTTGATTATTTACATGCCTCAGTCTACTCACAAATACGAAGAAGACAATTTTAACAAGACAATCCATTCTTTCATCAAAATCGCTTTATCAACATTTACATACAGCGAGACTTGCTTCCACTGATGTGGCTTATCTTGTTCCTGAAGCCCTTCAAAAGAATAATAGTCAAATATTACAAAAGGCATCGCTCAGATGACCGAGTAGTTTCATCAAAACCCCGATCGCGATGCCGCAAATTCCTCAATTCCCCCCCCATTATTTTCCGTTTTCCGTCCCGTTCTTTCTTCTCGTGTTCGCTTGGCGCGCCTTTGGGTGCGCACGGGCCCAGTGCGCGGCGCGGCGCGCCGCCCCGCGCCTATTTCTGTCCTGCCCTTCCCCAGCGCCGCGCCTCTTAAGGAGCAGCACTTGAAACCGGTCACGCACCGGGCGCGGCGGGCGGCGGGCAGTGGGCGAGCCTCGAGCGCCGCGACGCCACCGACACGACGCGGCGGCGCAGGTGGAACGCCGAGACTGCGCGCTCGCCTCGCCTCGCCTCGCCTTCAAGCCATAACAACTACACGTTCAAAATGCGAATTATTACCCTTGGCTGCATCTAAAACTGATTAACTGATTGATCGATCGATTGATCGCTTGATTGATTGATTGGTTGATTGATTGGTTGATTGCTCGCTAGATTGCTCGCTTGATTGAATGATTGATGTTTGTGGACAGGCCAAAAGCTTTAGTCATTAGTCCCGTTGATTCAGTATAGTGAATGTTTAATGCCTGAATGTGAGGATGTTCCTTCCCCGCTTATAGGTGAGATCCGGCGCCGACCTACACGTCGGCTTGCAGGGAATTTCCCTGTCCAGTTACTTCCCCCTCCAGGTGTGTCCCCCCAATGGGGCACCGCCACAGCCAGGGCAAGCTCTGAGCTCTCGACTGGTCTCTCGACTTGCGTGTAAGTGTGCGAGTCAAGAAGGGGAAAGAAAAGGAAAATAAAAAGGAAGGGAAGGTTGTATGCGGTTTGTGGCCTTTTTGAGTACTGGTTCGGCATTCGCCTTGTTCTGATAAAAAAATGACAGGAAACTATTACAATGCCTGTCCTCTAGAATTCTCTTTCAGACAGTGGCCGAATTGGATCTAGATGTAAAGCTAGAATCGAAAATCATCCACTGTCGAGATTCGAACCCTTGGGCGTCCGAACTAGATTTGCTACAGAGACAGATGCAATGAGATTCTGAACTAACTTAGTCTAAAAAATTATGTGGAGGACTCGTGTGTATCGTTGTTGCATCGCCTTCTATTTTTGGGGCCTGGGTTCGAACCCTCAGAAATATACATAAAACTTGGGGTGGACATATCGTGCTCAGGGTATGTGTTCTGGCGTTCTCCGGATTCCTGTGCCTTTCATTCTATCAATGCTATCACATATTCTACATGACATTCCACGAATTTGAAATCTACTATCTAGAACAGAAAAATACGTTACATAACTTAAAAGTAGCTCTAGAAAATGTCTTACCTAATACATTACACTCAGGAAGTGATCAAGTAGGAATCCTAACGAAAGACTGTCACTTAAGCAATGGACAAGTATTATTATATATCTGTTTGTCATATACGTTTCATAAAATAATGCGTCATACCTTCGAAAAAAATGAGAAGTTTGACTTGTATTCTTCATAAAATTCCGTGCGCATATATTTCATCATAAAATTTGTAACATTCCCGCATACCCGAAATTTTTATAAGAGGACTTTACTCTGCATTCCCTGGCAGCGCCATTAAACTCTTTTCTAACATTCTTCCATTTTCGAGCAGTTCTCTGACGTACAAAGCCTCATCGCGGAATTTCAGATGCCTGTGCGTAGATTCAACGAGTGAAATAACAAAACTTGGGTAGCTCTGCCAGTAAATTCCGAATCCTTCACACATTACTATTCTGCCTCGCTACACCTACACCTCTCCTGCGAACTTCGCTACTCGCCTCTCTCACCTAAACCACTTTCACGAATCCATTCCCTCAATCACCGACCTAGTCTAAAACAACGTAATTTGAATCATCATAATTATATCTGACACGGGTTTCAACGACACATTCCCTCAACCCAAACTGACACACCTTCCTCATTTCTGCAGTCATTATTTTCACTGACGTCGTCATACACCTGCTAGCCGTCTTCACAGACATCGTCATCGGTCACTGACTCCAGTGCGTTTCGGATATCCGAACATTACTCCATGACCATCTTCAAACATCCTTCAAAGCTTACCAGGAAGTAAATTCTTTTGCGACCATCATCACTACCACCGCTGCCACCATCGCCGCATCAACCGTCAAAATTACACTCATCACAGCTGTCGCTTATAGATGCCGCTTCAATATCCTTATAGCTACAATAACAGCAAAAGGTCGTACTGTTAATGTATATGTTGACATTCCTACTCTTATGTACATCGCACTCTTCTCTGCCCACTTTACTCTGTACTTAGCGGAGAAATTGATCGTTATCTCCCGCACGTTCCGTATGTCTCTTCGAGAAAGCGAAAAGACAACTCTTGAGGAAACAGATGTGCGACTTGAATCGTTCTGTAATGACACCTGTAAAGCATAGAGCTTCTCAGTGTAAAAAAAGTGTTGTATCAACCACACAAATGCGCTGTACTGAGAACTCAGAATATTATATTTCTACACAAAGTCACTTCCATGTTCCACCTCATTAGGTCCAAATTCCATTCCATAGCATCACCATCTACCTGTCTCTCCCACTATTACAGCCATCATCGCCATCGTCTCTATCACAAATTCCAAACTCAGGGAGCCTTCAATATTTTGACGACTTTGCTGCCCCATCCATTTCCACTGGCACAATATTATGATACTGTCACTATCACTCTAATAATAATAATAATAATTAGTAGGAAAATCACGGGATCGGTCAATTAATGGATTATACTAGTTTGCCAACGTTTCGGAATATTTTATTCCATCATCAGGGCTAACAACCAAAAAACACAATCACAATAAATACGGACAAACTCTTCTGAACAACAACATACAAAAAAAAACATGAATGAACATACATGTGGAACAATAATTATACAGATAACTAAATAAATAACTACATTATACACCGTATATCTAACGGATACACACCTTACTAATAGATATAATGGTCAACCATAATGTATCTCCACAGCACAACTCCATTACAGAGTTGCTGAAGCACCCACGTCCATAGCAGGTCCGACCATGGCCACGGCCCGAAAGAAAGTGAATGAAAAACCACTGTATTGTCAGGACCACGTGCTCAGCAACTCCATGCCGGAACCATGCGTATCCGATTTCATTATCATAATCATATGATGCGTATCCGATTTCATTATCATAATCATAACCCTCTCTCTGCCCCGCCTCTCCCCGTCCTCCTCACCCCTCCTTCCTCCCCGCGCTACCCCGCTCTGCCCGTCCCTGGTCCTTCTCAGTTCCGCCCCCCGCCCCACCCCACCCCTGTCCGCCCCACCCCGCGCCGCGATGCGCCCGTTGCGCTGCGGAGCGCCGCGCCATCCCACCCCGCGCCTCTCCGGACCACCCGCCCTGTCTCTGCCCCGCCTCTCCCCGTCCTCCTCTCCCCTCCTTCCTCCCCGCGCTACCCCGCTCTGCCCGTCCCTGGTCCTTCTCAGTTCCGCCCCCCGGCCCACCCCACCCCTGTCCGCCCCACCCCGCGCCGCGATGCGCCCGTTGCGCTGCGGAGCGCCGCGCCATCCCACCCCGCGCCTCTCCGGACCACCCGCCCTGTCTCTGCCCCGCCTCTCCCCGTCCTCCTCTCCCCTCCTTCCTCCCCGCGCTACCCCGCTCTGCCCGTCCCTGGTCCTTCTCAGTTCCGCCCCCCGCCCCACCCCACCCCTGTCCGCCCCCCCCGCGCCGCGATGCGCCGGTTGCGCTGCGGAGCGCCGCGCCATCCCACCCCGCGCCTCTCCGGACCACCCGCCCTGTCTCTGCCCCGCCTCTCCCCGTCCTCCTCTCCCCTCCTTCCTCCCCGCGCTCCCCCGCTCTGCCCGTCCCTGGTCCTTCTCAGTTCCACTTCGCCCCACCCACCCCTGTCCACCTACGCTGTGATGCCAGTTGCGCTGCAGGCGCCATCCCACCCCGCGCCTCTCCGGACCACCCGCCCTGTCTCTGCCCCGCCTCTCCCCGTCCTCCTCTCCCCTCCTTCCTCCCCGCGCTACCCCGCTCTGCCCGTCCCTGGTCCTTCTCAGTTCCGCCCCCCGCCCCACCCCACCCCTGTCCGCCCCCCCCGCGCCGCGATGCGCCGGTTGCGCTGCGGAGCGCCGCGCCATCCGCGCCGCGCCTCTCCGGACCACCCGCCCTGTCTCTGCCCCGCCTCTCCCCGTCCTCCTCTCCCATCCTTCCTCCCCGCGCTACCCCGCTCTGCCCGTCCCTGGTCCTTCTCAGTCCCGCCCCCCGCCCCACCCCACCCCTGTCCGCCCCCCCCGCGCCGCGATGCGCCGGTTGCGCTGCGGAGCGCCGCGCCATCCCACCCCGCGCCTCTCCGGACCACCCGCCCTGTCTCTGCCCCGCCTCTCCCCGTCCTCCTCTCCCCTCCTTCCTCCCCGCGCTACCCCGCTCTGCCCGTCCCTGGTCCTTCTCAGTTCCGCCCCCCGCCCCACCCCACCCCTGTCCGCCCCCCCCGCGCCGCGATGCGCCGGTTGCGCTGCGGAGCGCCGCGCCATCCCACCCCGCGCCTCTCCGGACCACCCGCCCTGTCTCTGCCCCGCCTCTCCCCGTCCTCCTCTCCCCTCCTTCCTCCCCGCGCTACCCCGCTCTGCCCGTCCCTGGTCCTTCTCAGTTCCGCCCCCCGCCCCCCCCCACCCCTGTCCGCCCCCCCCGCGCCGCGATGCGCCGGTTGCGCTGCGGAGCGCCGCGTAATTGGCGGCGCGCGCCGCATTCCGCTCACGCGCCTGCCGGCCCTAATAGACACCGCGCGGCGCAGGGCGCTGGGCGGGATAAGGGCGGTGCAGGCGGAGACGGGCGATTTGAGCGTCACCACGGCCTGCGTTACAAGGGGGTCGTGGCGGTATCGTGGACATGCGGAACATGGATACTACGTATTTGACCCTGCTCACCGCCCCGTAAATGCTAGGCGCTGAGAGACGCGGGAATAGAGGTACGAGGAGAGCGTGAATACCAAAATTATAAGGGGCGCACAGGATCTGCGGTGTACAACGACGATTTTCCTCGTGCTGTGTAAACGCTCGATTTATGAAAAGTCTGAGATTAAATAATTAACCAAAGTTGATGAGTGATTTTCAAATAATTTTATCTAAGCCAGTCTACTGAATTTCGTCATCGACACTTTCTTAATCAAGTGTTGCTTGTCGAAAACTAGAGAGGTAATTCTAACACATGAAGCATTGGATAATGCGGCATGGAACAAATGTGGATATTATATATGTATATATAGGAACAAATGTGGATATTAGCTGCAATAGAGTTTACATTCTGCCTCTCTTCTTCCCCTATAAAGAAGGCTGGAAGAAAAGTCGGAAGTCGTTGTCTAGCAATGTTTCGACAATGACCACTGGCTTAGAGCCAGAGAAATAAATGATTACCGTGTGGTCAGTGTCCGGGACCAAAGATCACAAAATGCAACCCATCGCGAGCTTCCGGCTTGCTAGTGGCACAGGGCGTCAGTTGATGTCATTGCAGTGCCCTCGACCGGGAGGTTCTAGGGTTCGAGTGCCGACGGTGGCAGTATTTCCGATACTGCCTTTGATAGCTAGATCGAATTTAGGCGCTGTGTGGAGAATTCTAGCTCTGATCGGTTTGATTGATTTTTTCGTGTTTCCAGGCGCGTCAACTGCTTCGGTCATTGGTCCCGTTAGTGTAGTGCATGTTTTTTCTCGGGAGATGGCGGTGATCTTCCCCCGCTGGATGGCGAGATCCGGCGCCAACCTACCGTCGGCTAATGGGGTTTCCCCCTAACCAGGACTCTCCCACCAGCGGGGCACCGCCCCAGCCGGGACAAGCTCTAAACTCCCGACCGGTCTCCCGGAATATGTAATAGTGTAGTGCATGTTAGTGTAAGTGTATGTGTAAGGGGAGAGGATAGGACAAGGAAGAGGAAGGAAAGATCGCGCGCGGTCCGTGGCCCGTTTGGTAGGGTACTGCTCCGACATTCGCCTGGAGTTGATCGGAGAAACCACGGAAAACTACCGATCAGAGCAGCCGGCCACTAGAATTCTCCTCCAGACAGCGACGGAATTCGACCTAGCTGAAAAGCTAGTGTCGATAATCCTGCCGCCGTCAGGACTCGAACCTAGCACCTCCCGGTCAGAGGCGCTGCAGTGCTCTGATCGGTAGTTATTGTGGTTTCTTCGATCAACACCAGACGATTGTCGGAGCAGTTTCCTAAGAAACGGGCCATGGGCCGCGTGCGATCTTTCTGTCCTCATCCCTTACTTACAAAAGCATACTTAGAAGCACTACACAAACACTCATATGGGAAGGCCAGTCGGGAGCTGAGAGTTTGACCTGGCTGTGGTGGTGCCCCGCTGGTGAGATATAACTGGTTGGAGGAAACCCCTACAAGCCGATGTTTAGCTCAGACCAGATCTCACCATCCAACGGGGAAAATTACCCCCACCTTACTACACTTACGGAAATAATGAACTCAGCAGCGCTCGGTAACTCTAATCAATCAATTTAGAGCTTCGAATTCCCCAAATTATAATACTGTTACTAATATTACGAGAAAGTACTCGTATATTCCGTAGCAGCTCTCTTGTATTTGGGATTTCTAGGCCTTGGTAGCTTTCTATAATGTATAGTTCTTTCTACTCTGCAGTGGGCATGCGACTGCAAGTGTTTGTTGGGTCGATAACAGAACTCAAGGAAGACTTTATCTACAAAATATCAATGATGTGGAAAGAAAACCGGGTTCCCAATTGCTGTCTCAGTTGTAGGTTACTACCACATTCACCCCGAAATAAAACTAATCTTTGAATTTACCTGTTCTTGTAACAGCGGATTGGAGCCGTTCCCTTCTAGGGTAATGTGCATGGCATTGTCTTGAAATGCGTGTAGTTTATTAGTTAATTTAATTTCCAGAGTAATTATATGTAGTGTAAATAATTTTCATATTACAGTTACTGGTGGTATTCATGGTCAACATCAAATTCTACGACAAATACAAAAAATGTCAAAACAGCAGGTTTGGACCAATCAAGAACATTCGATTAGAGTTTCTAATGTTGCGCAACTCTCTGCTTTATGACGAAGCGTTTGCAGCGTCCCTCGCGAATTTTGGAACTTTCTCTACACGATGCGGCCAGGGTTGGAGAGTTGAAGGACCTGACTGCGGGGTGGGCGTGTCCGCGGGGAAAGCGGGGCCGAGCCTCCGAAGCGAGTGAAGGAGAGAGGGTGAGTGGGGAGGGAGGGGAGCCCGAGATTTCGAGGCGGCGGATGATTTTTTCCAATCCGCAGTAATCCCGGGTGCAGAGGGCATAGCAGCGCCGAGATTGCTCCGCGGAAAAGGCGCACCTCTGCTCATTCTCGCCACACTGCCTTCTCTTCGCCCTTCTTTTTGCTTTCAGTCGCTTCGTGCTTTCTCTCCTCTTCTACCTTGCATTAAAATCCCCTCCTTCTGGTGCCTATTAAAAACGCGATCGTCGTGTAGAGAACGAGTCTCCGAGTATTTTTGTTTTACTAATAGAGTGTGGTTATTGCCAATACTCACTGGGAAGATTGCTTGAAAGCGAAGTGTATATGCACATTCCCAATGATGTTTACTGTTGTGAATTGGAGAAACAATGTTTTGCTGACTGCTATGTTTTTCTCCAATATATTAACTAACTTGAAAAGGCAACAGCATCTACGGAAGTAACTCTTGCGTGTGTAAACGTTTATTTTCCTTTATCATAACGCCAATATTTCTCAGGTATCTTATATTATCTTATTAATCTTATCTTATTAATCTCAGGTATGTTATATTTTTAGTTATGTTTCAATAAATGTCTTATTTGAGATAGATTCTAAATTTACTTGTGAGTTTACTTTTCACTTCGACATGAATAAAGGGTTGGTGCATATTTAGTTCGGCAACCACACGAAGCACATGTAGTACTAATACAAATGCTGCATACAGAGAAAGGGAAGAATGGCCAGGAAGGGAGGGGGTTGCTTTAGCGGACTGAACGGGACCTTCTCTGTACAAGCTTACGCCGCGCCGGGCCGTGAGCTGCCCGGAGGGGGAGAGAGTGAGGGCGCTGGTTGAGGGAAGAAGCAGGGGTTGTCAGAATTCAACTCACTCACATTGCACATGCTATTTAATATTAAATGTACATTATTTACACTTGCACTGACGTAAGGCGGTGTGCCTGCGGTGGTGTGCCGACGGCGTTGTGTCTGCAGCGGTGTGCCTGCAGCGGTGTGCCTGAGGCGGGGTGCCTGAGGCGGGGTGCCTGAGGCGGAGTGCCTGAGGCGGGGTGCCTGAGGCGGAGTGCCTGAGGCGGGGTGCCTGAGGCGGGGTGCCTGAGGCGGAGTGCCTGAGGCGGGGTGTCTGAGGCGGAGTGCCTGAGGCGGTGTGCTGCAGCGGTGTGCCTGCAGCGGTGTGCCTGCAGTGGTGTGCCTGAGGCGGGGTGTCTGAGGCGGGGTGCCTGAGGCGGGGTGCTGCAGCGGTGTGCCTGAGGCGGTGTGCCTGAGGCGGTGTGCCTGAGGCGGTGTGCCTGAATGCGCGCTCCCACAAGGTCCGTCGACGGTAGGGCGCGGATGCAGCGCCTTATGGGAGCACAGCACAGAATCTGGCTCGCGTATGTCAGCCGGAACACGTACGGACTGAAAGTCCGTCTGCGTTGGACGCAGTCTGCACCCCTGCCGAAGGCAGTGGGGTTACAATGCACTCGCGAGAAAGCAGATGGCGCCGGGCCGGGCCGGGCTTGCGTTGTCTGTCGCGGAGAGATTTTGTTCCGGCAGAGACGGCGACCTGTCGGCGAGTGCTGTTTCGGGGGTAGATGCTAACGGGTCTTCGGGTTATGCGTAGCCGGCAGCCGGGGTGGGGGAGGCGGCGGTGAGGGTGGCCAGCGGTGGGAGCGTCGGATGCCCGCGGTGGGTGCGGCCAGCGTCTAAAGGGGGAAACAATGACCTGCCGCCGGGGCGTTTGTGGCGTGGACGGAACAAATGCTTTGCTTGAATTCTTGAAATTTTTTCTAGAATTCCAAATTGCTATTAGTTTAATGCTATTTGCTATATTATTCGCCACAATAAAATGCAGTTTGTTATTTTGTAGAAAATAACTTGAAAACACTTGAAACTGATTTAAAAGTATTTCACCTCTCTTCCTTGCAGCCTTTCCAAGACTTTTCTCCACAACACTAGATGTTTTCATTATATAAACGTGATCATTCTGGCTGCTAAAAAAGAAAATGATCTAAACAATAGCAGTTCTCCCAAGGTTTTCTAACATGTACATTGATTTTGAAATATGCTCTATTAAGTTTTGTGTGAAGGCCATCTTGAGGTTACGTAAGTTTCAATGGGACATAAGCAACATTTTAAAATGTATTGAAAACCGAATGTCTCTTGCACGATTTTTTCACTACCTTTAAGGTAACTGAGCTGAAAAAAAGTTGTCAAATTGAAACCATCCCTTCTTTCTTCCACATCAGGTCAATCAATAGATAATTATTGTTAGTAACAAAACCACACAAAATGGTTTTCCTAAAAGTAGCATGCGCGCTAGTCAACAACAACTTATAACATGCTCTCGAATAATATTGCGAAAAATGAAATATTTTAGCAAAAACTGTGTTCACAAATATTGCAATAATATAGTATATCATATATGTATGTGCAACAGCACAACAGTTATTTACATACCAAAAATATTTTGAATAGTTACTATTTCATAAATCCTTACGAGAATAACAAATATTTAGCGGTGGGAGGCCTCTTCCTTAGAGTTTTAGTATCGCAAGACATCATCTGCGTTGTAAGCGGTGACGCACTGAGTACGAGTTTCCCCTCCATCATCACCCTCCATTATCTCCCTTCCATCATTACCCTCCATTATCTCCCTTCTATCATTACCCTCCATCATCTCCCCCATCATCACTCTCCGTCGTCACCTGCCATCATCACCCTCCATCATCACCCTCCATCATCACCCTCCATCATCACCCTCCATCATCACCCTCCATCGTCACCCTCCATCGTCACCCTCCATCATCACCCTCCATCATCACCCTCCATCATCACCCTCCATCATCACCCTCCATCATCACCCTCCATCATCACCCTCCATCATCACCATCATCACCCTCCATCATCACTCTCCCTTATCTCCTTTCCATCATCACCCTCCATCATCACCTCTCCATCTCCATCGTCCAACACCATCCTCCACCAACCCACCACAGCCGCTCCGTCATCACCACTCCATTGCTGCTGCCACCGCCCGCTCAGTTCCCGAGGCAGCCAATGAGGGCGGGGCGCGTGGAGCTCGGAGTCCCTCTCCGTAAATAAATAAACAGATGGGTATCGAGATCCCAGGTCGCGATTGAGGACGGACAAGTGGAGCGGCGGGTAATCGGAGATGTGAATCAAGAGAGACGCCTCGCCGCGCCGGCTGCGGAGGATGCTTACGTAGATGGCGGTAGCGGCGAGAGCCTCCTTGAGGCGCCGTCTGGGGCGTCAGAAATGAGCAGCAATGGTGAGCGAGAAAGGAGATATGACGGTGATCGGCTTCCGTCATAATCTAAGGTTCTATTTAGCTCTACTTCTCCACTGCAAAGAATATTCCTTTCGTAGTCCGAAAAAAAAGTGGTTGTGAATTTAACGACTATGTATAAGGTATGGATGGCCCGAGACGGCGACATAAGAAATTCACCTTTCCTTTAAAACTGGTCACGTTCATGTTAGCCATGTAATTGGCAGAATGTAAGCTGATAGTCTTTTGAGAACTCGACGCATCCGTTGTTAATTCAATTGAATTTACTCTCTTGACAAGAATTGTGCAATAAGTAGACCCAACGTGCAACAAATGATCAGAAAATCTCCTTCAGCGAATTTGTAACCTCTTTCACGAATTATAATAATCTTCCTCTAATACGAAATTGGACAATCTCTTTTGTGTAACTTTTCTACTTTTTGGCATAAGTATGTCCAAATGTTCGTATATTTAGTATTAAAAATCCGAAATACACGTAAGGTTTTTTAATTCTCCTCATCCATTTCATGTCAGGGTTTTTCAATTTGATGTCTTGTACTTTCTGATTAAAACCTACGAAATAATTTGTCAATCGAATAATCAAGTATTTATCTTTTTCTTGAAACATAAACGTCTCCGAGTAGATATGAAAAGAATTTTTATTGTCGATGTTTGAAAATGTTTACCTTGAGCTGAAGACATGCTGACAAGTGAATCGCAGTGCTCAAACACCGTGGACGTTTTCAGCTAAGCCATTGTAATTACTTTTGTGTAAGAACCCGAAAAGGGAACGGCAGCAGCGGAGGAACGTGGGTCGACGCGATTTCGCAGTGAACCGCACCTTATACGAACGGTATCCTTTGCCCCAGGAACAGGCAGTCTGGACTTCTGGTAGCTGCTTTCTCAGCACACCTAAACTCTCCACGGAGAAAATCCTTTGCAAAAACCGAGGGAGGAGGAAATCAAAGCCAGAAATTAGGTGGTACCGAATTTAATGATACTAGAAAACTTTTTTCGGTTGTCAAGGCTTCATTTCTGACATTAAAAGGTCCATTTAGGAAAATATTTTCTGAACGTGAAGGCCCACATTTCGAAATGTTAATATCACAAATAATGTTCACTTACTAAATGTTCAAAGTCAAAATGTTTAATAACGCCAAATGCGAAAATTTAAAATATCGAGCGTGGCATTTTATATCTGGTAACGAAATTGTAACAGTAAAAAAACACCACAGATATTTCTTGAGTGCTAATGCTATATATTGCCCAAGAATAAATATCATTTGTTTTAATATTTTTATTTTTAAATAATTTCATTACTCTTTATTTATAATATCTTCAATACAAAATATAACAAGTGAATTTGTTGACTAACTCTTAGGTGGGGAGGTCACTCACTTGTGATATTCTTTTAGCACATTTCATACGCGAATAACTACACAAAGCATTTTTATTTGAATGACAAACAAAATATTAACAGTTGACTTAACAGCACTTGTTTTGTACCTGGAATATTTCGAATGGTCCAACTCTCCGAAAAGCATTTTTTGCAGTTTTGCGGTGTTGCAGTCATAACTGATTCATATAGAATGTTTACTGAAGAAAGATTCTCAACGATTCATTTATTGTGGTTTTGCATTTAAAGCTGGATAATTCGCTATCTCTGTGTCAGTTAAATTATTTGGAATGGAAGTAATAATGTGATGATAAGTGCTGCCTAATGTGTTCGACTTTGCTTTGCACCAAATACAAGACCACTTGCTTCGATAATCTGGTTTTGAATCTACTTATTTACCTGTTAACTTGAAATTATAAATCACATCTCCCATCATTGGTCATCCGTACATTTCAAAAAGCAATTTTTTTACGCATACTTCTCAACAATATAAGAATCTTTGATATCTGACATTTAAAATAATCTTAGATTCACACAGATTTAAGAGAAAATACGGAGATTTTTTAGAGTGATAAAAACGGTTTTGTGAAATATATTCCATTGAACATTTTATTGGGTTTCTGTGAAAAAAATTACACTCCCGGAATCTGAATATCATTAAGCAGATCGGAATTCACATAACTATTTTATCACTTCTAGAATTACTTTTTCATGTGATGGTAAACCCATTTCAAATAACTTTAATTTAATTCACGTACGGATATTACAGCATACAATAATAAGAAAAGATCGCCCAATTTTACTACTTTTAATAACATAGTGTGACAAGTGTAGTACATTTGGTATAGAACTATAACTTAATGTATCAAAAACTTTTGGGAAATCGTGGAAATAAATCATTAAAAGGGTTGAAACAAAGAAAATGAATATCGTTTGTGAAACTGCAAAAATTCGTGAATCACAAGAACTAAATTTTACAGGAGAGGGGAAGAACTGAATAAGCCTTCAGAGTTTCAAGTTAGACTTTGGATAATTAAACTTATTTTGAGTCGCTATTTTCTTCTTTTATCACAGGGATTACAATGAAAAGGAATTGTTTTTAAGACTTTTTAGCTATTCAGCATTTTCAGCATTTTGCCTGAACATTACAAATTATTGGTATACAATGTATATTGGTATATTGGATAAGTAAGACGGTCTATTCTTAGACAATTGATGTCAAAATCTCAATTTTATGGATTATGTCGGTTACATTTTGAAGTTTCCTGATCGATATTCATTTGCTTCTTTTAACCCTTTAAATGATTAATTCCCACGATTTCCCAAACGTTTTCCGACCAATTAATGCTCAGTTCTGTACATAATGTACTACACTTCTAATTGACACACCGTGTTATGAATTCAATTGGGCTATCTAATGTTATTGTTGTATATCGTATTCTGGAACTATCGGCGATGTTAAATTGCACATAAATATACTTGACAATATTATTAATTTCACAATTCCCTTTTGTAACTCTCTAATTTTGTATTTTTAAGTGAAATACATTTCTTTCACGCATTTTAGAATTTCATTTGAATGGAATGAAATTAATTTTAAAGCAAGAAGGAACGCCGAAGGGACGTGTGACGAACTAGCTCTTCTTCGTCACAATTCGAGGGCGCCGTGAGGTCGTGAGGACGGTTGTGTGGGAGGATTATGGCACAGGCGGCTGAGGCGGTGAAGACGATGCCGGCGAGTGGGCAGTCTTACATTTGACATTTCTCAAGTGACGTCTACTGTAGTGCACTGCAATACTCGTAAGCTCTTCTCCGAGAAATGTCCTAAAATTACGATGAACGCTGATGCATTGACAAACAATGAAAAAAAAAGGCATACGTCTGAAATTTAAACCTTATTTTTTTGTTTTATGTATTGCAAAATGTTTTGTTTTTTGCACATACTGTGTTATAGAAAAAAATAACGTATGTAACTCGTTTATAATGTTGCTTCCGTGCATTCGTACAAATTTGATAACTCACTCCTACTGTCGCTTGTTTCAAAACTTATGCAATAAAGCTAAAAATTATAATTAATTACGTACTATACTGCTACGATTTATATAGACTTTGTGCATTGCGGAATAAGTCTTTTTTATGGCTAACTGTAGAAGAAATCGGGTTCGTTATATACTACTGATACATACTCTCCTAGAAGTTAGTTATATTTCATATTCCATATCGCTTATATAAGCGTAATGGAAAGGAATGGGGAATAATTTGACGGTTGGATACTGGTGATGAATGAGGATAGGTAAATGGAATAATTAGTTATCTAACATTCACCACAAAAAAATACTTTAACGTTCTTTGCACAACACAAAATATATAAGGAATTGAATAAATGTTTTCGACATATCTATCAGCTCTTCCATCCGGCACTTTTCTGGAATCACAAGTCCGAAAAAGTGGCCTTTTCCAAAATAAACAGAGAACCATATCTACTAAGATTATGTCAAACTAAGGTTATATGGCGTTTTTACATCTTGAATGTAATGTAAGCACATTGTATATGAAATGGCGAGCTTAACTAATTTTCGCAGTCTGTAGATATGGCATTTCCTACATAACCAATTGAATTACTGGCAGATAGCCTGATTGGTGATTACCTCCATGAACTAGTGGAAAAATTCGCCGTTTTGACGCGCAGCATTCCTTAACTTAAAGAATTTCTTAACATAAAGGATTCGGTGGCATAACGGTTAGCGTACCGGACTGTTGTTCTCTAAATTGCGGGTTTAAACCCGATCGAAGCTGTGGATTTTTAAGGCCGAAAAAATCCTTCGTACACCTTCCTTCCGAGGAGGAGTACAGCCGACTGTCCCATGTAGTAGATTTACTGCATGTAAAAGATCTTCAAGCCTAAGAGAAGCCGCTGAGCTAAATTAAAATTGCATGTTTCGTCGCCCAACATAATGCCTCCTTTCAACACTAGATGGTGAAAGGAGGGTAACGAAATTTGCGTGGTCAGACGGAAGAGCGGGCCTGATGGCCTGAGTCTCGCCACGTAAAATAAGGTATTCACTAACTAACTTTCTGTGTACTGCGTAAGCTTTAGCGAGAAAGTAAGAACCAGCACGCGGATGAGCCCGTGCGGCGGGGGCCTTGGCGTTGGAGACGCCGCGTGGGCGGCGCGGCGCGGCGTTTCGGCGGGCGGCGCCGGCTCCTTATTTGAGGGAGGCGCGCGCGCAGGCGCAGGCAGGCGGGCAGGCGCCGGCGCCGGCGACGCCGACGCCGCGGCGCCCAGGGGAACGACCTCGCCTCCCCGCCCCGCCCCGCCCCGCCCCCGCCCCCTCGGCCACCGCCCCTGCTGACAACCCGCCCATTGCGGATTCCATCAGGGTTAAAGAGGACTCCGGGGGCCGTAGTAGCAGGCCTCGTTGTATGGTGCTGGGACGGGCAGGCGCAAAGAGGGTTGGCACTGTTTCTTTCGAATATTTTTTTTTATTGAGTGATAGAAAATTACACATATCAGTACTAGATTACTATCTCATGTGCATTTGCTGGCTTACACTGTAACTTATACTAAACTTAACACTAAAAACTTAAACCTAAACTACCTTACTAGAGGTGTAGGAAACTACAAGAGCCCCTACTATGAACAATTAGTAGAGAAAATGTTCAAGAACGCTTCGGAAAAAAATCTATTCTTAATTCTAGTAGGGAAGTCATTTATAGTGGCCAGGTTGTAGTGGGCGGCTCGGTTTATTGTATTTAGGTTGGAGTAAAAATTATTGGAAAGATGGGCAATATGTTTGATGATCGGTGATATATTCAGTTCTTTATGAAGTTGGGCGTTGGAGATGAACCATGGGGCATGTGTTGCTAATCTGAGGAATCTATTTTGTACGATTTGAAGTTTATTAATGTTAGAAATGGATGCATTGGTCCAGATGGGACATGCGTAGAGCATTAATGGTCTGACTACTGCTTTATAAATTGTAACAGCATTTGTTTGGGATAGCCGACTTTTGGAGTTGATAAAGAATTTTAGTAGAGCTATTTTTATTTTTGCTTGTTGTTGTTTTAGTGTTATGTGTGTTTTCCAGTTGAGTCTTGTGTCGAAGTTCATCCCGAGGTATTTTACTAATTGGTTTTGTGGTGTCCATGGAATTGTGTGTTTATTAATGTGTAGTGGTGGTGGGTGAGAAAATGGTCTTAGTGAGAATATTTTGGCAGTTGATTTAGTTGGGTTGAGTTTGATTTTTCACAATGTTGACCACTGGTCTATTTCATTTAGGTGATTTTGAATCCTATTGGTAATGGTCTTAAGTGAATGGCTGGATTTGTAGATTGCGGTATCGTCGGCGAATTGTGCCAATTGGGTGTGTATTGTAGTGGGTATGGCAGATGTGTATATGTTAAATAGTGCGGGTGAGTTTCGAATATTACGAAAGTATTATGATATATTGAAATAATTGAGACCACGGACAGTATTATAACTGCATAAATAATATGTGTGTATATGTGTATGGAAGTATTATTATTAATACTACAATTCTAGTCTACAGGTGTCTTAGATTAAACGATACAAACTTCTAGGATTTACCGGTGAACGGAAGATGATCACTTCTTGTTAGCGAGCATCTCATGTAACAAAGTTCAGGAGGTGGCATTTGCCACTATTGAATAGTTCAACCACGTGGCAAGTCATCGTGTGCTAGTGTTTGATGGGCACGTGTTCTTACGTAGTCAAGGAGATTTAATGTACCTGCCATACCAGTACTAGATGAGTTGCCTACCTATCAGAGACAAATGTCGCATGTGTGACTGTTTTATGAGATTTTCCTCTGCATATTCTGCGACAAAAAGCAATCATTTTTGACCCCCCTATGTGCCTTAGACGTTTGAAACATTTATTTTGAAACATAATAATAATATATCCTGAAAAGTGTCACTATTTGTGAGATGCCACCAAAACAAAATCCCCACAAATGCTTATTTGGGGAAACTCCTCCCAGTGTGTCAAACACATCTATGAAGAAAAAATAAAATTTGATAGATAACACTTCCAACAAATAAATAGATGTTCATGCATCCTGTAACACTCATCATCATCATCATCATCATCATCATCATCATATTATTATTATTATTATTATTATTATTATTATTATTATTTATATCTCACATATTGTGCTTTTTAGGCTCTTATAACCTAGTTTCCTAGTCTTTTTCCAAACTTGAGTTATGTTTCCTCGACTACAATCTACAAAATCTTCATCTAAAAATCTTTTTGCACATTTCCTTACAATTTATAAATTTATATTTCAGGCTACCTTAACTCCATAGTACAAGCGATGAGAAAAGTACTGAATGTGGAAATCTATTTATAATTAAATTGACTCTGTGATATTATGTGCAATTTAATCTCACGAATCTTACTATTTTTGTTTTTAATAAGCACTTAGCAATATTGGAACGTTCACTCACGAACAACATTGAGACTTTATAAAGTAACACATCGTTCGAACCTGGCAGTTCGAAGTTGAAATCAGTTGTAAAGCTATTTAACTTTTAAAACACGATTGTCCCATTAACACAAAAGCTCGCACGTGTTGAACTATTTTGTATCAGAACATATCGGTTATGAAACTATAATTGTGCAATTTGGTTTATGTTGAAGAAAATCATCAGGTTTGTAAACCTGTAATTCGTAGGCAATCTTAAATTGAAAAGTGTCATTAACTAATGTTCTATTTTACCGTTCTCATAGCTTTCTACTGACATTGGCTACCTTCCATATTCTGCCTTACCCTATTCAGGAATCTTCTCAATTTATCCTCAGCTCCAATTATTTATGTGATTTAGTGTTAATATGTGTATTTACATTTTGAAACTTATATTTATCTGCGTTTATTATACATCTTCCTAAGTTACTTCAACTTTCATTAAATTTTATTTATGAGTATATTTTACGGCTGGGTGAATGTGTTCTATTCAAGCTGCCGTATACTTGTTTATCGACTTAAAAGAATAAAAAGATATCGAGCAAGCTCTACTACCATCTCCCTTGGCATCCTCTCACAGTGTACCAACCCTTCTCTCCCTCTACTCTTTCCATTTCCAGTTGTACATTTCACCACATCCCCTAACTTCTCGCCGTGTACCATCACAGTTGCCAGCGTCATACTTCGTTGAGTCCAGTCACAGCGACAACATTGCTGTTTCTATCTCGTTCTCGACAGCTGACAGACCGTCACCACCGCCACCACTACCTCCTCGTGCGATAAGTCACCGGCAGCCGGTGACCCTTGCACAACCGCATCCTTTGCCGTCGCCGCCCCTCCACACCTCCGCTCTCGCTACCGCCCCTGCCCCACTCCCCGCTCCCGCCATGCCACTCTCGTCGCGTCCCGCTCTCGCCCCCGCCCCGCCATCACCATCAACCTTCCCCCGCTTCACCCACCAACTTCACCGCCGCCCCGCCCCCGTCGCTGTCTCTTTCACTGCCACTTACCCCCCCCCCCCGGCTCCGCAACCGCCGCCGCAGCTACCGCAGAAATTCGCGTCCACTTGGCCCCGCCGCCCGCCAGCCGCCCCCAAGAGCGCCCATAACACTTAACGAAGCGGTGGAGTTATGTTACTTAATTCCCGCCCGCTAATTTCAGGCGCAAAGTTACGACGTTACATCAACCGTTAACGTCAGATTTTTCGCTGGGAACGGCCGCGTTCTTTTACGTTGCTTTTTTTTTTTTTTTTTTTTTTTTTCGCCAGCGTCGTGTGTTTACAAAATCGTGGCCCGTTCCGAGGAATTATTCTGTTAGGCGCGTTAAAACCAGTCTTGCAAATAGGCACGAAGAGTCGAAATCCGACAAGATATTAATTAGCACGCCCACCCGCCCGCCTCCCGTTCGCGCGCACGGAGGTCGTTTGGCGCGAGGGCAGCGCGGGTACTTTGCGGCAATTTGCGCATTCATTCCGTGTTTGCATACCGCCTCGCTCCTATGCCCCTGCGCAGTCATGAATGTAAATCTCTTTGGCATTATGCACGCTCGAATGTGCATCGTAAAGTAGCGGCAGTTGACGTAAGAGCGAGCTACTGAACAACGAGCCTCTTGTTTTACAGCCGATCTCCAGGGGGCGGGATCTTTCGCAGAGGTGTGTTGACACCTTCGGAGTCGGTGGCTTTGTGTGTGGATGCCAGAACTGTTCGCGTGTGTTTCTCGAAAAGAAGGCGATGATCTAATTGTCTGCTAGTGGATTGCGTTTGTAAATATAGCACACCTACGATGTTTAGTACTGCGAGTTTTTAATTCGAACATTTTGTCAAATTAGATTGTTTGATACATTGTCTATACTATTGTCATATGATAGGGTAAATGTTTTATGAGATGCGTAAAAAGAGTTTCTTGGATTCTCAAGTATAAACGAATAATGGTACTACAATACATACTTTCTCGCTTTATTACTGAAATGTATACCTGCGCCATTTTTTAAAGCGTTCTTAAATTTACCATAGGAAAGAAATTTAAAGAAAAAACTTGGAACCGTTTTTGAGAAACAAATAAAAAGAATTAATTTCAAGCATTTGTCGAAAACTATTCGTTTTTTAAACAATTGTGCATGACCTTATTTAAAGAAAATAATTTTTACAATTGATTATATTAAGAAAAAAAACTATCATCAATGATATATTCGAAAATACAAAATTCTGTATACAGTTTTGGAAACTACACAGAGTTCGTTGAACATGATACCACCATTCCAGCAAATTACCAGAAAACTACTCATATTTTGAAAAAGTGTACATGATCATATTTCAAAATCTATATTAGAACAACCGATATCATTAAGGAAACACAACTGTCTTCAGTTGTAGGAAGACGCTGAAGAAAAATTGAATTTTTCAATTTTCGAATTCAGGGATTCCAAAGAAGAAGAGACCTCCATCATTATTTTAAGCGCCGTTTACACTATCCGAGAAAATTCATAAGAAACAGAGACAGACTGACAGACAGACTGACAGACAGACTGACAGACAGACTGACAGACAGACTGACAGACAGACTGACAGACAGACTGACAGACTGACAGACTGACAGACAGACTGACAGACAGACTGACAGACAGACTATCAGACAGACTGACAGACAGACAGAAACACGGACAGAGACAGTCAGTCAGGTAGACACACATATAGGCAGCCATTTTTCCGTAGTTCTATTTTCGGAATCAAGGACCTACATAGTACCATGAACACTTATTCCGACCACACAACGAGTTAAGGACAGTAGTGTACCAGACATTACTGGAACAAGATTTATTCACTATTTAATTATCAGGGCTCGAAAAATGGGAGTTTTTCTGTCAAACAATCGCCAATTTTCGTATCACGATTACACTTTGTCTTTACTACTTACGTAGTAAGGCGAGAAAGAAAAAACTGCCACATTTATCTTATTGTGCGTATTTCATGTTAACGCAAATAAATTAATGTATTTTCACAGCTGCGTTATAGTTTTCCTTAAATACAATCGATATAATAAAACTTTATTGATGCACATTCTCTGTTTACACGATTCAACCTTTCCCTCCGTAGAAGTCTCCGTGTCACGTATTGCAGGGCTGCATTGCCTTGCGTCTTTCCGCCTTCGCCTCCGCCTTCACTGCCTCCTGTGGCTGCAAATGTCAGCCGGTATTTGCCCAAGCCGAGATTGGCTGGCTCATGTGTCGTTGCTCTGTGACAATCGAGTCACCTCTTTCCCTAGAAACTGCTCACTGGGATATCACACGCGTATCCGCGATTCAAGCAAAGCAATGGTGGAAGGACAATGAAGGATATTTGAGACAGTAATGGAGAACTAAAGCAGAGAGCCAAAATATTGCGAACTTTAGATAATTCATTACGTGAGCAACTGAGTCACTGGAGTAAGTGGTATTGCTGAAGAGAGTTTGGTTAGTTCTGCAATGACATAATGTAATCCTAAGAAACTACGTCCTTGAAGAATGAACCCACTTTTATGGAAATATAGTGATGCAAGAAGATCAGGGTTAAAGCCAATATAATGCGCAGGTCTTTTGTTTCAAGTGTGCATTCTAATGTGTGACATAAATCTATTGCCAAAGTCGAAAGTTCTGAAAAGAAAAAAAACAAACTTCATGTATGTTCCATTTTCTTATCATTACAGAAATTCATGATAACGCTCAACGTTAATTTTTTTAAGCGTCTTTTGTTTGCGATCTAGAAATTTCTAGCTGAATATTTTTCAAATGTACGAAATGTAAATATTTCTAGGAAACGAAGATTAACCTATTAACACTTATTTCTCATTCTCCCTACTATTATAAATAATAGTAATATTATTAATATTATAGTTATTATTACATTGCTGTACGGACTCGGATCCTCTGGAACTTCACGCACGAGAAATAAATATGCCCACTTGCTTCGTTAAGTAAATACACGACACGCAATATTGGACCCTTTCAAAAGCTCTGTCTTCTTTTTTCTATCTTATTTTCTTCTTCTCTCTTTTTCTCCCTCTTCTCCTCATCTTCCTCGTTTTTCCAGCTAACATTAATGTGGTAAATTGCAGTGGTCGTTGCAGTTTGGAAGCATCTTACTCATAAACGGCCTGCGGGTTACCTATTAAAGCAATTGATAGATGATGTAAAATCGCGATACTGGGCCAATATTATTAATCAACTAATTAACAAACCCAAATATATTATGTAAGGACGAATGTTAAAAGGAGTTGTCGGCGGCATACGTTTTCATTGTAGCCACCGCCATTGTAGGTCAGGTAAAGCCGGTGAGCTTCGTTTCGGCCACAGTCAGGAGGAACGGTTTGGGCCTTCCGCGTGGGGTAGTGAGGGTCGGTGTAGAGGCGAACGTGGATTGCGGCCGGCGTCCGTTGAGCAGCTGCGGGGGAGGCGGGCGGCGAGCGCAAGGGGCGGCGGGCGGAAGGCAACAAAGGGCTGCGGGCGGCAAGGGGCGGCGGGCGGCGGACGGCGGGCGGTGGGCGGCGGGCGGCGGGCGGCGGGCGGCGGGCGGCGGGCGGCGGGCGGCGGGCGGCGGGCGGCGGGCGGCGGGCGGCGGGCGGCGGGCGGCGGATCGAGCCGGCCGCGAGCGACTGTACATCACCCGCCCCCGCCCACTACACCCGCCTGCGGCCGCCATCGCTCCCCGCAGAGAGTGCTAATTGCGGCCGCATCGGACATCGGCTGGGCGGCGGCGGCGGCGGGGGGTTGGGGTGGCTTGGACGAAACGAACTTTATCTACGGCCGCCGAGGCGCGGATGCTGCCGTTTGCCTGCCACTGGCCGCGCGATCCGAAGGCCGCTCGCGACGAGGGGGAGGATGGGCCACAAGCGTAGGCTGCATAGAAAACGCCGAGAGGGGCGGCGGCAGCGCTTTATTGGGAACGATAGGGGATGAGGCTAATGCTTGTCGGCGAATGCGAATCACGGAGAGTTGATGTTACTTCGAGGCAGGTACTCGTATATATCGAACGAATGAAAAGGACACCAGTGGTGAAAATCATAAATGCAGTCGTTCAAAAGAAAATCTGTTGAACTTGGTATTGTATTTTAAAAATAAGTTACATTCTTTTGATGTACACAATCTTTGGTACACTTTTGGTTCACAGATCTTTGGTATACAATAAAAGTGTCTTGCTTGTGAGCAAGTGTTTTGTTTAAGAGCAAGTGTCTTGCGTGAACAAATTCAACGCTTAGTGTGACTGACTTTTCTCCTAGGCTAGAAAGTCACTCTTTGCGAATTAATTTTTTTTCTTTCTTTCAACACTTACTTTCAGTTGGTACAAGGTGCAAAGTAGGCATTGCGATAACCTGATATTTTTTACGTTTCAAGGAATGAAGTAGAGAATCAGATAGTTGCACACACGTTCGTCTTTATTTCTAAGTCTACCATGTCCTGTATCGCCGAACAAGAGTTGCTATGATTTGGATGAAACAAATATCAGAACCACACATGCCACAATTTCGATACTCGGGCTTCAAGCAATATACATTCAGGATAATTTACTTTCTCAAGATGAGAAAGTTATGTAATGCTGCAAAAAGTCAATCCAGGGTTATTGCCGAAAACGCGTGTTTTGGGGATCCCTGAAAAGAAAAAAAAACTGTTTTCTTCGAATCCATCTTCCTGTCTCCCTATTTTGTTCTGTGCCTGTGTAAAACCTTTTTTAGGGAAGATAGAGATTTCTTTCTCTATTTTTCTATGCTTGCAGTTAAATGGGTTATCAGGTTAACTATTATCAAATATTAATAGTTTTTTTTCGTATACAAGCTTTTCTTCAAAATATATATTTCCAACGTTTCCTTTAAATTTGTATAAAGGTAGTGTACAGAGCACGATGTTCAATTGCATAAGTATTAATTTCATCAAACGTTTTAATTAAAAAAATATCTCTCACGTTCGTTGGAGAAGAGAGTTTTTCAAGAGACGGCCCTTTGTACATTAATGTAAACACAACAATCTGCATAAAATATATTTATTTACCAAATAAGTATAAAAAATATAAGTGACATTATTAATGTATAGCGTACCATCTTGAGAAATTTATTAGTAACTTAAGCTTATTAGGTATTGTTTCAATTAACTTCATACGTATATTTTTACTTATGTTTTACTTACGTATTTTTCAACAGAAAAATACTGAAATATGCGAAGTAAGAGGCATCAGACGAGACTAAGCAAATCAACAATCAGTGAACAGGTTGGACAACAGTGAACACGTGTATAGACTAAAGAGTGAGCATATTCTAGATTTACCCTTTACATTCTCTTAATTGTTACATCTTGTATACCATTTACTCGTACTAATTGTTCCAAGCGAACAGATTGTAAATTAGCAGTATAGAAAATAAAAAAATATATTGGAATTACCTCAACAATACGATCTCGAACTTTCGGTCAAAAAATCGGTGTTTAAGATGCATTTGTTGCTGTAACGTTGCACACACGTTAGGATTAAGTTCTATTAATGATCTTTCAAAGATGGTTAAGTTTGGTGCAGGTGGTGCGGAGATACAAGGAATTTTCATTATCATCATCATCGTCGTCATGGGTTGAGCCTATTGGCCCGTTCTGTCTTCAAGAGTATCCTTCCATCGCCTTATTGGTCTGCCCCTATTCCTCCTCCCGTCTGGGTTGTAATGGTGGAGGATTTTTGGCATTCGATCTTCCGGCATTCTCATTAAATGATCATGCCAATTCTTTCTCAGTATGTCTATTGTTTCAGTTAGGTTGAAGATCTTTAATTCGTCTCTGATGTCCGAGTTCCTTTTATGGTCCAGTATTGAATAGCCCCCCGAAGGTCTTAGAAATCTCATTTCCGCGGTTCGTACTTATATATATATATATATATATATATATATATATATATATATATATATATATATTAAAGAGTAGGAGACAGCGGACATCCCTGTTTGACACGTTCATTTATGACTTCAATCAAGTGTGTTGTTGTTTCACAAGTTCGGCAATTCTCTTGAAGATTATCAGTAATTTATGTTTCCCCTAGTTGCGTTGCGAGCGCAACGCAAGGTAAGATTGGTGGTGGGGCTGCCACCTCACTTCCTCTAAACCCGCAGAGCAATTTATTCGGGTTGCTCTCCTAGACGTACTGCCTTGTCTGTGGCTATAAGCTGCGTCTGCCCAATTGGGGAGTCAGTTCTTGCTTCCCTTCTAGTACAGAATGGGTGGGTCTCCTTTGAGAGAAAGGTGTTCCTTTGCACACAGTGTATTCCTTCCATCGCATGGAGATGCATCAGATAGGAACGGGTTGTGAAAGACTGAAGGTCTACCTATTAGTGAGAGAAGGAATTTTGTATCCGAAAATCCTGTTGTTTACCTTTTAGAATGGATGTACTATGCCTATCTCTGTCATATTAGAAGCTTTTAAGCTGAAACTTTGTAAATACATCAGAAGTATGATCTAGTGCCGTTTTTAATATACTTAAGATTTTTTTAATTTTTGGGAGTACTTTACGTAAAGTCTCTGTAACACTTGTAAACTTTTCTGGAAAATGGCTGAATATTTTTTCTTTAATTGTTTTACTCGAATAGAAGGAAGCGAATTTCTAAGTATGGAATACATTGAATTCTCATTAAAACCGCTGACATTTTGAAAGTTGCAAAAAAAATTATCTTTAAAACACTACAGGTTTTCGTTCCGAACGAAATTTGAACGTTCTACACATCAAAATTTCATGATTTTTGCTTTAAATGAATGATAGTGGTTCCAGATATTTTATAGCGTGATATTATTAATAATATTATTTTGTAGTATAAATACTAAGTTTTAATAATATTTAAAAATGAATATAATGAATGCTTATCCCCACCGTTTCCTCTTGGCATCATTTGTTAAAGTCGTTGTTTGGTTGTGTTGGTTGCTGTAGGTCTATTGAAAGCATTGGGTGTTTCGTTGTTTAGAGCAAGTAAGATTATAATTATATGTGATTCATTACGTTTTTAAATAAAGGTGGATATCAGGATTTCGTGCTGTAGTTTACTATAAAATACTTGTGCAAATCTTGGTTAATAAAAATTCAATTATATTTTCAAAAACATTTGTAACTCTCTGTTGACAGTCAATAGTGATTCTTTTTTATTCCTAAATTTGTAAACTTCCCTCATTTTTCACTCTCAGAGAATAAGTTAATGATATGAAGCACTATTCTTGAGGGGATTTCCATTTTACGTGCAGTGCGTATGTTGTAATTTTCTGTTGCGACTTTTCTAGTTCTTGCTTTTGTTCGATGTAATAACAAGTGTTCAGCTACATCAAATGTTATTTGCGAATTTACCCTAGATTTCCAAAATTAAATAGATTTATTTCTCAATGCACTTTATCTCTCACTTGAATGGTGTTATGCAGAACGCGACTAACCCACAGAAATGTAATAACTAAGCAATGGCGCTCTCTAGAGAGCTGAGCACCATTCATTGATTTTCACAGTGCAGTCAAGTGATGTTCCATGTTTGCATTGTGCTTATGCTTGGAGGTAGAAAAGCTAAATCAGACATTAGGTACTTTTCTTGCATTCATGAATTACAGGAAATTACCAATGCTACCAATCCAATACATATCTCATTTTCGGCATGCATCCATTCCCCTCGATATTTTAAGGTATGTCCCAAATTTCAAAGGCATGCTTGAATCGTATTGGGTCTGAACACTTGGTTGTTTTCTGCATTACTTCATTCAATTACAGCACTTGATATCATATTGTGCAGTTCAAAAAAAATTGTTTAATGAAAACATTAAGAGGACGAAAAGTTCCTTTATGCCGTACATTTCCATTACTTTATGTATTCATCATTAGACCAAACAGAAGATATTGTTTTCTTGTTCAAACTAATTCTCACAAGGGTGTATTAAAAAATAGTTTCAAAGCAATAGGTTTACGTAACCATTGCAAATAGTGTTAACAAGTAAGTGCTTTCATGATACCAGTAGTTTGCTGTTGAAATTGTGTGTGTGTGTGAGTGAATATGTGTGTGTGTGATATGATACTGTGTTAGAATTGTCTCAAATATTTCTAAATTGGAAGAGGGAAAACGGAAAATTCCTCTGTTTATATATTTCTTTCTAACAATTTTGTGCCAACAAATGTGAAATGAAAAGTTAAGGGAATAAAGAAAATTATACATCAGAGAAATCGCATTTTATCAGTCCTAATCTTATTTATTTATTTTATTTTATTTTATGTCGCATCAACTACAAAAGGTTATTAGCGACAACTACAAAATACCATTAATATTTTTGTACATGGGAAATTATGACATTTATAGGAACATTCACATTACATTATTAAAGTTTATACACATGTCTTATATATCCCCGTATCAGTCCTAATCATCCAGATTTCCAAACACGTTTTGCTCATTTGAACCTGTGTAGTGAGGCATCTCCAGCAGTACAGGCAACATTTAAAACCAAAAGCGGTCGACCAATCGTCACTGAACTGCCACGAGCGCCGCAAGAGCTCGTGTCGCCTTGTGTGTGTGTGTGTGTGTGTGTGTGTGTGTGAAACCCAGCCGCGCCGCCACCGCCGCCACCGCCGCCACCGCCGCCGCCGCCGCCGCCGCCGCCGCCGCCGCCGCCGTTGCCGCCGCCACCGCCGCCGCCGCCACCGCCGCCGCCGCCGCCGCCGCCGCCGCCGCTGCCGCCGTCGCCGCCTCATGCGTCAAGTCGTCGCCTCCGCCGCCCCGCCCCGCCCCGCCCCGCCCCGCCCCGCGCCGCGCCGCCTCGGCTCTCTTCATCGCCGTCCGCCGCAGAAGAGAGCTGCTCTCGCCCTCGCCCCGGCGCGAGGGATGGGATGGATGCTCTCGTTGCCGAGAGTTGTAGGGGGACTTTTTCTAATGGAGCCGCGAAATGCGAGCGCTGAAACCGGCCGCCCCGCGCGCCATTTGTCAGCGAGTTTACTGCGCCGCGTAAACGCTTTCGATTAGCGAATGGAAATATCTGCAGCTGTAGTGTTTTGGATAGAGTATGCGTTTGTACATGTTGAAATCGCGCGCGATCACAGAGGCCGTTTTGCCTCGTGTTTGTAATTTGGTGTCGAATTGACTACACGTGCAGTCTGCGGCGAGGGCTGGGAATGAGATGTCATTAAAATACCTGGACGTTCAAACCCCAATTCGCGGTAGAATTGAAAGCTGTATTTTAAATTTATTTGCCTATTAAGATTCTAACAATTTATTTTAAAAAATACTTTTTTGGGGACATCTGGTGATATTAAAACATTAGTATATAATTATTCGAGATGTTACGAATCATCTTTAAAATAAAAATACTCCTGTATATCTTTTCATTATCTTCAAAGATTGGTTTGAATTTAGTTAACAAAGTTGATTTATACTCACAGTGATTTGGACACAAATCTGTGTTGTGAAAAATTGAGATTTTCTTCCACAATGAATTCGTACATTCGAGTTCATATCACTGGAAAATTTTTGCTTGTAACATTATTATTATTATTATTATTATTATTATTATTATTATTATTATTATTATTATTATTATTATTGGCATTATTAAACATACATTATGAATTCAATGTATGTTAAAATGCCAGGATTGCATCCAACAATCCGTGAAAAAATATTACAACAGCAGTGGATGTTTAGATACCAAAAATATTTGTATGTAATGCTTTTTTCAAAGGCTAAGAAATGTTGTAATAAATCAGTTTCTCGAGCATTATGAACATGATGTAACTGTTGTTAGTTATTAATTATATTTCTTTTTATGCAATATTAGAAAATTTTGTTGAGAACGAACTTACGAACATTTTTTCGGCAATCTTGTTTTTGGGGTACTTATGATTTTACTAAAACAATTTATTTCATCATTCAGTTATCAATTTAAAATAAACATTCATCAATATTAATGAGCCACATTCATGCGCTTGTGAAAAGCAGTTCCGTTAATGTTTCGCAAAAACTTACAAATCAATGGAAATCCCAAACAATCGTTCAGGTCTTATCCTACCGTACGGATAGTAAATGGAAACGTATAGTACTGAATGGGCAGAGTATTGCTCTGAAAGGATTGCTGCATGGTCAACTTGAAAACACAAAGTAAGACTTAAGTAAGACAAAGTAAGAAAACACAAAGTAACTAACCACTGACTGATCCATTCGTATAACTGAGTTTTCCTCTAATCTATAAATTGGAAGTATTTCTACAAAGGTAACTGATTTAAATGAAAGGAAATTTTAGCGTTGTCCCGTACATTCCGCCCAAAACCCCCTCCGCATTCCGGTTGGTCGGTGAAGCCTGTCTTGGGCTCCGCGCGTGGGAACAGCGCCTGGCAGGGCCCTCTTCGCAAATATGGAAGCAGGCTCTCCTCGGAAGACGCCGCGCTGCCCCTGGCCCCCCGTTTCTCATTCCCCCTGTCAATTTGCGGTAGGTCTCGCCACGTGTTCACCGAGGCCACTCCGGGGCCCCGCAACGAATAAAACTACACACCGCCGTAATGGTGAAATTGTTTCGGCTTAATGAAGCCATTTTTCAGGCAAGCCGGGTATAATGATATCCTTACACTGAGAAACAGCGGTCAGCGCCGACTCGCGCGTAATGTAGTGGGAGGGGCTACGTAAAAGATGCTCTTCGTAGTGATTACCGAAAACTGGCTCCATTTGTAGAACGTCTGCGTAGGATTCCGATGGCAACGGACGCGTCGTACTATTTCCCAGCGAAGGGCGAACCGGGGTGGTAACCATTAATGTTATTTATTAACACCCCCTCCCCTACGGAAGTTCCCGCCTCTTTTTCGTTTTCCTCCCCCCCCCCCCGTCCACTCTCCTTCATCCCTCTCTTTCTCGCCTCCTTTATCTTACTAACCTCCGGTGCGTTCGAGAAAGTGATTATTTTCCATTAGCATATTGTTCTTCCTTGCTTAATAGGTACTTTACATTCTTATCCACTTCTTTTGGGAGTTTAATTGGATTACAAAAAGTACGCCGTGTTCCTTTTCATCCCCGGCGACTTACATTAGCCAAAGCGTAATTTATGCCGCGCGTCTAGCAGCGGCCCGGGCGAGGGCCGTGGGGCGTTTTTTGTGCGGAGTGCGGGGACACGCCGCTTCGAAAGGGCATAAATCGGGCGAGCGGACGGCGCAAGGGACCAGGGGCACGCTGGGAGCCGATGCTAATTCCGCCGCTCCCCACCCGCAGCGTTGTTGTCGACGACGGAGGTATTCACGCCATCGCGGCCTGTTGGGATAGCCTCTGTTGGGTATTGACCATGCCGTTTCTTGCTACTGAAGTTATGGTTGCAGACAAAAGACTGATTATACGAGGAAGTATAAAGTTAAATATGTAATGAGGAGATGTCTGAAGTCCGTATGAAGTTAATTATGTAATGGAGAGAAAATGGAAATGTTTATAATTCTCTCAACAAAAACTTAAAATTTTATGGTGGAGTAATTGCATGCACTTGCTTCATCATTGTCAGTGGTAAAACAGGAATTGATTTGATAATTACCATTAAATTTAGTAGCTGAAACTGTTTAAATAACTTAAAAGTACAAAAGTAAGGAAACCTTCCCATGAATTAAATTTAAGTAATTAAAAAATCTATCATATTAATATTCTGTATCACGTACTAAACGTCAAAATGAAGGTATCTGCTGCAAGTAATAATGGACTTTGTTACTGCTGCTATCGACCAGAGAAATGAATCTATGTGTTTGTTTTAAAAATCCCATCACGATGCTGAAAGTGGCTAGGAGCTGCATGTCGCACATCTGGGGAGTGAACCAAAACACTGTTAAGCGATCACTCAGCAAGAATAATTTACAACTGATAGAATCATGATATAGGAATTTGAAATTAGCTAATCGCATACTTAGTAGAGTAGTTGCTACAATTCAGTGGCTCACAATCTTATCTGCCTTTGCTCACATAACCAAACCATTATCGTGGACTGGCAGAGGAAATTCTCTTCTTTGCAGCCTATGCCTGACCTGTCCACACCTCTGAAAGTTCCCGCCAGTGCCGCCTGGCCTCCAAAACTGCTCTCCGCACGCCCTTATGAGAACTCCAGACATCCCTGTCTCTTTCCATCCCTCCGACGTCTGCCCGGTTCATTGTTCACAACCCCCCAACGCCTTTTTGTGTCTTTTTGAGAAACACATTGTCTAGGAACCTCGTAATTCCCTTCCTCTTCCCCGCATGTTTTTATTCTCGAGGTATTATTCTTTTCACACCTGCGTTCAATCCGCACTTCATTTAGGAATCGAGTGTATTTTCTCTGCTGCGTGTGTTTTTTGTGCGGCTTGAGTTTTAGTCCTGTCTTTTGTTCTCTTTATTGCCAGAACGTGCATTCAGACCGCTTCGTGATTTCGACACTTCGTTCCACATTTATGTATTGTGTGCGCTTATGTCCTGTTCAGCTACGTCTTTTGATCTTCGTCGGTCATGGTGCCGACGCTTTCATCCGCTGTTGTCGCGAACAAAGAATTATTGTCGGAGAGGTTTCCGCTTAGAATTTTAATCGTTTCGGCGAGTACATTTTCTCATTCTCTGCGTACAAACGAAACGGTTTCTTTTCCCTGGTGGGTGGTCAGACCATCAGACCCCACCACTCCTATTGAATATTGAAACCATTTTAAGGAGGTGCTTGAAAATGAACAATGGAAGTTATTCTGAAACAGATCAAACTAAAGAGTAATCTTTCTCATTTGAAAGATTTTGGAATTATACATATATGCAGCATGATATATGTCCAATTATGTTAAGATCCTTATCTACTTATTTTAAGGTCTCCAGCGTAGTACATGTATTAATGAACTGTTTCAGAATTTGTACAAGTACATCTTCATCATTCCTTCAAAGTGACTGAAGTCAAAAGATTAAAGGAGAAGAAAATTAAGTCAATATCCCTAAGTTGTGCCAATTAAATGTAAAATAATTGTAACATCAAAACAATTAACACTATAAGCTCGGTTTAAGGGAGAGTGATGTTTGCCAAAAGCAGAGGGAGGGATAATATTAATATTGCTGAATGGATCAAAGAAATGCAGTTTATGATAATGTTACAATGTTTCTGTTATGTTTAGGAGAAGTACTTTCATCATAATTTTTATGAGATAAATTTAACAAATATTTAATAAATTGCTTGTTATGATGCGTACATGTCTTCTTCGACTGATTGTAACTAGTTTGAGATTTTAATCTAACTCTGTTGTGTTTCCGTTGTAGAAATTTATAAGCTCCTATTCTCGAACTTAAAAAGAGTAATTTTGATTAATTAGTGGTTTTCTAAAAGAATGAAAACGTTCAGAAAAAAGTCCTTCCGCCTAAAATTCCTCCTGAATTCCTTTGCATGCCATTGATTTGCCGTTAGTGACTAAACACCTTGTAAGAATGTGACTCCCAAGAATTTAAAACGAGCTCGTGGCCTACTTTTTGCTACATTCTGGTTCTTGTTCTAGAATATCTACGTATCAATAAAAAAATCTTCTTTTTGGAATTTCATCAGGAGATTGGTTAATAATTGTAGTCTTAAAAAGCAAATACAATGTTAAGGATTTTGTTTTAGAAATATATGTTTCATATTACTAATTAATGTGGTGTTTCATTATCGTCATTTCGTTCGTACAGTATTTACTGAATGAACGAAAGTTTTGCTTCAATTTGTGTAGACATTGTTTATTGTTTTGTAGTATAAACATCACAAATTGTCGTTGAAACTGTGATTTTTTTCTTTTCAGGTGAGTTGCGTCTCATGTGCTTTCTCCTGATCACATCTTATGGTGAGTTATGATTTCTTGGCGAATGTTATGCATCTGTCTCTCTAATGTGAATTGTAAATTAAAGTTATTAACTAGCTAAGACTGATTCCTCTCTGGTTCATGTTGAGGATCTTGTACAACACAATCAATATAAATGCATCCTTTCCAAAATAATATTAAAACTTCAAAAATCATTTTCAAGAGAATGAATATTTTCAGTGTCAATTATTTATCAAGTGTTTTGCGACAGTATTATTATATTTTTGATAGTTTATTTATTTTGTAGTTTTATGTTTATTTATTTATTTGGATTATCCGTTAAATATAGGATTGCATTTTGCAATGATAATGACTGAGTATCTTGACTTTACGTTTTACACAATGTATCTCAAGAGAGATTACTTTTCGTACCTGACCTGAATGACCGAGGTGGCTAGATCATGTTCCGACTCAGCGCCTTCGCGGGTTTGATTCCCGCCATGGGCGTGGTTGTTGGTTCCTTGTCTCTCATACCTGTGTTGTCACGTAAGGCTTTGTGAATCTGCTGACCACGGACCGACGAGCCCGAAAATGTGTCTAGTGTAAAGGTTAATAAGTGTCGCCATGAGGGACACAGTGGGTACCCGGCGCGGGTAGCCAAAATCGGCATCCCCTGAAGCTGGAAGGGGACAAAATTACCCAAGGGGGCAAACGAAAAAGGTGACAAAGGGGCAAATGAGGCATAGGGAACAAAAGAGACGAAATGGGACAAGAAGGACAAGGGGACGAAAGGGATATATTTATCCAAAGATTTAATGAGCACTGGTAAAATCTAAACCCGAGAGTCTGCTAAAACATTTTAATGGATTCTCGAGCATTTTATCGGCTGTTGCTATGGACTCGCTCTTAATGCGTTGTTTAGATGGTTGGTTGCTCAGGAACTAAGCGCGTGTTTACCGACGTAAAAAAACAAAAAACCAATTGATTATGTTTTTGACGAATTCGTATGGATCGTCACAGTGTATAAAAACAAAAGTTTTTGCATGTCTTTCAAATATTAACTAAATCTTATACTAGCCATTTATTATGTTTGCAATCATTGTTGATACCCACTACACATTATTAACAGCAACAATTAAAACAACTTGTAAATTGAAATATAAGATATTGGATGTACCTGTGAAAGCGGAACTTTCAAAATATTACGACGTTTGCCCCCCACAGCCAATGATATTGTTTGAGAAAATTGAATAAACCCAAAGAAATATTTTCATTGTATTAATAAAAAAAACTAATGGAAGAGGTGCGTGAAGTATTTTGAAAACAATACGAATGAATTTTGAAAAGTAAGTAAAGAAGTCTCAGATTTGTGTCTTGGGACGTTGTTCATATCCTTAGATAGATAGATAGATAGATAGATAGATAGATAGATAGATAGATAGATAGATAGATAGATAGATAGATAGATAGATAGATAGATAGATATTTATTATTTCCGCAGGTAGGTTTTTACAACCTGGTGGCAGAAATCTACAGGTTACAGTTTGCAATTAGGAATATTAATACAATGTAACTTTAAATTATTTTAAGATATTATTATTATTATTATTTTTATTATTATTATTATTAGTATTAACAACAACAACAACAACAACATGAAAAAATGTTAACAGTAAGAGCAATAATAGCAATAATATCATTAACTCTACATTTCATGACTGACCTGCATAATTATTTTAAACTATTAAATACACAACTTTTTAATTACACTGCACTTCCCCTCACAACATTTTCACTTCACTTCTCTTTCTACTTCTCTATTGCACTACGCTTCAAAACGGCTTCACAACGACAACTTCGTCACGGCACTTCAATACAATACTCCTTTGAATATGATTATATACTTAATAAAGAAAGTCCTTGCCAGCTAGATTCGTGGTTCGAGCAATCGTTTGTGGTCGAGCGAAGGCGAAGGGGTAAAGCTGGAGGGCGTTGGGGAGACAAGTGTCGGAGGCAGACGACCGATGCGGAAAGATTTCATCACTTATCCTCGAAATTGTTTTCACTTCATGCATACTACCTACAGCTTGCGGTGGATTTGACAAACTCCGATTATCTCTTCCAGTGCTCTGTGAAGAAAGGGATACAGGAAAGGAGTGCTATAAAAGTCGCGTGGTCACAAAGCCATTTAAATCGGCAGGCCTGCGTTTGGCGATTGGGTGAACAGTTCCTCGAATCTGATCTAACATTTTTTGTGTATATAAGTAGCACAAACGTTCCCTTTGCTATGTAATGAATACATACTATTTTCAACAGGATCGCCTTACCAACATTTGCTGAATCAGTTGCATCCCAATTTCTCTAATAGATTGTTATGAAAATAACTATTTTTTATTCTTGAAAATGGCTTGATCTGAAATAGCCAAAAAAATCCGCTGAAACATAAGGCACTGAAAAGCAAACGAATACGTAAATAGTCGAATTCTACCGACGCGAAAGACACATTCATATTATATTATTGCATCTACAAAAGTGCCTTCAAAGAAAACTTCAGCAAATTTGTAATATTGTGCCGTAAGAAGTAGCAAAACTGCA
The DNA here is from genome assembly GCA_011170035.1 of Teleogryllus occipitalis. NCBI lineage: Eukaryota > Metazoa > Arthropoda > Insecta > Orthoptera > Gryllidae > Teleogryllus > Teleogryllus occipitalis. Next base: position 45,362 of record BLKR01000348.1, read on the forward strand.
ATGCTCGTAAACAATATATTTATTTCAAACTACTGCTGGAATTGTTTTGGAGCTTACTTTTGCCCGAATCTCTACATGGGAAATAGCTTAGTTGAGTGTTCCGGTTTCTAATAAAACACATTAGTGTCAAATATATTCTAAAATTATTTTATTTCTATGAGTCTGGTTTACATGCTTGAACTTTTCGATCAAGCGTGATATTTATACTTTCTTGCAAAAATACGCAGAGGAATTCTAATAAATGTTTGAAACTTCCAATAAGCTCAATTCATCGATCGATATATAAAGATAATATATCGATCAGTACTTTTAAAATATTGATAATGAATTCGATTCCCGTAAATGGAAGTGAGGGTCTACGTTATCGAGAACGATTAAACAAGATATAACTATTTCTTAATCTTCAATTTTCTACAGTTAAATACTGGATTTCTATGAGTTTTCCCATAAGAATTGGACTATAAACGTGTGTCTACGAGCATATTAGTAATTTAACATATCTTAATATTCTACGATACACATTGTTTGAACTCATTCTTATCAAAAGTGCCCATTATTTGTGTAGTTGAATGATGTGACTTGAATGATGTCAGTTAAGGATAAGAAAATTTTTTGTGAAGTATTTCGTTTTAATATAAGAAGGTACATATTGAACATTCTCATTCGCATATTAATAAAAATATTAACATTATATTCTTAACGCTCCTTGTTCATAATGGATGACTAACCTTTCATTATTCAGAAGTATTCTCAGTAAATGCTGGCCGCCTTCCCTTTATTTTTTCGTGTGTTCTTTGGTCCTCTATTTGAGATACGAGAAACAACGTACCTGCCGAAGCCGCCGGTCGCGCTTTCTTCACGCCCTCCACGCCCCTATCGGTGGCGCCATCGGGCGGGCGTTTAACGCAACCCCGCGCGGCCCGGCCGCACCCCACCCCCGAGGGGCGGGGCGCGGGTGGGGCGAGAGGCCGCGGCGGCGGCGACGTCCGCGGTGGTCCGATCATCATTTTGTAGCCATTACAGCGGCCCCGCGCATTCATCAGTGTCGACACGGGGTCTTCGGACCCGCCCGGCCCCCTCTGACCGCTCCGCGCGGCTGCCGCCCCCGCCCCGCCCCCGCCCCCCGCCCGGCGGCGGGCCCCGCGAGGTGTCAGACCGCGCTCCCGCCGACTCAATTAAGATAAACATCGGCCGACGGCGGTGGCGGTGGCGGTGGCGGTGGCGGTGGCGGTGGCGGTGGTGGTGGCTGTGGTGGTGGCGGTGGCGGTGGCGATGGCGGTGGTGGTGGCGGTGACGGTGGCGGTGGCGGTGGCGGTGCGGTGACGGTGACGGTGGCAGTGGCAGTGGCAGTGGCGGTGGCGGTGGCGGTGGCGGTGGCGGTGGTGGCGGAGGCGTTGAGGGTGTTGGGGGCGGTGGTGGTGGTGGGGGCATAGGTGGAGGTGGTAGTGGTGGCGGAGGCGGTGGTGGCGGTGGTTGCAGTGGCAGTGGTAGTAGCGGCGGCGGCGGGTCGGTGGCTGCGGCGGTGATGGAGAAGGTGGAGGAGGTGGTGGAGGTGGACCCGGCCGATAGCGCGCCGTCCCGCGCCGTCCCTTGCGGCCACGAGGCGGCTACGAGCGACCGCGCCGTCGCTACCGACACAGAGCCAAGCCACCTGCGCTCCTGCTTGCTGCTCCCTACCTTGTCATCGAATCCGACCCTTCTTCTGCAGTACAGTGACTGCTCACTCAGTGTACCAGGGTCTAGTATCTCTGTTATTCGTAGACACCCGACCCCACATTTCGTCGATCTACCAGTAAAGTGACACAAATTATCATTTTGTAGGAAACGTATTTATCCTGAGAGGAGACGTTTATTTCGAAAAGACTAAATATTTTACTACAGTTTCCTGGTTTATGAATTATATATTTCCTAAAATATTTTTTCCTGAAGTAAAATATTACGCGTTTTATGTGTGTTATTTATCTTGTGCAACGACGGTATATAATTTACAGTTCTACACTCTTTCTGGGTTTTCTATCTACGTTTCTTTCCGTTTTTTATCTCCGTTTTCTACCTTTCAATTCACTTTCATCTCTTCAATCAGTTGCGTAACCTTTGTCTGTATTGTCTTCTTTTACCTACTCTTTGAATCCATATTCCTTTCTGCGACGGTGAACCTCCGACCGCCTGATATGAACGACCATCCTAACACCTCTTCCGCCACCTTAGTGACTGCTGCACCTGAAACTTCATCACATTCTAATTCCGTTTTTCCATGCGTTTTCAGGTGTTCACCTACGCTGACTCCCTACTTCATTCTGCGCCAGCTTTGTGATTGTCTTCCGTAGTCCTTTTATCATGTAAAACTCGTTGATTTCATTTTTTTGATATGTGTTCGTGATCTCTCTTCGTTGCTAATGTCTGTTTTTATCTTCCTACCTACATTTGTAATCCATTCTCTTAAGACTTTGTATTCCAAACATTCTTTCTACACGCCTTTCAATTCTTATTTCTTATTCGTCTGGCGAAGGCCCTGCTGCCGAGTGACAGTCGCTAACGCCAGCCGCCGACCCGGACACTTCGCCCGTGAACCCGTTGAAGATGTCCAGCGCAGCGAAACGTTTGGCGATTCAACGCCAATGGGACCACGACTTCCCAACCAGGATACTTTTACAAATATTCACTCGTGCCCTGCAAGCCTTCGCTGCTTTGTAAAGTGTTAATTGTATGCATATTGTATTTTACAACATTTTCTCTAAGGTCAGAAAATTTTGCGCAATATTTTTTAATGAGCGCGGAGTAAAATTTTACACTGAAGAAGTTTCCCATCATTGTTGACATGGCAACAAGTTCTGTTGATTGTCATTCAAAAGTATAGATTCAGCGTTTCTATGCACATTACTGGCCATGTATTCAGTAATTTTTACTTTCTATGGAGAGATTTAGATTATACAAAAGAGGTCATAGTGAGTTATGTTTCAAGCAGTTTGATGAGTATGTTTTGCAAGAGATTGCTGAAATATTCATTGTATATAAATTGAAATATAAATATTATAATTTTATATAACCTTATAGATAAAACGGGAAATTCTGTGGTATGTTACACCAGTATTATTATCATTTTTGCTATATTATTTACTATTAACTTTGGTTAGCTAACTCGCCCTCTCTCTATACATTATCATCTTGATTATTACCATCTTTATATCATCTATACATTATCATCTTGATTATTCATGCTAGAGCATCCACCATCGACACTCGCGTCCCCACTATCTAATCACTTTCGTCTGCTTTCTTTCCCTCCCTTCAGCCTTCTCTCTCTCTCTCTCTCTCTCTCTCTCTCTCTCTCTCTCTAAGCCACTTGTTTCTGTAAGCTATCTCAACGAATAAATAAAACACACAGCCTCTTTTTTACCGTATAAGTATACCTCCTATACGCTTAATAGAAGCGTGTGCAGGAGTAGCAAGAGGTAGCAGGAGTAGCTACTGCCACCGCAGTTATCATTTTTACCGCCTCTCCCTTTATCTCAACGTATCCCCGCCCCCCACCGCCTCAACCATTAATTATCGCGTTCATTATCAGTAACACTGCTACAATCCTCACCTCCGTTACAGCAGCCACTAGGTAAGCCATCACTATTACCACCACAACTACCTTCGACATCATCGCTGACAAAGACTCCGATGGCAGCAGCAGCATCACCATCATTGCCACCACCTCAACAATGCTGCGACAACCATCACTATCGCTACCATCACATCAACAATATCGTCAACAACTCAATGAACACCAACACCTCCATCAACACCAACACCTCCATCAACACCAACACCTCCATCAACACCAACACCTCCATCAACACCAACACCTCCATCAACACCAACACCTCCATCAACACCTCCACCAACACCTTCATCAACACCAACACCTCCATCAACACCAACACCTCCATCAACACCAACACCTCCATCAACACCAACACCTCCATCAACACCAACACCTCCATCAACACCAACACCTCCATCAACACCAACACCTCCATCAACACCAACACCTCCATCAACACCAACACCTCCATCAACACCAACACCTCCATCAACACCAACACCTCCATCAACACCAACACTTCCACTTACACCCCTACAAATGACACGAGCACAACCTCTCTAACCGACCAATCGCACCTGTCAGAGCGAGGTACCGGGGGCGGCACCCAGATTTACGCGCCGGTCGGAAAGTCTTCATTACATCTCATCAAGCGACGCGCAGGTAATCAACTGCTCCTTTTAGTACAATTTGAGGCGGGCGCCGCGCTGCATGATGTGTGCGTGTAAGTTAGGCCTGCGTTGTAAAGCATTAGGCAGGTCCATACGTATTAACATATTAGATACGAGCGCGACCGAAGCGCAGAGTGTCTTTTCACTAAGAATTGAAATCCATATTACTTCGTGGAGAATATGTGTTGGGCAAAATCATTTTATAGTAGGGTTTTCGGAGCTTTTCTTCCTAATCGCATTCCACATTAGTATGAACATTACCTACTCAATCTTCATCATTATCGCCTATTTTTTCGCGTCATACTAATGCACTTCAATCTTGAACATATTCTTGTGTAAAACGAAACGGAATACATGTGTGTAAGTTCCACATACACTTCAACTTCTGCTGCGATTTCACAGAAACAGTTCACAGAAACACATGAGAAACTGAGAGAATACCTAGCGGGTTCGTTATGCGAAAATATTGCCAGAAGTTTGGTTAGACCACAATTTCTTTCTTGGCAAGGCGAAATGCGGAGCATTGTTCCTTGACGTTGTAAGCTGAGGCCGATCCGATCGAGGTAGGGTGAAGCGGACGGGGGGGATGCAGCGGGTGGAGCAGGCACGAAAGTAAACAAATTTCCGAGCAACGCTGCATAATCAGGTTTTCAGAAAAAAATAGATATTTTATTTTTGTAAGTTTCCATTTACTAGGGTTAAGTGCTACTTTTAACTGTCTGTTATTTTGATAAATCAGGGTAGTGCGACGATCCATATAAATTCTTCAAAACAATAATTAACTTGTTTTCGTAGTCCCGACATGATTTCAATAAACAAGTGAAAGAATTCGAAAGAAATGGGTATTTATTTATATTAAGCCGGAGCTGAGGATCTGTGTTGAACAATAGATAGGCAGAGATAAATAAAGAGGAGGGGTTAGAGTTATAAAGTCATGTAAATATACTAGTTTTGGAAGAAAATCAAGGGGAATAATATTTTCGAAAAAAATAAATGCAGTAAAGTGAAAGTTCATGATGTAAGTAATAGTTGTGAAATAAATTGACAGGGATAGAAAAAAAATAAAATGCAGCCGAAATATTGAAAAGAATATCTGAATTAATTACGGAGAGGAGTATGATCGAGTACTATCGAAAGTGAACGAAGCAATGAAATAACATTCCATAGTAATTAACGAACAACTGCAAGGCGACTGCAATTGTTTTTGACAGGAAGGCAGAGTAACAAGAATACAATCGAACTTGTGTATTTAGGGTCCACACAATAGACTTTGACTGGACCGCACGGATGATGGAGGTGGGAGGATATACCTTTATTTGCCGGTCGAAAATCTGATTTTTGTTTTAATATATGTCGAGAAAAATGAAAGTGTATATTTCATATGTGCACACAAGAAAATGGTTATGGAAATGGATTTTAATCTAAAAGGTTGGTAATTTCTGGAGATCGGCGGAGCGCGAACAGCTAACATCGATAAAGCTGGCACCGCTGCACTGAAAAATGAACATTTCAAATTATTTCGACGCGTAAATATGAGAAGGCTAAGAATGTTATTTTAGTAGTAAAAATATAATATTAAGTTTCGACAGCAAATGATCATAAAAAGGAATGCGCGCATGTGTGAATGATTTTCTTTCTGTCCATGTATTTGTGTGTGAATGAGTTTTAATTTAGTGTTTTTTCAAAAAGGGTATAAATATTTAGTATTTGTTGTTGTCATTATCTTGTGTATGTGATAGCTATTTTGGGTGGGACAGTAGAATCACAGTGAAAGGTAACAATTTTTATGGAGGAATAAAAACAGAATTGTACCAGTTATTGCGGTGGAAATTTTGCATTTTGAAATTTTGTTATCATTTCATAGGGGTATCGTGACCCAGAGCAAACTCGCTAGCTAAGGAGGTCCGGGCTTGACTCCCGTCGGTTCCCGGACAAACTCATGTGAAATTTGTTCCAACAAAACGAGCCTGTCTGCTTCACCGGGGCTAAGTCCAACCCGTGTGTGTCCTAAACCCAATTATGGCCGCTGTGTAGTGACGCAGGGGCGCGTGGAGTAAGAGGTGCGTACGCGGAGATGTTATCTGGCGGTCCTCTTTGACAACTGACTGACGCTACATAAATACAGCGCCCTCTGGAATAAAGGAGGCACTGATAAATAAGAAATAAATTAATGAGGGATTAATCCTGAGCGCTCAATGCTCGATCAGAGGCTAAGAGACGCGTTGCGTCGCTTAAACAACAACAACAACAACAACAACAACAACAACAATAATAATAATAATAATAATAATAATAATAATAATAATAATAATAATAATAATAATAGTAATAATGAGGATGATTAAGCCGCAACGAATTTCAAAAAATTTAAATAAGAGATGATAATAGATACTAATAATAAGTTACGCATCCTGTTCCCAAAAACTGATGATAGTATTCCAATTCTCGTATGGGACGGCATCGCGGACTCATACAAGAATAAAATTTACTGAAAATCGGTGGACTAATTCGAGGCAAAGAAAAACAAATATATATATTCGAAGGCGTAGTAAATATTATTGGATATTTTTTCAGGTAAAACGTGATTGATATGATTATTATTTATTTATTGATTAAATCCAATATGTAACAATCGGTTCAGTAGATTATTGCGTCGTGACGAGTGTGATGTACTTCGTGTGACTCTACTTACCTTCCAGGTGCAGGTTTCGGAGTTAAAATCTTATTTACAATATCGCGGTTCAAGCGTGAGTCGGAGCTTTGAATTACGTGCATGTAGATAGTTGTTGTTAGATGGATGAGGTGGAGACGGTCCATTTGATATGAAATATAAACCCACATTAAAAAGATAGTAAGTGTGAGCAAGTGTCTGATTCGAATGGCGAAATAGGCGTTTCACTGATATTCTACGCGTATTACTCAATATTAAAAGTAATTACTATTTGTATTATTAACACAATTGCATTTTTGTTACAAAAGCAAGATAATATAATTAATTTCAGTGCGCATCACAATAATGAATAAGAACACAATTTCCTCAGTTATTACGGTGTCTTCTTCCGTCATTTCTCACGGTTGAAGAAACAGTATTCATTAACATTATTCGGTATCTACAATCGGCATATCATGTGATAGTATTAGGAAGATAATATTTCAGTTTACATCGTTTTAATGTATTGAAGTTGTGTATGTACGCTCCGTTTTCTTCAACCATCGAGTATCAGAGTTCAAAAATTCATAGTCCGTCTCCATTACTGCCGTTCATAAGCTCGGCACTCTTAACAAAGCTGCCTCTGCCGTTGCCTCTCACGCCGCCACCGCCGCCACCGCGCTGTCTTTTTGGTTCGTTTGTGAAACTCAAGTACGAGTGATGTTTATGTGGAAAGTTACGCCGCTCGCTTTCCATATTTGATCATTAGGTGAGCAGGCACTCCGGCAGCAGGCGACCGCGCCCACTAAAGGCGCGCGCGGCACGTCCGACCGACCGACCGACCGGCCGACTGATACGACGGGACGCGACGACGCAAGATGAGGTCCAAGGGAGGTTTTTCTCTGATTTTAACGCATTTAACTTCAGAGTACCAGTATTGCGAAATGCAACGACAGTTCACGTAATGAATCTGTTAACTTCCCCCGTCGCTTTTGTCTACGTATCGAAGCTTTCTATTGGCTTATATTAAAATGATTTAGTATCAAGCTTTCACATAGTAAAAAAGTTTTCCTTAACCGTATTCAGTTTGAAAAAATATACAACATGGGTAATATTTATTTAACGTCTTAGAAGACACTTTTCATTCAATGACACCAACAATTTCAGCGCAACGAACAGCAACGAATTCATTATTTTTTTTTAATTATACCCTCAAAGGTGTATAACGTTAAGCTTGTATCTATCATACGTGTCACAGCATAGCTGACGAGTTTCAGCTCGTTCACAGCTTAACATGAAAATTATTTTTGAAGTGAGTGACACTCGATTACTCGGAAATGAACACCAGGACAGCAAGACAACAGCTTCTGGAAGATCCCGTCTTACAATTATTTGAAGGTGTTTAATGTCAGCAACTCAAAGATATATTGCTAGTATTTCGGGGATAAAGTGTTTTCGAGTGGTTTAGCAGATGTTGAGAGTCCACGACTGAAACTTGGCAAAATTGACTGTAATTGGTAGTAACTTTGATGCCTGGGATTGTTCTTCGGGTTTTCCGGCACCATCGACGAAGCAGGCACGTACGATACTACTGCCTCGATGTCAATTATTGCTACTGATAATTGGCTATTACGATTGGTCATTTTGTAGTTTCCCTCGATCATTTTTCTAGGTGATTTCTAGGTGATTTAGCACCGCGCGCGATCCTCCCCTCATCATCCACCCATCTGAATCAGGTTTTTCGTCCAGTTTCCCTGATCCATTGAGCAAATGCTGAGATGGCTCCTTGTTTTGCTTCTGGACATAAATGTAACTTCATTATCTGTGTACATCTTCTAGAATTCAGTGATACATATAGTTATTCAAATTATCGTTTCCATGTTGTCGCGGCAGGAAGTATTATTCCTTGACAAAGGACATGATGGATAAGAGCCCAAAATATTGTAACGTATTGTAGGGCTACAGCTAGCAACCGCCGGGGCGCCACAAGGTGCGGCGGCAAGGGATTAGACGCCAGGGGCCAGGCAGGATTCTGAGAAATCCTAAGAGCTAGGGAAAGGGATGCCCAAAGTGCGGGACAGCGCATTTTTGCCGCGTGCCGCGTGACAAATTCTTGGAATCCATGGAAATGGATGTCCAAAAATGCCTGGCAAAGCGACGAGCGCGGGCCGTGTGCAAAACCCAGTGACGTTTCAGGTCACGTGGGTGGTGGCTATATAAGAGCGAACGCAGAGCGCGGGGGTGGGGTTTGTTGAGCTGAGTGGGAACCCTCGTGCGAACGCACAAAACTTGCGCCCAGGGCGGTGCGGAGCCGAGCTAGGCTCGTGCGGCAACCCATGTGTTGGGACGCCGTTGTGGACTATATCCACGGGTGACTGAGGTCGCCGGAGCTCTCTGCTGTGTGCGGTAGGCTCGCTGAGGAGTGGCGCGGGCCACAAGTCAGTCAATTCATTTTTAAGGATCGCTCCTGCGATCAGGGAAGTAAACATCTACCAGAGCTGAGTAACTTAAATTATTACTGTACATATTGTGAATAAACCTGTACATATTTATCATAGAAAATCGTGTCTGTGATTATTGTGTATTCCCACGACGTCACAATATATTGCTGATTTATCCTTGAAAATATATTTTATTAGATTACATCGGAGCGTTTTTTTAAATTCAAAATTCAAGTGGTGTATGGCTTAGTGTAGGGATAACAGAACTTTGAAAACGTGCACAGAATTCATTTCTCTCCATAGCACGTCCTAAAGAGCATTTAACTGTTTTTCACGTAAAATAAATAAAAAAGTCCATTCCGATTTCCTACGCTAGGCCTGCACAGCGTTTTGCACTTTCACTGACCTCCGAAGCCGCGCGCGAATAAATCGGTTGCAAAGGCGAAAATCGATGAAATGTGGGGACGAGACTCATTCGAAGATTGAGGACAACCAATAATAATGCACATTTCGAACCTTAGCGCGTAAATTGAAAGAGAAATCGGCGATAACATGACGCTTACACAGTTCAAGTTGTACTGCCGTTTGTATTATAATGGAAATATTTGTCGATATATGACAGTATGAAAACTACAACGAATTATACATATTTGATTTGGACACCAACTATTATAATTGCTTGTACGACTGATAATGTAATTATCAGGTCTTGTACGACTGATAATGTAATAATTCGCTTTGCTACGATGTAATAAAAACTTTAGTGGTTTGCTAAACACAAAATTATGAAACAATTGTGTTTGTTTGACGATAACAGCAATAAACTATTTTTTCATTAACTATGCTTAATTGAATAAGACGGTTTTATCAAATCTAAAACATATTCTTCAAAAACATCATGTTTATTTTCTTCTCTAATTTCTGACAAGAGTATTTTATATATTTTTAATAACAAACCAACGAACACTATTAATTTACCCTTTACAACATCGTATACAAATATTAATCCCTTTGCTTTCTATTTAACGAGACTCATGATTATCTCATGATTGCCCGTCAGACGGTTTGCACATTGGAACATGCGTGCACACATGTCAGAGAGGTTTACTCGCTGATGTCTTTTATTCAGATACATATTGGGGGAAATGGACAAAAATATGTACTGCTAAACATTACCCTTCTTGGAAATGCATGTATTTCATTTTTATGTCAATCTTGATGTGAGAGATTGCTCTCATAATTTTCTTCGTTTTACTATCACTTGGAGATTATAAAATGTGAACAATCAATTACTAAAAAGGCTACTGCTTTAACCCATTAAGGGACAGAACTCTCTGGGTGGATGAAAAATAACTATCTGACTGTTGACGCTTGAAAATGACATTTTAAGTGTGTCTCCAAGTTTTTGAGTCAAAAACGTCAATAGTTTTTGAGAAAAAGTGCGTCTCATTTTTGGGATGACAGCACGGTGTATTACGGGTAAGCCAACTACATCCGGCCACTGTCCCAAAAATGGGTCGTAATACATCACGCTCTTTACATCAGCCCAATAATCAGTTGAAATCAACAATGGAATGTATGCTTATGATGAACACAAATATGGCAAGTCACTTGCAAGTACATACTCCAGCCAGAGTATATCTCAGAGACATTGTAATTTTAGCTTCATGTATTTGGCCTCAATATTTTGACAGGCAGCTTATTACAAACACCATATTATTAATTTATATACATATACACAGTTTCTTTGGAAACTTCAGAACGACGTTTCGGGGATCTCATTTTTCCCCATCTTCAAACTAGACAATTTCAAACAAACAAAACGTACAATATTATAAGAAAATACTACAAAAAAAGGACATTACAAAGAAAAACATATACAGCACTCGATATAGTAAAACATAGATACTCACCAATTTAAAACAAACAAAACATCAAAACGAAACAAGAGTAATATTAATATTTGCAACAGAGTGTGCAAACGCACGTCTGTCATGGCAGTTACAACATGATTAGAACCCAACGTAAACTTTCAGCTGACGGTTGGGAGGTGTTCAAAGAAAAAAAGGGAGAGGTTTCAAATTCAACACAAGAAATACAATATACAAATTACAAATACTAAATGGGTAAACAAATACATAAAAAGAAATATTTATATAATATATAACGAACTTTGCTCAATTATTTATAAACAAAAAATTACAACTTTGTCAAACAAATATTATTTCATTGAAAAATTCCATATAACAGAGTCATAAAGACATGCGAAAGTATCAGATTCAACCTGGGTATTGAGACACTCTGATGTTTTTATCTGAAGAGTTTCCAGCACCAATATTGAAAAATGATTACGTTCTGACTCCAATATTTTAACATCTGTAAAATCCATGGAATGTCCACAATCCAGTAGTTGTGTCGCTTACAGATGTTAAAATATAACTCTTGGTGCTGGAAACTCATTTTCATTGAAAGAATAGGAGCCATTTTTAAGAAAAGTTTGAGCGTTTCTGAAAATGCTAATTTTGGAGCCCATTTTCCTTCAAAACTTTCGGGTAATATTCATTTTGGAATGGAATCCTACGAATAGTCGTCCCATAATAGGCACTAATGTCGTTCACAGACGGACGGAAGGACTTTTTCGGTATTAGGGGACCCCCAAATCGTGTATTTCCGTTGAAATCTCGAAATAGATTTCCCGTAGGTTTACATGACTTCTCCATTCTAAGTATATTACTCCGTATATACGTATGTGTAGGAGATAGTAAAAATTGAACTTTTAGCATGCATTGCATGACCTAAAAGTGACCCGTTTTACTAATTCCGTCCATTTTAGTAATAGTAATGAGTAACCAATGAAAAAAATAGAAGTTGATGTATAAAAAGAATATATTTTTAAAGGAAACGAAAATAACTTACGTTCGCCGAGCTTGGGAAGTAGACCCGGATTCACTGCAATTCCACATACTCCACATCCGATGATGAGTACAATTACTACACTACACACTATGTATGACATTCTCGCCTCACACTGTAGTACAGAACTGTTCGCAGAGGACAAAACTGGACAACGAGACCCACCCACATCGTTCTTTTGTTGCTCTAGCATGTCAAGTGAAGGGAAGCCAACCTTATCACTTGCCAGTTTTAGGTGCCCTTACACGCGATGGAGCATCAATTTTCCTCCTTGTGAAATAACTCTGTTGGAGGCTGCTCACCAAATGATGCTGTTTGATTGATAAGGGCTGCGCATCTCTGTTTCCTTGTTTCATAACTGTGTGACGAACGTGTGCCATTGGTATAATAGTACCTATTCTTTGATACCGCTACAATGAGGGCCCGGAAGGACATTTGGTGTTTGATGGACGTAACGACATATCACTTCCGAACTATCTCACTAGTATAGAAGTGTTTTTATACAACTATGTAATTATACTGTTGACAATGTTGATATTTATGTCCTGGTCATTGATGACACTCGCTGAATTCACACTGCTTTTTGTTATTTATGAGTGATCGAAAAATTTCGTTTTTCTCCTGCTGTAAAAGAGGTAACAAACTTACATCAAATAATGTGTGGGGCTGTTATTTAAATTCATAAAACTTCAGTATATTAATCGTCGTTGAATTCAGTATAATTAAATGACGCCTAGATTTTCAATTGTAATGGGTAATAACATTTATTTTCGATTTCAGCAAGCTTGTGGGTTCACAACTTGTTTTATTTACTAAACGCAAAAATTAAAATGTTAAATAAATAAATTAAACTTAACTTAAAATATATAAATACTCGAGAGACGTTATTTCTAAATGCAGAGTGTATCCATTTGAGTGTTATTTGTTTCGCTAAAGATTGTAAGATGAAAGTATTATGCTGACGTAAAGTTTGTAATATAAACAGCGATTCTGCGACGGAAAATAATTTCTAGCAACATTTATAACTTTTGACATTGTCGTAGATTCAGAAAGTTCAACGAAAATGATTCCTGTGCCATTTGTTAAGCGTTCTTTGCTACATCTGATGAAAACAATTGTAGCCGTTTTTGAGATGTTTAAAAATTGCCTTATTTAATGCAAAATTACGGGAAATCTAGTCATATGTTGTCGAAAATAGAACCTGGCCTTAAAGATCTCTCTTTGAAAAACAAAATGCATTCAGGAAAGAATCTCTATCTTCAATACTGTAGTTATAGGAAGGTACTGGAAAAAGGGCCCTGCAAAAGTCTTTTCAAACTGTGGAAAATTCTGAGTTGTAGGTAAACGAAACCTGCACCATTTTTCAGGGTCCGTTGCACTCTCTGGAAATAATTAATTAAAAATGTTGGAACAATTTTTGAGAAAGTTTTGAAATTTTTTAAATTGGAGGAATGCATATTTTTTTTGATAGAATTTTTCAGACATTTTTGGGAGCCAGCGTTGACCAGAGACGGAGAGATGGACAGATGAACGTTTTGCCAACAACCAAATTTTTGGTATCAAGGACCTACAAAACTTAAAATATGACTACATAACTTATTAAAGAAAGCATTTACTACACATAGGAACAACACTTATCCACTTTTTTATACCAGGACTCCACAATATGAGTTTTTCTGTCGAAAAATCGCTTTTTTTTGCGCAGCGTTACAATACTTAAAAATTTCATTTATACGGCAAATTGAAAAGCAATTTAATACTCTTTCACGAATGTTTGGAACATACATTTTAAAATAAACTATAGTCACAAAGGGGTGTGAATTATTTTAAAGATAATAGAATGATACACAGAAATATTCCATACAAAATAGAAAGATATTTTAATGGAAATTCCAATAGTAGATTTCCTCGAGAATAACAGATTATAAAAATAGATTGACTGGTACGAAGCAACATATTCATTTTTCATGGACGTGAAACATCTAAAATTAATCGAACGCCCAGACAACGCGAGTAAATAATTTGACAACTCGACTTCTCTCCGTGTTCCATTTAGCAGAACCCCCTCACAAACTAGAAATCTCAAGTACCTTCGCTCCGTCTATAAATTAATCTGCATCCTGAAACTTCTATTATTCTGAAACAACTGTTCCAAATTTCTGCCGGAGATTGACGAACTGAAATTACCCCGACTGATTAGAGGGAGGAGCAACATTCGCGAAACGGTGTCCAAATTTCGACAAATGATCCACAGGGTTGAATGATAATTCTTTCCACTAACACAGGCGTCTTGCGTAGGTGCTACTCATTCCCATAATTAGGTATTCAAATAACGAATAATTGCAATAACTTGATTTTAATTTCAAAATTAACTAATGGTGCTACAAATTGGCGAATTTTCTCGTACCAGTACTTGTACCAGTACCAGTACTCGTACATCAGGACTTTTCAGGGTACCTACCACTACTCTGAGATGTAGTTAAGAACCCATTTGCGTACCCAAACGGCCCATATATCTATGAACCTTTACACAGAATTCTCGTGGAATTTACCCATGGAATTCTTCGGCCCCACTTCGATGCTTGTATTATTGTGTGTGCGTGGAATCCACTTCCTCAAAAACACACACCGTTTGCACACAGAGATTTTTCTCAGGCCTGTTTGTTATGGAAGGTTAATGGTATAGAGTAATGCAATAGGGGAATCCCCACGCCTCAAACAATTGACAACATTAATGTCTTAAGTGGGGTTCCAACCCACAGCCTTAGCATCCACGTATTTATTGGCTCACCTACGGACAGACGGACGGCGGAGGAACGTTTTGAAAAGAAACAACACTTTTTCGACACCAGGGGCCCCCAAACCGTATTTTCGTTAAAATCATGAAATCGAATTAAGGCAGCTATTTATAACACGTATACTTGTACGTACTCTGTACACACACACAAACACACAAACACACACACACACACAAACACACACACACACACACACACACACACACACACACACACACACACACATATATATATATATATATATATATATATATATATATATATATATATATATGTACGTATCAATACGAAGATATACGGAGGTAAAAATAAATTTTGTATTTTGTTCTCGTTTAAAATTATTTATTATTGTGTTGTAATGAAAACGTTGATACGCGAGTAAAAATAATCAATTTTTGAAACCAATACGAATTTAAAGAACATTAAATATTTGAAATGTAGGTTATTTATGTAGTCATATTTTAGTTTACTGCACCGTAATTGAATCTATCTGATAAAATAAAAGGAAAACCCATTTAAATAATTATTTGTATTTATGCAGTAAAAATAATAAATAATCATAAAGTCAACAATATTATATACAATTAGTTTTCAATAGAATATTATTAAAAGATGATGTAATGATTGATATTATTACAAGAGAATGAAGTTATATTACGATACCATGAGCGAGGAACGAGCGAATATTGTAAATTTTATAAGAGAGAATTCACAGCCATTACACCAACTATCATAAATATATTTTCAATGAATAATGATAACTTTTACCAGTTAAAAATGTACGTTGAACTGTTACATTGCTGATGGAATACA
The DNA here is from genome assembly GCA_011170035.1 of Teleogryllus occipitalis. Taxonomy (NCBI): domain Eukaryota; kingdom Metazoa; phylum Arthropoda; class Insecta; order Orthoptera; family Gryllidae; genus Teleogryllus; species Teleogryllus occipitalis. The sequence goes on from BLKR01000348.1 coordinate 61,237, forward strand.
GGATTCTAGCGGCTAGCCACTTAGTTGTCCCTGCTGTCATTTGTTAAAGGTAAGCACAGTACGACGCCCAAAGAGTAGTACACAAGTTCGAATGTAATTTACAAAAGAAATATCAAAGTTTAAAATTCTTGTTCCTTATCAGCTTAATAATTGATGCAGGGGGCTTCAGAATTCTGATTTTCTTATGAGGTTTGGAGACAGGGAAGAGGATATGCGGTTTTCCGTCACCACACTGGAGTTGACTCAGCACAGTAATCATTATTTACTTGTTCAAATATGTTTATTTTTTAATTAATTAATTATCTACCTATTACTTTATCACAATCCAACGAAATAATTTGTAGAACGATGACAAGTGATTGATTACTTCTCAACTGTAAACCTCTCTATGATTGGTCAATTATAATTGAACCTGTTCAATTACATATAATATGTAATTATAACAATTTATATAACAGGTAATTACGTGTTATATACTGACTCTGTATCATAGAGAGTATATTTGAACGAGTTGCAGCCATCTAATGAGAGAAGTATACAACGGCAGTAAAAAAAGAAAATTATAGAATATGAACTACAATTATTTTTAAAATTTTGAAATTTGGAAAAATTTTTGCTTATTTCTTTCTTTCTCTCTCTCTCTCTCTCTCTCTCTCTCTCTATATATATATATATATATATATATATATATATATATATATTCTACATCTTATCATTAAATCTCTATTTAGAGGTTTTTTCTAGAACATGTGGTTGTCATGGTAGTCATGGAATAAAAGGAACTTGCTACAATAGAAAAGTAATATAAGAAGACGGTATCATAGATTTAAAAAAAGGCATAACACACACCTTTGAAATATTTATGATTTCGTTACTATTATTGGAGAAGAAATTAATTTTCCACTTTGAATTTGTTTTGGTTTTAGCACTGTATAATCACGAAATGTAAAGTTTTCGTTTGTGTTTTGTGATATTTGATGTCATAGTTCCAACGCCTTCACAATGATCACGCTGATGAGATATGATGAGAATTGCTACAAGCTCTGAAAGCATGTTTTTCGAGCTACCTTTGTCGAATGTGAATTGAAAGTTCGACGGAAATGAGGTTTAAATCAGGAGACGCTTTTAATCATTTCGAATGTTCTTGATGAGCTGCGTAGTGTAATTTATCTTCCAGATACTTAGAATATCGAAAAAACAGTTTCACAGAAATCGTTTATATATTTCATATAATTGCTACTTGAGAATGAATTAACATTATTCATGACAGATAAATTTCGATTGCCGATGTGGAGCAAGTTTTTGGGTGGTACCTTCGTCTCGCGGCGAGCCAGGGGTTCTAAGACAAAATGTAAAGAATAACGACAGTGTGCTTCGATGCCTGAAACTACTAATTATCTAGAAGCTTGTAGTGAAATTTACTTCTTGTGTTTGTTTTAATATCTACAAAATTATTCAATTTTATTTTAAATAAATATTTTGAAAATATCTTCTGTATCTCCATCAGTTGAAATACCACCTGAGATCTCTTGTTCAAGGAAATTGATTTTATGTTGTAAATTCTTGGTTTTGTGTTATTTCCAACATATTTCTCTTAAACATGAAAAGAAGATGTAATAACTAATTAAAAGTATCGCAGACACTTTTATTTAATCTCTTTTCGTTACAGGAATTTATTGTGTTGCATCTTCGTTTATTTTCTTTCAAATTTTCATTCAAACATTTGTTTTCACGTTTTTGGCTTCTGTGTTTCTTCCCTTATGGTGAATAATCTCTGTTCCTTACTACAACCGAGTTTGAGAAATGTAATATTGTGTTTTTGGGGTATGAGCACGTGAGAATTACTTTATGAGTTTCTTCCTCTTAGATGACATGATACCCATCCACGTCTTAAATATAAAAAATATTTAATTTGCGAAGAATACGCCTAACTAAATGAAAAAAGGTAACATAGTATTTTCTTAATTGTGAATAAAATGTTTATGAAGAATTCATAGTTTCTTTAGGAAGAGCCCTGAAATAATGACTCATTTCTTTTCCTACCAATGAGATCCAGTTAAAAAGCCAACGAGAATATTTAGAAGAACAAAATACTTGATACAGAAACTGGACGATCGTCGAGTTCCTGTTATATTTGTGGATGAATTATTTTCAATAAAGCAATATTTGTAAACGTAACGATATCCTCCTTTATAGCGTGTACATCACCAAACGCGTATATGAAGTGCCTATCGCTGTTAAGAATCTCACTGAAAATATGTGGAAGAAAAACACTAATAAAAAAATAAAGGAATTTCGAATTCTCATCCGCCCGAGCGGTCGTCTAGTCTGTACCTGGCGGGCCTGGGTGTGGGCTGCGACGCCGCCGCCGGGCCGGGCGATCTCGCCCACCGCAGTCGTCCTCTCCCACGGCGGCGTCCGCGCCGCGGGTGCCTGAAGTGATACTTAACTCTAAATATCAGAAAGCAGTGAAAGCGGGCGCCGACATCGCCCGTGCGGCGCACACGTGGCCAAGATGGCCGCCGATGGGTGCCCGCGGCGGCGCGCTGTGATTTCGCGGTGCCTCGTTCTCCGGTTCCCCTCCGCTACCCCCTCCGCCGTCTACGACTCCTCTCCCCTCGCGCCGCCCAGCCAATTACGAGCGGCATTAGATTTTCATCTGAATTGATGCAGTTCCGGGGCTTCTGGCAACGGGGCGCCCTCTGCTCCCGGCGGCTAACGTAACTCGCGTGGCGTAGGTGTGACGAGAATGTTTTTGCGTTGCGTCTCTGGGAGATTAACTTATCCCAGTTGTGGAACGGAGTAAACATTCCTTCGTGAATATAAAACAAATTTTATTTTAAGTCAAGTTGTTGGGTGAATGTATTGATATTAAAAACTAAAAGGAAAGATGCTTTCTTGCTTGGCATTAATTTTTATTCACTGGTGATTATATTTCACATTTGTAAACATTTCATAATTTATTGTGTATTATTCTTTATATTATTATTATTATGACTATAACAATAATAACGCTATTATTAACTATTATTATTATTATTATTATTATTATTTTCTTGTTTCATGAATTTTAACAGAGTTTTAAGACTTATTGCTTGTATCCATTAATCTCTACTTCTGTTTATTTTCCTTTTTTTTTACCCGTGCGTTTTTATACTTATTTCATTTTTTCATTACATTTTGCATGCCATGCTTTTGATACTCACTCATAATTAACTAGTTTATTTTGAATATAGTTTATTTCAGTCAATTGATAAACATTCATTCTTTAAGATTTCGAGAACTCTCTAAAATGAAGTAAACGATAGTCTTGTACTCAATGGTGTAAAAACACGATGAAAAAGATAATATATTTTGAGATAAGAGCTTCAAGAGTAGATGTTTAAAGTTTGATTTGATTTCGTGTCTTCCTTGATTTTCTTTTAATTATTCATGAACCAATGAGAAAATTGTATTCACCTAGTCAGCTTCGTAAATAAAAATGTTAAAAGGTGTAAAAAGAATCGTGTAATTGCCATTTGTATTAAGCTACACCAGGTCGTTCTTTTTTATTATCTCTCGCGTTCGCGTGAGCCTTGTAAGTACCGATGCTTGAAATCTTTATCCCCCAACATTTATTTCGCGCGAACCGTAAAGTACAGCCCCTCCATGGAATATCCGTGCAACGAACCACCTGCTGCGAGCTACAAGAAACTCACTGAATGAACTGTTGAAGCCGGCCCGGAGGCGTTCGCACCCGCCCCGACCCGATGCATTGCCCCAACATGCTCTTCCAACAGTGCTCCCTCGCCTTAAGCAGGCGCTGTTTACTGCTTTCCTCTACCCAACTCTCATAAATTCTTCCCCAATTAATTCAGTAGTTCCCGAGCTCGAGATTCAATTGCCACCCTTAGCCCCAGCCCCATTTAAGAGACGTAAACGTCCTCCCTCACCCCTGCCCGTCATCCCGGACAATAATTTCGTCAATTTGTTGAACCGTCCGAAGGCAACGCGGAGGGACAAATAGGAACGTAAACGGCGGCGAGGATTCCCGTTAAAGAGAACGGGGTCTATAAACGGTCTGAGCGGGCTCGATTGTGGAGGAAAGCGGGGCGAGAGCGCGGGCGAGGGGCACTGGTGAAAGGACTGGGGAGGACAGCGGAAAGAGGTGTGCTGTAAAGCGTGGAAAATATTCATTAGCCTGTCGGGCGGCGCATCTCGGGGTTGGGGGTCAGAGGACGCCGCGCCGCGCGGGCGGGGCATGAGTGTGGTGAGGGTGGGGCGGGGCTGGGCTGGGGGCGGAGCGGGCAGGGGGGCGGGGGGCGGGAGGGCCGGGCAGGGGCGGGGCGGGGCGGGGTGGGGCGGGGCGGGGGCGGGGTGGGTGATACCAGGGCGGTTTGGGTCGGGAGGTGAAAGGGGACGGACGCAGCCGTTGGGACAGAGAGGGTGGAGACGCGGCTTCTGACAGGAATCTCGGGCGCCTGCGCTCAGGGGACGGTGAAAGCACGCGATGTCACACACTCTTCTGGCGTGAGTGGAATTGCCTACCTGCTGGGCATGCGGTTGAAAATACGAGTTATTTTTAAGTTGCTTATTAAGGGATCTGAAAAATTTAGTTAGAAAACGTACTAAGCCGTCTGATGGAAGAGAACGCCTTAATGAATCAACTCCACTATTATTATTATTATTATTATTATTATTATTATTATTATTATTATTATTATTATTATTTCTTTGACATGTAACATCTCTAGTTGTGAGAATGGAGGTATTTAATTCGTTTCTGAATCTACGCTTGAATTTTAATCTATTACACATGTGCGCAACTCTGCTCGTTGTCTCTGTAATAAACCAAGATTTTTTTTAGTTTGAAGTGAAAAAATGGTTGATAGGAAAAAAGTTAATTTTTGTATTACATATTTTCTACTTTAGTGAACATTTAAAGTGCTATCTTTAAGAAACTGAAGACAGACAAATTTGAACGTATCATAAGCACTATCCCTTTGCTCTTTGTGTTCCCTCTGTTTTCAACGACATTACCACTTGAAGTTCAAATATAAACAATGATTATTGTAACAATATCATCAAAAATCAATATTTTCCGATTCGACTCTTTCCAATGATTCATTTCCAAAATCAAAATAAGGAATGAATTAAATATAAATTTCCACTAAAACGACGACTAAATATAAATTGCTTCGAAATAAAGGCTCCACGGGGATAAGATTTTCGAAAGTCAAAACAGCGTTTGATTGTAATCATCACTGCGAAATTCAAACTGGGCCTTAAATTATTTAATTTAAAAGTTTAAATTAATACATTAGTTAAGTTTTATATAATTTTTATAAGTCGATTTTAAGCTCAGCACTTTGTCAGCTTATATTTTATAGACAACTAATAACAACCGAAACATTTGCGAAGATATGCTGTGGTTATGTTGCAAATTTGGAATTATATGAATAATTACCTTTTCTTTTTTATTAATTTAAACTTTTTCTGAAGTTCTTGAGACAAGTGCTGACATTTTAGTTTACAAGAAACACAATTTGAATATATTACTTGAAGATTGCAGCATGCAAACATACCTATTTTTTAACATTCAGAGATTGAGATGATTATTGAGAAATTTCGAAACATCACAAGATATAACATGATTTGCTAGTATTTTTCCGCAAGGCGATTAAAAAATAATAATACCACAACTATTGCAAGAAAGTGTTGTGACTGTTACCTTTATGTTGTATTACACCTTCATTCGAAGCATGAAGAAAATAACTTTCAGGTCAAGTAGTTTGAATAAATTTCGTTGAGCAGATACTATCAGCAATTTGTGGGCACTTGACGGCCAGCTCCGCTTAAGCGTGGTGTCATTATTTGACTATCCATCATAATCAGGCAGACTGCAAAAACGCCTGGCCATCGCGGAGCGCCGCCGCGCCGCCTGGAATGCCCGGGCGGCGGGCACCGAGCCGCTCGGAGAGGCAGCCGGTTGACACGTTGAAGGGTGTGTGAAGTGATCTGTTCTTAGCGGGACCTCTGCCGAGCTAAGCACATGCAAACCACGCCTTTGGCAGAAGAGTGAGTGCCTTCGTCCAATCGCGCCCGAAAGACGAATGGAGCAAAGCGTTTACACGTTGTTAGTCTAAGAGATTGAAGTTCGACTGTGCCGTATGATTTGCATGCTCAAGCCTTCGTCGGAGAAGGATTGCGATCGGTCGTTCGTATCTATTGAGAGGGAGTGTGTAGTTTTTTTTCATAGTACTCTAAACAGAGCTGGCATTTAAGTTCTTGACTGAAGTGAAGCCTGCGCTCGTGTTCAGGGTTTTGTCAGAAGGTGTTTCACAAGTGTCAATCGGCAAGATAAATGTTCACAGTTACGATTTCGTTCCGTGCGCTCCTTACATAACGTTTATTCGATTGCCCTTTATAGATTTTTTCATGCTTGGTACTTCGATTATTGTAATTTAAAAAGTGTAACGATTACTATAGGATGCAGTGTAAACGAATGATTAAACCCAATTTTCATTTGTTTTGGTATAATTTAAAACATTTACTTAATTAACTAATCTTGCACAGTCAGAAAAAAAAAACATATTTTTACGTTGAAACAATAATCGTGTTCTCCTACGATGATTGTGAACTTGAAATAAGTGTTATAATAAACAGTACATTGTAGCTGTATTAGCTTTTAAAGTGTGTTATGTATCTTACACGTTTTTTTTGGCTCGTTTTAAAAACGTTATATTTTCCTTAAAATGAATATTAAAGAGACGAGAATCGAAGGCAGATCTTTCAGTAACATGAGATGTCCTCATGAAATACAGCAATCAACATGTTGCGTGATTTGATTCCCAGCGACAATGTGATACACTTTTCTACTTTAATTTTCAATTGACGTGTTGCATCCATACTAAAGAAATCCTTTTGCTTTATGTAAATTTTCAAAAATTTGCTTAGACTTTTATTACTTAATATAAGTTTTTTATCTTCTGTCAAACAAAGTGTATTTCCGAGAATGTTCCGCGATATGCCGAGGAGAGCATTGAACCCGTCCTGCAAGTTAAGGTCGCATATTTATCATCCCAACTCTTCATAACTTTCATATTTTCTGGGAATTTATGTGATGAAGTTTTTCAAATAAAATAAAAAAATAAACATTTTTTTCTCTTCCACAAGTGCAGCAATTCAAAAGGTACGCCCGCCATCTCACAGAGACCGAAAACTCTTTCGTCGGAAGTTTCGCTCAACTTCCCCGCGCTCTTTCGCCCATGAGACATTCCAGAGCGCACACCCACCCTAGCGGTAGGTCGGGCGCGCTCGTCGTATCAGCTTAATTAATATTTGCCTTGCTAATAAAGTTATGGATGTTTGATATTCTAATATTGAGCCCCTGTTCGCAAACCTTTCGCGTTGTACATTTGCTCAGGCCTGTGTGCACGGACGGCGTAGATTTGGTACACAGGATTTAAAGGCTTTTCGCGTTAAACAATTGATCCGACAAAGCACTCCGCTGGAGAGTGCTCTTACAAATGGAAATTCACGGACCTCACATTCAGGAAAATGAACTGTTGGAAGAGATTGCACGTTCCTTTCGCTGGAATGCGAAGGGGTGGTGTGCTTTTCTACTGAATAATGTTTATTTATTGTCCCGAAATGGCGAACTATTAATGCGGTCGGGTTTGAATTGTTCGTAAGTTCGAATCTGAATATTAAAAAAAATGAGAATGTGTACTAATCAAAATTATTTTTAGCCTTTCAATATTGTTCCGAAGTGTTTAGTTCAACATCTTTTTTTATGTAATATTTTGAAAACAGTCTTTCAGGTTTTCAAAACCGTGTTCAGTGGTGTAAAGGCTAGCGTATCGATCTGTTGTACCCAAGTTTGGGGGTTAAAATTCGATCAAAGCCGTCTATTTTTATGGGCGAAAAAAATCCTTCGTACTTTTTCCCCTTTGGAGATGTAAAGCCGGTTCTTCCATATTGTAGATTTACTTCTTGTAAAGGACTCTCAAGCCTAAAAGTAGCCCCTGAGCTAAATTCAAAATCACCTGTCTTGTCGACCAAGTAATAACTTCTTTCTGCGCTAGATGATGAAAGAAGCTTAGCGAAATTTGTCAGGTTAGACTGAAGAGCGGACCTGATGGCGCAAGTCTCGGCACGTCAAATAAGGTATTAACCAACTATAACGAAAACCGACTTCTTCTATTTTCCTACTTTTCTTTTTTTTATTTTTTATTTAAGATTGCTTGTCAACTACTAAGGTCGAACCTCTGTAAGTAACTCTGGGGGTAACGGTAACGCCATACGGACACACAGAAACATTCATTCCCAGGGGGGGGGGGGAATTCGGAACCGCGACCATTCAAGTACGAAGCAGCTACAGCTCTTCAGTCTTAGTGACCACGGCTATTCGGGCCGGTTTTTTCCAATATTATCCATTAACACTATAAAAAAGGAGGAAACTTGCTGTATACTCAAACTTTTCCTCAACTTGATGTTTCTAGTTAAATTCAACAACTACTATACATATCTTTTTAAAGTACAAGAGTTCTTTTGTAGATCTAAAATTAATAAAAAATGACATTGATGATGAAATATATGGCTTTAATATTGGAAATGTAGGATAGAAAATAAATTCGAAATTTTGAATTTCCAAAATTTCATATCTCTTAAAGAAAGTGTGCTTTCCATTTTTATAAATGCAATTTCTTGCGTAGCAAAAAAATCAAAGAAAAAAAATTGCAGAATTTCACGAAAAAATGAAAATGTTTCACGAGTACGTTAAGTACGTCGTTAAGAACTTACCCATATCTCCGAAGAATAGTATATTCGAGAATTGCAACGTATTTAATTTTTATTTATAATGTTATGTTTCGTCTATGTCTAAAGGTGCACAAAATCTTAAGAGTGTCAAAATAATAGTGAATTCAGAAAACTTCGCACGGTAAAAGCAGGTCCGTACTTTGTGGAACAACCAGTAAACTAAGAAGAGACTATAATGTTTGACTTAAAAAATATTTGCGTAAATAAAGAAGGCAATCATTTCAATCATCCCTCTAATCATTGCCATAAAAATACGTTCTGCTATTTTCATAAGTATTCACGCATTTTTTTAAAATAATAGTAATATATAATGACTAATATTTTATCTTATTAGTTTTTGGATATTTTTCATTTGAATATTGTGTTGTTTGTAGGAAATATAATAATATAATAATAGTTTGTAGGAAATATAATAGAATTCCTAGAAGATATCAGTAAATTGCTTCAAAAAATGTTGACTTGAGCATAACGATTGCATGTGCTTAAAGCATGTTGCTAAATGCATTCTAAAAAATCAATATGCAATATTAGAAATGTACCGATCCCGTTGAGTAACCCCGTACATTCACACACAGATTGTGCTACACCGCCCCAACCCGCCTTTCAGCACAGCTCTCCCTCCCCTTGCTTAAGCCGTCACGTGGGTGCTGAGAGCAAACCTAATGTATGCGTGTTAGATCCCAGTTCATTGCCGCGTGGCGCTATGCGCCATGATTGATCACGCTCGGGGGCGACACTAAACACCCGCGCGGATTAAGCCAAGCGGCGACAGCGCCCTCCCGTAGTCGCCATCGCACGTGGCGGCTCGCCCGGGCACCGAGCGCCGGCGATCCTTCTGCGTCTTACGAGGGGGTCCGCGGGGCGACGGGCGTGTTTTCAAAGCGCATAATCGGTACACAGGCGCCCCGGCCTGTTGGCTTTGGGAAGCCGAACGCACACACGTCCCTGCAAACACGCGCCCAACCGCCCGCCCATCTGCACGCACGCATGCACCCTTGCACAAACAGCGCACACCCTCGCCCGCTCGCCCGCGGCGGCGCGCCCCCTCATATGCCCCCTTCACATGCTCCCTCGTATGCCCCTCACTTTTCCAAGTCTCATGCCCCCTCACATGTCCCTTCATATGCTCCCTCGTATGCCCCTTCACCTTTCCTACGCTCATGCCCCCTCACATGTCCCTTAACATGCTCCCTCGTATGCCCCCTCATTTTTCAAACTCTCATGCCTCTCACATCCCCCTTCACATGCTTCCTCGCATGCCCCCTCACTTTCCCAACTCTCATGCCCTCTCATATGTCCCTTCATATGCTCCCTCACATGTCTCCTCACATCCCACTCAAATGCCCACTCATATGCTCCTTCATATTCCCTCTCACATGCTCTCTCCCATACCCCCTCACATCCCACTCACGTGCCTCGTCGCATGCCTCCTCACATGTTCTCTCTTACGCTCCTTCATATGCCCCCTCACATGCCCCTTCACATCCCACACACACGCCTCCTCACAGCCACTTCACACACCTCATCTCATGTCCTCTCACATCCTTCTCTGAACCAACTGGAGCATTCACGGTCCTCTATTGTACTCGTGGCACGCGCGGCGAATTTTCTACGTTGATTATCAGAGGTGGAAAAAACCACTATAGATATGCACTGAAAATCTCCTGAACAGCGTTTATGTAATCGCGCTAGAAGTGACAAATAAATGCTCTACCATAGATTTCACGAGACCAGTCAGGAACATAGACTTAGCCCCGACGTCATATCTCACGTTTAAGTGGGGGGAACACTAACACCTCTCGGATACTGTGTACTACACTCATGAGTCTAATGAACAAAGTGGTTGACGAGCGACGAAACACTAAATACTCTGTTTAGGTGAAAATTAGCATTGCCGTCTTGACGGACTTTCATTACCCCAGGATCAATACCTTCCAACTGGCTTCATTAATACTCCGATTTACCCCCCTGTTTTTTGTGGATTTACTGACAGAAAAATTGCCATGATAACAATTCTATAACATGATATATTAGTGTTCCACTATATTCGAACAATTTTTTTATTCTCAGTTTCACTTTCTTTTAGCAATACAGGAAAAATATAGCAGGAAAATAATTAGATTCGGTCTAAAAATTCGAATATGGAGCTAGTCCAATTTTCATTGAAAACATATTTTAGAAAATTCTTACTATTCAACCCTCTTTTTCAGACCTGCCTTACATGTTCATTATTAAAGCTAGAGACGTTTTAACAAATGGTATCTGCTCTCCAACATTAGATCTTTAAACTATTCTATAAACATCGTTTTTAAAGTATTCGTTGTTTTCACTTGAATTAAATTACGTCAATTTCCAAAAATATGTAAATCATTCGATCAAAAAAGCGTTCAAAATTTTTTGTGTGAACTTTTTTATGGAATGTTCTTAATAGACAGCTTCTTGATAAACTGAAGCTGTAAATATGGACACTTTTTTAGAAAGATACAAACGAGACTCACTGCCAAAAAATTTAAAACAATCACTTCCATTTTCCAGTAAGTATTTAAAAAGAATATATCAATTTACACATAATTGTATTAATCGTGCTGACGGTAACAAAACGTTCAGAGATATTTGAAAAAAATACTGAAAAAACTTTAATGTCAAACAACTTACAGAACAACTTTTTATTTTCAAAAGGTTTTCTGGAAATAGATATGTTTGGGGGGTAAGGGTGAGTGAAACACACACACACACTGTCCCTCTTCTTAGCAAGTCTCTTGCTCCCCAATCCCGAAAAATATTTCGAAACCCTCGCTCCTCATCGCGTGATTGAAGCTCCGTTGCATAATTAATAACGCCCGTGATAAACGGGCGGGGAGAGATGCCTCATTTGTGGGTAGTACGAGAGAAAGTGCCGCTACAAGCCGAGCCAACCCCCTGAGCGACCTCCCGCCCTGCGATGGTGGTGGCCAGCCCGTATCACACCGAGGCGATTAATTTTTCCTGCGTGACAGTTCTGACAAACTGCTTGTCCCGGAACCGGACATCAGGTGTGCCAACCATCCTGCGATACATTTTTAAGGGAGGTGGGCGTCGGCGCGTGGGCGGGCAGCGCGTACGGCCCCCGCGGGACAAAGCGAGTCCTTTGAAGCGAATCTCGCTCGCGGGCTTTCGGGGGCGGGGAGCCGGTTTTCCTTACGGAGCCCACTCGGAAACAACGCGCCGAAAAAGGGTTCAAATATGTAGTAGTGAATTGCTAACTCGTTTCTGCCACAACGAACAAACCGAACAAATGAGGTTTTTATGTATGTGCATGTAATCATGTTCTCTTATTATCGCGGAAGCGTGTATATACCAATTGTGCCTTAGTGTTAATTACGAAGAGGGGTTAAAATGAATGTATTAAAATATATCTTACTTGTTTTCGATTAACTTACATTTTGTGATGTGATGAAGATATAAAATTGATGTGACTTGAAATATTTTTTCTTTAATCTATGTTTCCTGTTGTTCTTATTTCGTGTTGTTGATGATGATTCCTATTATGGTTGTTTTGAATATATTATGAACATTCAGTATGTGAAATGAAGAATGTATTTGTTTAACAAAATCGTAGTAAAAAGTTCCGGCTTTCCAAAGCCAGGAAGAAGACAATACTATCGTTGTTATAAACAACAATAAACGTAGTTTTATATATATCGCGCAAATTTTCTTGAACGATGAATTGAAGAAATGCGGGCGGAGTGGGGGTATTAGTTACACAGTCGGCCACTAGAGTATTTCTAGTAATGACAACCTCTGAAATATCAAAGTCAAACCCATTACGTGTGCGGCCAGGTCATCGCTCTGCGTAGGCAACGGGCACACTAGATAGAAGTTTTAGGTGCCTCCCTTGAAGGACCTGGTCCTGCCTCAGCCATTTCTTTAGGTAATGGTAATAAAGCTAAACAGAAGTTCTCGACAATGATAGCAACTAGCTTTGGCTAGCTTATGTTTCGCGCCAACGAAGTTTCAATGCATGGAACGTTGTCATAAGTGCTCGCTGCGAGCTTTTGCCTTCAATTGTTTATTGCTCAAGGGAGGGGAAACCAGGTTACCGTTCAAGAAAAGTTGCGCGAGTAGTAGAAGATGTTGCATAGGATATCTGAAAGTGGAAGAAGATGGTGTGGCGCTATGCTTCACGTGTGTATTTTACCCAATAATTACTGTTAATAAAGTCATTAAAAAATTGGAAGGAGGCTGAGTGAACCTCAGGGTCGCTCTGAATAGGACACAACGGGGTAAAGTGTGCAATAAAATTACAGATATTACAGATATAAACATATATAATTAATTTATTAATTTGTTAATAAATCTCCAAATTAACGCACGTAGTATTTTCTCTCCATCGTACGCCATTTTCAACGTAGAAACCAAGATTTTCACTACGCTTGGACCATCTTAGCACCGATACCCTCAAGAAATGGATTTTCGATTGAGTAGCAAGCCATCTATCCACTGCTTCCTCACCTGTAGGTCAGGAGCAAATCTTCGACTCCTTAAATGATCTTTAAGTGAACCAAACAGATGATAATTACTTGATTACAAGGTCGAAATAGCTATCCAAGATATTCTGACACCACGAAATACGATTTTAAAGAGCTTGGGTGGCGGAATGTGGTTGCGTGCTCTCTTGCAACAGAAAGATGTCTTTCGACAACCAATCTCAGCGTACTCAAACGAAGAAGCTGACTCGCGTCATTATGGTTTGCCACTTTAACAGCAGACAGTCTTTAATTAATCAGAATCAGCGTACGGACTTACTCAATATTGTGATCCGGAGTAGATGAGATTTGACTTTTTTTTTCATCATCTGGCGCACTTGTTTAACTATTTTTTAGTGATCAATGTTCCAGTAAACTCTTTTTCAAAGGAAAACATTGCTACATCGTGCTGAATGTCTTCTGAAAATTTCAGTTTTTGATACACATTTAAGTCACAAAAACAGATCACGAAAGTCTGATGTTTTTTATACGAAAGGAGAACGGTGCAGCCATTTTTATATCCCAACTACTCAAGCTAACGTTACGCAATAACACTTAAATCTACCATAAGCAGAGAACGATTCTATCTTAAGTCTAGTAAGTGAACAAATTCGTACAGTCAACGGGCAGGTGATTAGATCAGAAGTGCATATGCATATTGGCTTACCCTCGTAGTTATGAATTCTCAAGTGCTCAACTTCGTTGACCGGAAAGTTCTTATTAGTTCCAAATTGAACGTTGTTGAATTAATCGCCCTCAGCTAATTGGATGGATCGCACTCGACCACTACATGTATAATCATTACAGGTCAACCGTTCTAATCGCTTGTTTCTGTTGCATGCGGTAGCATAAAGCAAGAGCTATTGACAGCAAACAATCATCGCTTTGCCACTCTGTTTCTATTCGCATTCGGAAGGCAGAGAAATGCTCAGACGACCCACTCATTATAATCTAGATCTCTGACCTAAATCGGAAGTAAGAAATGAAATTATAGCTTTGAAACTCCTATTTGAAAAAGACATTAACGATTTCAGGTATTAATAATTTCTCAGTTTTCCACTTCTTATATTACAGGCGAATAAGGAAAGGAAGTTTCCTTAGGTCGTCAATAACAAGAAAACATAGTTTCATGCAAAAACTTTATTATAGCAGATACAGCAATCATTGCACTATTTTTCATAATCAGCTCCTAAATTGTGACATTTTTCAAATGGTATGATCAACATTTGCATTCCTGCGGCATAGAAGTCTACGCTTGGGATAGGTTCCAGTGTTAGACAGCCACTTGCAATTCTTCCTCTGTGATACTTTTAATTCTCTGCACCGGAATTTCTTGAGCTGTAAGAAAAGTTGGAAATCGCTGTAGGCGTGATCGGATTCTAAAAGAAATGGTCAAACACGTTCCAGAGAATCTGCTGCAGAAGAGGCGTTGGGTTTTGAACGGTGTGTGGCCAACCGTATGACCATCCACCCTAGTCCAGTCCCCTGCGATTTCCATCTTTTCTTACACCTCAAGAAATTAATGTGATGTCAGTGATTCCTATCGTAGCGGCAGACTGCTGTGACACAGGGATGCACATGAGGATCCTACAAAATGACAAATGTCTCAATTATGGTGGTGATAATGTGAAAAAATAGTTCAACATGTGCTGCATCTGGTACAATATGTTAACCCATTAATTATTTTTTGTTATTTAAGGTCGCATCAACATCTAGGTCATTAGCGACCACTATTGGAGTTAACGTTATGGTAACTATGAAGATGAATCGAAATGTTGATGATAAAGGGTGAAAGGACGAACACAAATACAACCATGCCCGATGCGGGACTCGAAACCACGACCCTTCGGTCCGAGATCACTACGTCACAACTGTCTTAGCGATCTCGGCCACCGGGCCGGCCCCATTAAATATTGTTTTGTTTTTGTTGACAACCCAAAGATACTTCCTTACTGGAATTTATTTCTCCACAACAATAAACTGCCATGGTAAATAATTACCAGTTTGAAACTTTATTTCTCGAATTGTAGACGAAAAGCTGGACAGACAGAACTTTTCGGCCTAGGTGCTCCTGAAACGAAGTTCCTAAGCGGGCGCCGCCCCGCGAAAGCGTCGAGATGCCCTCGTTTGGGGTTCCATGGGACGCGCGTGGAGGCTGCGCAACGGTTCCAGTGTGACGTGGACCGGTTCAGCAGTAATTGCATCGGCGCGGCGCCGCACCGCTCGCCAGCGCGCAATCGACACTCGCCAGCTGCAGGCTCTCGGCGCAGCGCAGAGCAGCACCAGCGCAGCACCAGCGCAGCACCAGCGCAGCACCAGCGCAGCACCAGCGCAGCACCAGCGCCCTGGAGCGGCCACGAGGAGGCGACGGCCGGCCGGGCGAGGAAGGGAGGTGCAGCTCTTGCCACGCTAATGTGGCACCAACACATTCGCGTTTCCAATGGACGATCTCTTCTGATTAAAAGTGTTGTGAGACAACGTAATAGACTACTTTCCGGTGGTACTTACAAGAAAGCTTGAATTGATCTTTATTTTTTTAATTAATATGCTGTACTTGATGTAATATGCTGTATTTGATTAATTACTATGTTCAACCCGACCCGAAATTCTCATTGGATGAACAAGAACACAAATCCCATGCAACTCATACTTTTTGGTTAAAAGTTAACACTACCACAGACTGCCAGATGAACAAGTATTATGTCGAATCCCTGTATGGTAGAAAACTAAGATTGGTTTACATCTTGCATTTGATACGAATCAAGAAGACAAGAAAGGAAGGAAAACATTGAATTAAAAAAGAATGCAAGTAAAGGAACAAGAAGAGGGTAGAAGAAAGAAAAAATAGAGTAAATAAGAAAAAGTAAAACACTTCAGGATGAGGAAAGAGGTTGAAAGAGAGAGTTAGCTGCACACCTCAGAGACGTTCCCAATCTAAGGGAACAACGGTTATCTGTACTGTGTAGTTTTCCCGTTTAATCTTCCTGAGGAGAAAAAAATCAGTTTTGCGTCTTCGATGACGAGTGATGGATATCCACACAAAAATAGAGGGGAATGAGGGAAATAGCTAAGGGAACACCAGAAGGATATAATATTTGTTCGATATGCTTATTATCAAATTTGATATACAATGATGTCACCATGTTCACTACGTATGGAAAATGTAACAACGATTTGTCCAGTCTTGATGAAAATAAATGTAAGTTTTTTTACCTCTAATTCATTGCGGTTAATCAGACCATTCTATACTTATTGATCGTTATAAATTTTGTTTTTATATTTGACATGAATTAAAACTTCTTTCTTTAACTAAAACCCATTCATTCCACAAAAATAAACAAACTTTCATACATATATATAAACTAAATTCGGACACACTACATTGCGTTTCCGATCAAACCAATACGATTCTATTAACGATTAAAATATAATCTAAATATCTAAAACAAGAGTTTTTGTTTAGAAAGAAGTTTAAGCTTTTTACTCAGCCGAATATCGTGATTTTTACTTTAAATGGAATGTAGTGAGCCCCAGATTTGAGCCCCAGTCTTGGGCTTATTACCCGGCTTTAAAGTACAAATACAACATTGTAATAATTACTTAAAATTAATAGAACAATTGCTTATCAGCCATCATTTGTTCATTTCGTCATTTTCTAGACCGACTTTATGTAGTTTGTCTTTGTTGTTTTGTCGACCGAGATACAATCGATCTATAGAAAGCAGTTCGTCGGTACCTTCATAATGCAGGGATAACTTGCAACGTGGTTTCGTCTATCGAGTGCCAGTGTGTGAGAGTGGGGCTGTAGTTGACGAAGCTAAGGCAGCCTGTGTTTTAAGTTCCAAGATGAAGTGTTTTAAAATGCAAATAATAGCGGGAGTGTGTAAAGGCAATGGCATGCAATAATTAGACATTTATGTCTATTAACAAAAAAATAGTGATTATGATGCATTTATTTTTGAACATGAAGTGAAAAGTAAGATTTTCTGCTATAATTCACTAAAACATACATGTAAATAGAAAAAATTGCACATACATATTCGTGAACATGTTTTATTATGATAATACAGATAATTGTGACTATTATTTCAGAATTTGTAAACCATTTCATTTACATCGGATAATAATAACTAATCGACAAAAGAACAACTTTTTGTGGCTTTTTATTTTCTGTAGAGTGCTTTTCTGTTGTTTTCTACAGTTCTTCTTTTTGTTCCATGTAATCACAATAGTTCAGCTTCTTATACATAAACACACTTTTGATGCGTGGTGCTTTGTATCTACCAAATGGCTAATGGCAAATAGTTGCAGTGGTAAATCATTAAAATTGTAAAGATTTAAACTAATGTAGTAAAAATAAACGAAACGAACGTGTGGTGTACCAAAACGTTTCATCTCCTTAATCTAGTGAAATGATCTCATTTTGATGGGATTTATTTTATTAGTAGAAACAGTGACGTATGTGGGAGAAGTATAATCTGCCCACATTTTCTTGAGCTCCAGAATCTTTTTCCATCTTTTCTGCATTACTTGGATAGTCAAGTACCAAGAAAATGAAATGAGCAACATTTGAAAATTATAAAATTTTGCTCCCAAGATGAAGAAAATTTCTTTCCATCGGTCAACGAAGTATAGATTTGAATTGATCGCATTGCTAACAACATAGCTACACACATCCACGAATCCTCTCTTATCACTAGTAGCAACTAGTGGTGTGAAAACAGCATGTATTTTCTCGCCCGTTTTTTCACGTAAAATTACGCGAAAAGTACTCAAATGTTCAAAAAATTGTACTTGACCTTTTTTAAAAATATATCTTTAAGGAACTGATTTCGTTGGGGGGAAATCTCTATCTTTAACATTTTAGTTGTATGAAGACTCCGAAAACATTTTGAACTTTTGCATTTCTTGAAAAATCAGGATTTTCATTGAACATGAGACCTGTACCGTTTTCTTAAACGTTCTTCACACTAACCAATAAGAAAATTTAATAAAAAAGGTGGAGCAATTTTTTTGAAAATTGGGAAAATGTCCCAGAGACTTCACGTAAAATTAAAATATCAGTTTCAAATTCAGAGGGCCGCGACATCTGCGAGATAGATTGGGGAATATCAATTTCGAGAAAATCGGCTGAACGGTTTAACCGCTTTATTCACAGATGGACGGACAGGCATTTTGCCGTCATTCGATTTTTCTGTATCAAGGATCTACAAAACATGAATTATGGGTACACCTGTTTACAGGATTTTAAAAATAAAATTAGCAACTGGATTTTTCTACTTTTTCGTTTCCAGGGCTCTGTAATAAGAGATTTTCTGCCGAATATTCCCCGTTTATTCGCGTAGCATTACATAACGTTCTCTCTACTCTGCCCGAGAAAGTAAAATGAGAAGCCAACAAAATGTGCGCATGATGAAGCTTCATTTATCGATCAAAAAATAGCGAAAGGTTTTAGTTTTAAATACATTCCTTACTGTCATTAATAATCACATTCCTAAAAAAATTTCAACCCTACAGAAAATACAATAGAATTTAATATTTAGATATCTTCTTACTTTCCTTTTCTTCAATGTTTGTATTGTAGATATTGTGTTTTGTCGAAAAAATCCATTTTCCTATTTTTCACATTTTCAATCTTTTTGATTACTCTAATAGATTAATTGAATGGATGCTTTCGTAATATTATGGAAAGGGTTTTTTCATACGAAAATCTTTGGGAAACAATATGTAACCGTTGCTGAGAAAATTGTTTGAACGGTTCTAAAAATGCGCTCTTTTGAGTTCGTTTACACTCGAAAATGTTTGAGATTTTGAGAAACTTCATGAAAAATCATTGAAAGCGTATGTAACAAAAGTACGTTAAAGTACAAAATACACATGAAATGTAAATATTAACAACATATGTATAATTAACAGTTCTCAGTATTGGCAAAAGTTCATCTTAATGAGCTTGAAATGTCATGAACTATTCATAGGGTAGACTAATCAAGGTACTGTACTATTTCATGATGAAGAACATAACTGCAAGATCTTCATATCAACCTAATTATACAATATATTTATTATTAATTCAAGTTAAATTACGTACTGAACTTGAATTCTCATCTTCGCCAAATAACTTCAATTCTTTTATCCCTCAATTGAGAGAATCTAACTAGAAGGTATTTTTTGGGAAGCCTAAGCGTGCATTTAGTTATTCATGTTTATGGTAGAATGTTTTATACTTATAATAAATAATGTATTGTTTCATTTAGTTAGCAATTAAATGTTTAATAATATGCAAATGTAAAATAAGAAACATTAAAAACTAGGTAGTCAAACAAATCGTAAGAATATTGAAATAAAATTCCATTTAATTCAATACTATTTTCTTCGAGGATGTGAATCCAGAGAGAACTTGATTTCTTGAGAATAATTGTTCGGGAGAGATTCTCTTTGCGTTTAACTCGATTTAGAGCTGAAATATGCGGGAGGCGACCAAGATAATTGAATCGTCTGAAAATCGTATTGGTTTAGAATAAGGATTGGCGATAACATCGATTCGAAGAACTAATGGAGGCTCGAAGACTAATGAAAACTCGTTGAATCGAGGCGAAGGGGATTGTATACATCTAAATTCTATTGAAGGAGAAGTGTTCTTTATTCATTAATTGCCAATTTAGAAATTGCTTCATAAACCACTTCACTTCTTCGTCGTTTTTGGAACGAATCCTAATAAAAGAGACAATGTATTGTAAAAATTTTCATAGAAAAATATTTCACAGTAATGCATCAAAATTGCTAACAAATCAAACTATTGTATTTCAAGTCATTTGCGTGTAAATTATCGACAATGAAATGCATCTCTTTTATGGAGACAAGCTTCTATTCAATTGCTTACATTTAAAATTTAAATGGCTGCTGCTCTTTCAATTTCCGAAGCAGTTAACAGGGCATTGTTCTATATTTTTATTCTGAAGAGAAGTGAACCTTCAGCACGAAGGTTGACTGCCTTTGTGTTCTTTAGTGTCTGCGTAGTTACTCGCGATTAAGAAATAAATCCCCAAAGAAATGATGAATTCCCTCAATTTACAAAGTGGGCAGATCTCATTTACATTTTGCATCGCCTTCCCCCTCGTTGACCTCCTTTGATCCTGCCTCCTTTCGTTGTTATCCGTTCCGTCACGCTGATTTATCCAAAACACTCCTTCGAACGTATTATGAAATCGCGTTGGCTCGACAGGGAAATATTCCAACGTTCTTCTAAATATTACACGAGGACGGAAATTAATTCAAACGACTTCCATATGACAGAGGAGGCGGCCGCGGCGGCGGCAGGTGCCGCCTGCCTTGGGAATGATTTGGAAAAGGAGGGTCTTTACAAAGAGCCGAGAGAGCTGAAAGCCGAACATTGGATGTTGTGGAATTAATGAAAAGAAGGATAACTCCTCTTAGTGGAAAGAGAGAAGATGATTCGGAGGAAGAAAAAAACGCCTGAGGCGTTGGGTCGATAATATCGTGGGTCGACAGGGGGGGTGGATGTCGCCGGGGGGGGGCAGCGAGGAGACTAAGGAGGCCGCCTGCAATTGCGGAGCACCATGAGGACTATGAGGACTATGAGGACTATGAGGACTATGAGGACTATGAGGACTATGAGGACTATGAGGACTATGAGGACTATGAGGACTATGAGGACTATGAGGACTATGAGGACTATGAGGACTATGAGGACTATGGGGACTATGGGGACTATGAGGACTATGAGGACTATGAGGACTATGAGGACTATGAGGACTATGAGGACTATGAGGACTATGAGGACTATGAGAACTATGAGGACTATGAGGACTATGAGGACTATGAGGACTATGAGGACTATGAGGACTATGAGGACTATGAGGACTATGAGGACTATGAGCAGTATGACCACTATGAGAATGACCGTTGAGGAGAATCGTGGCTTCTTTTATGTAGCATTTGTGACCGGAAGGTCCTAGGTTCGACTTCAGATTTTTGAGGCGGATTTTTAACATTGTCTATATGGGTAGGTTGAATTCAATCACTATCTGAAGGAGAATTCTAGCAGCGGACCGCTCTGATTGGAAAATTTTTGAAGTTTCTCCGATCAATACTACACGAATGTTGGAACAGTTTACTAAGAAACGAGACACATCTTTCCTTCCTAATTCTTCGTCCCCTCTTCTTACCTTATCACACTCCTACATGCACTACATTACAGTACATGTCGGGAGATCAGCTGCGAGTGTCGAGCTTTTCCCAACTGGGATGGTGCTTCTCTGAGGGGGATATCTGGAAGTAGTAAAACCCCAAGACAATGTGTAGGTTCTCACGTTCCAGATGTGAAGGTTCCATCTATAAATTGTTCACTACACTAACGGGGCTAATGGCCTGAACAGTTGACGCTCCCAGCAATACTAAGATGAAAGTTGTCATTAGCTTTAATCGGAGAAATTGTGGGAAAATAGCGGTGGATTGTAGGAAGATTTTGGATGTCGTGGAGGGGGTGTAGAGATTTGCAAAACCGTACGTGACGTCAAATTCAGCTAGGCCACTGGCTATGAGAATATATTGTGGGATTTGGAGATGAGAAAAAAATGAGGCACGTCGTAGAGAACTCCGGGATGTCATTAGATGTCGTGGCGGACTGAAAGAAGCTTGGGGAAAGGGAATGACTAAAAGAAGCTTGGAGAAAGGGAATGACTGAAAGAAGCTTGGGGAAAGGGAATGACTGAAAGAAGCTTGGAGAAAGGGAATGACTGAAAGAAACTTGGGGAAAGGGAATGACTGAAAGAATCTTGGGGAAAGGGAATGACTGAAAGAAGCTTGGGGAAAGTGTGATGTGGGATATTGCTGGAGGAGGCTGAATGTTGTTTGTGATACGTCTTTGACTGTGTAGCAGGGTCTTCTAGTCTTAGACGTTCGGCATAATTGATTCCTGTTAGGAAGCCTAAGTCAGAAAAATAATTATGTGCCAGCATAAAAAGAAGAATCAATAAGACTATGAACTTGAGGTTGAAATGGTGTCTTAAAATAAATCGAAATTTCAGAAAATTTTGAGCTTTCTCGTCATTTCCCTTTCTGTTCTACATTTTGCTTATCTTTTCTGTAATTATTACTCCATTCATTTTAGTTTTGTCTTATTTTATGATCTTTATTTTAGGCGTTTTTATCCTATTTTAAACTTTTATCTCTCTCCAGATTTTGCAATTTTTATTCCTAATATACTTCGACCACATCATTTGCCTCTTTAAACTCGCATTTTAAATTATGATCATGGATTTTTTCTTAACTTTATAACCAATGTAATAATTTATTTTACTTTTTCGAATTGTAGTTCAAGAATTAAATAGAAATAATTACAACAATGTTTACACTTTAGAAATATTGTTGTCTATTCATTGGTAATTCGCATGAATAGAATCTCAAGTGAAACTAACAGAATGTGCCGTGAAGGCGTAGTTTTCACCAGAAACTTTTCGAAACCACAGAAAGGGCCATTGAGAATGCCGTGAACCTGTTTAAATCTTCCTTTGCAAACACTAGTAACCACTTTCCTAAACAATAATTCTCGCAATGTGTTTGCGAAAGTGCGTTTTGCAAGCACATAATATTCGCGTTCATTGTCGTGAGTTTTTATGAGCTCTCTTAACGTCCCCTAAAACAAGCAGAAGCCCACACAAGTCTCCATTGTGCAGCAGGCGGCGCTGACGAGTCGTGGCGCTGCTGTCACGCTGCTCTTGGGCGAGGCTCGGCTCGGCTCGGCACGGCACGGCACGGGCGTGGTAATATAAAGCCCTGGCCCCGGGCCGGAATTCGGCGGAAGCACTGGGCCTGAAGCAGCGAAAACGAAAACGAAAGAATGTTAAGGAGAAAAAACTTAGAGATGAAACGAAAAACAAACATTAGTTTTATTTTCCTCAAAAGTGTTAAGCGCTAGAGCCATTTGTTCTTATTTCACTTTACAATGTTTCGTAATATGATGATGATCAAAAGAAATAATTTGAAAGAAAATAGTCATAGGGACGGGGAAGACATCGAAATAAAATTCCGTTCAAGTCATTTCTTGTTCTTCTTCGAAAATTACGAATGAATTCCGAATCAGTTTTATAACAATAATGATGCGAGAAAATTTAAAAAAATGAAAATCTATTACAAATAGCTGTTAAAAGAAAGTACATGGAAATTTAGAGCAATAAATGAAATAGTGAGAGCTTTTGATATGCAGTTTTTAGTTATAAAAGCGATGAAACTTTTCAATTTTTATTCGTTATTTGCTTGAAACGAAAAAAGTAATGACTGAAACACGTGTACGAAAAACTGTAATATATCATCAAAGTACATAAAGCTAGACGCGTCAGAATAAGTTTAAAACTATTGTGAAATATTCTCTGTTAGTAAAACAGTAAATAAATCTACGAGCTATAGTTAAACGTATTGACCTTAATAGTAAACCAAATTTACAACCTTATGAAAACAAAATGAAAAACAATTAGACAACAACTTAACAAAATGAAACAAACAACTTAACAAAATGAAAAACAATTAGCCGTATTTCTTTGATTTACCTTCTTTGTTGGATGTTTGTTTTTAAACAATAAAAAAATCTAAGCGCACTGCTGTACATTGGGACCACTGTGACCCGAAAAGGCTGCTAGCAGGAAGTTATGTCACGGAGTCCTCGCTAACCGCTTGCTTTTGAACAGTTTTTTTTTCGCTCCTTTTTTCCTGGGTGTCTACTTCCCGTCCCCCGCTTTTCCGTTCGCCCTTCTGTTCGTTTTTCTCCCCTTCCTGACTCCCTGTGTCTCCGCCATTTACAAATTTGTAGATTCATTTCGCGGCGCGATTGTTTGCCAACTACTTAGTGGTCTTACCCGGGCCCTCGACTCCCCAGCAGAGGAAGGGGGCGGTGACGGCGCCTGTCCGGACGATCGCCAGCAGGGGCCCTCCGACACTGGCTGGCGGATGGAGGCGGATGGGCTATAGGCGGCTTCCCGGCACCTGGCCACTGGGATATGAAGTTGTTTCTTGAGGATGAGGATGAAGATCATCATATGCCGTCTGAAAGACCGGGAGCGGTAGCTCAGTGCATCGACTGATGTCACTGCAGCGCCTCTGACCGGGAGGTCCTAGATTACCCTCCCCACGGTTTTTGACTCTAGCTTTTCAGCTAGGTCGAATTCAGTCACTGTCTGGAACAGAATTCTAGCGGCTGGCTGCTCCGATCGGTAGTTTTCCGTGGTTTCTCCGATCAATACCAGGCGAAAGCCAGAGCAGTGCCCTACCAAACGGGCCACGGACAGCGCGCGATCTTTCCTTCCTCTCCCGTTACACACACTTACACTAACATGCACTACCACATATTCCGGGAGACCGGTCGGGAGATTGTCTCGACTGGGGCGGTGCCCCGCTGGTGGGAGAGTCCTGGTTAGGGGGAAACCCCACTAGCCGACGGTAGGTCGGCGCCGGATCTCGCCATCCAGCGGGAAGAAATCACCACCATCTCCTGATGAAAACATGCACTACACTTACGGGACTAATTACCAAATCAGTTGACGCGCCCGGAAACGCGAAAAAATCAGTCAATTAATCGTCTGAAAGTGAAGTTATTTGTCGATGTTGTTGATGATGGTGACGAAGGTCATAAAATGTGATCTGATAGAGGAGTTGTATGTTGATATTGTTCATGATGATAGTCATGAAATGTGGTCTGAATAGTTAGCACACTAATTTTCACCTGCGAGGCGCGTGCAGTGAAGCTAAATGGGCTGTAAAAGCCTAAGACTTCACCCGTGTATCTTTATTGGTTTTGATGCTAAGTAAAAATGTGCCCTGTCTCATAATACTGCGCCCTGTGCTAAGTAAAAATGTACCCTGTCTCATGTGCCCTGACTATAATAATATGATAGGGCAAATTTTTACATGGCTTGACAACAAATAGAGGCTAGTGACCTGCAAAAATGCTGCTGAACAAACAATAAAATAATTGTTTTCCAAAAATAGAACGAAAGCTCCTCGAGAACAACAATAATAAAATACTTTGGTATAATATTGCAAAGAATTAGAAATTTTAACAAGAACTATCTTCTGCGAGCAAACACTGCAATAACACAGTGTAATATATGTACAGTAGTACAAAGTTTATGTACGTATCAAGAAAGTCAAAAAAGTTGCTGTTCTTTAACGCAACACGTGGATAGTAAGTAGTTAATGACGAGCAGCCTCTTCCTTGGAGACTTGCTATTGCATGATAACTGTTATGTCGCCTGAGCAGAGACGCACTGATTGTACGAGAATGCAATCAGAAGGCGCTGTATGAAATTAGACGGAATAGCACAATCAAATAGATGAGTTTTTCAGCCAAAAACTAAACTATAGTATTTTTGTTTTGCATTTTCCTCATGTTCCTATGTACTTAACGAAATCTTAGACTCTCCTGATCAGATGCTGAAAAGTTTTCAGTAAATTTATTCGCACGTCACAAATTAGCAATGTAGATATATACACCTCAAACTCATTCCGTGGTTCATCAAAATTGGCCACGGCACGTGAAAATTGGGTTCACTGTCGTTTCAGAAAAAAATACTGGCCTTTCATCATGAACATCACATATAATATCTCTGTTCTAATGATTATTTAAACAATGATCACTGGAACGTTGTTCCACCAATTCTTGACGCGGTTTGTCTCGAACAGCCAAGATCAACAAGATGTATGCACGTTTCAACATATTAAAATACTATAAATTAGAGCTTTAAAAGTATAAATTAGTAATAAAACATTCACAACGACAGGTTCAACACTTCTGAGTTAAGACGTATTGATAGCATTAAATCAAACAGACATAAAAGGGAAGTCTATTGACTATATCTAGCAACTTCAGTCAAACTCATACGGTTTGCATAGCACCTCAGTGACCAGCACATTAAATCGTAAGTTCGTTCACCAGCCATAATGAAATGAATTCAGATTATCGAAATACGACGCATTAATAGATGAGTTAATTGTACGAATCTTCGCAAACTCTCCAAGACTGAAGAATCTCTAACAAGTACGAATATATCTGACGTCCTTTATATACTGTAATTGGACTCTAGAGTAGCATTATTTTTACCATTTTTATTTACATTTTGATAAGCAACTCTCTATAATTGATTATTCATCATTATTTTAAAAATATTTTTGTAAAATTCAATAGTATGGAAACTGCTCAAGTTATTTCTTAATAATTTGTTGGAATTATCCTTAAAACAATAAGATTATATTAGGATATTTCAAATCTTAGTGTTGATAAGATTGATAAAAATGCTATAAGAATTTTGAAATTTATGTGTACTAATCATAGCCATTTAAAAATATTACATTATTATTATTATTATTATTATTATTATTATTATTATTATTATTATTATTATTATTATTATTATTATTAATATTATTATTTCAGATTTATTTATCACTTTCAGGCTTCATAAAAATGTGATTATTAAAACGTGTGTCACAATAATCTTTAACCGATGATCCAAGACGTCGGAATCATGGCGTAGAGAATACCTTCTAACTCCTTAGCTTCTCTGTTCCTCTTCGGGCCCGCGGTGACCACTCGCATGTGGCGCCCACTGTAGGCAGTCTCCAAGACGGCAGAATTCCGTACTAAGCAGGCGAAGGGCTTCCTTTGCTCTGCAAACAGCGCCGTTCTTCAAATACGCCCGGGGCAAGTCTCGTGGCCGCGTGCGAGTATGCGTGGACTGGGCACGGCTTCGACGTTCCACGCTTCTCTAGTGGGTGAAAGAGGCCTCTCAATGAAATACTTGCAAAACGTTTCTATTGTATGTGACATAACTGACGAAGCGGAACAGTGTGTTCTTTAAACTTGGGCGTCGGAATTCAAATGTTTGAAGACTTTCGTGGGATGATGTAATACCATGAAAACGTAGTGCGTTTACTTGGAATAACTAACTAATAGGACTAACCACAGTATCAATTATGTGTATTTAGTGTAGGTTTTATTGAATAGGTAAACACATTGCTCAGAGACAATATAAATTATTTTACTTGAGTGAAAAGACAAAGTCGGATTAATAAAGGTGCACTGCTCTTTTATGAACTAGGCACTATTAAGGGTTTGCTTGGTGATGGACCCGTAAACTATAATGTAACGTGAAATATTTTAAATATTTTATTAAATGTACTTTACGTCCTTTCAGGTTAATACAATACGCCCCACAATCCTATTTTTAAGGTATTCTGAAATGTAGCTCTCTTTAGAAAGACATCTGTTCCGTGTTTCCACTTACGAGTATTATTAGAGTTTTTTATTATGTAACATTTACTTCAGATGTAGGGTTATCATTAGTAATTTATTCGTCACAATAATTCAAATCGTCATTTGTAGTTCAATACGTCACAATAAAATGCTTGCCAACGTCCCCTCATGTGGTACTGTATTTTTTAACTAAATCACATCGCAACTTTTAGCCATACCATTACGTTACACCTCGTATATTATTAACATCTGATACCATTTCTTCTATCTCCTAACCGCCTAATTCTTACATTTTATCGTATTCTTCTCATTGCTTACATTACAACTCATCATTACATCCAAATACTTACCCCCAAAGAAATTTCTCCTTCTACCCTCTTTTCCTCTTCTTTCACTATTAACTCCTTCTTCTTTACTGTTCCTTCTCCGTCCTCTGTCTTTTCCCGTCTCTTTCCCCCTCCATACTTCTCCTCAAAGGAGAGAGAGGAGGATAATTCTTCCTCTTTACACTGTAGGGGAGTCGCGGATGATAGAAATGAGGGTGGTGGATGAATATGGTATAACAATAGAAAGAAAGGCAGAGGTCACGGAATGAAATATGAAAATTTGCCAAGTACCTGCTTTGTCCACCACAAATGAGGCTGACGGGGATGAAACTCCGGGCCCAGACATAGAGTATGACGTTACGGGTAACCCTCATTAATTTCTATTATTTTTGAAAACATTTTTAGATGCTCCAGAAAATCGTATTTTGTACCAGAATTATTATTCTTAAGAACAGAGTGTAGAGCTTCTTCTAAACAATAGCTTCCAGGCACAAAACAAATAATTATCTCAGTGAATCATTGACAAGTTCTCAAATTGACGTTCCAGCCGCAAATTAACATGTTTCTCAACGCATTTGCTTCAACGAAATCACTCGTGTCATGTTTTATTTTCGTGAAGGATCAATTTATTACCTTAGTTTATCTGGAGTCCCGAGTTGTGTTTTATATCCACGTCCACACCTGGACAACGCCCGTGCGTCCGCTGCCCCATTCTCTGGCCGCGAGTATACCTTTAAGGGCTGACTCATTAAGCCTCGCGTCCGCTCTGCAGCGACCTACTTCTCTAGATGCCCTCCAGCCTCCTTGCACCTCCCTTTCCCTTCGCCCTCTCTCTCTGTCGCCCTCCGCCCTCCACCCTTGCCTTTCTCTGCGCCTTGTCTTCTTGCACACCCAAAGCCACCAGGTAGCCTCACCGCCTTTTGGTTTCGCCTCAGCCGCGTTCTATCACCGCGGAATTCCAATGATCCCCGCTCTGTGTCCACTGTTCCATCACCTTGCCACGCCCCCAGACTCCAGCATTCCATTGCACAAGTACTTTTCCTCCTCACAATGCCATTAATCTACTCCGGCTTTCCTCCTCACTGCTGCACCACCATTCTGCCAATCCATTCAGGATCTCACCAAGGTTGTTTTCCCTACTTAGGACATATGCGCCCTACAGTTACGTTTCCCCTCTGCTCCCACTCTTCTCACCTGCCCACCTACCGACTTAATGCAAAACTGGCAACCACGCTTCCTCGTTTTTCTTGTTCCTCACCATCGTTTGATTACCTCTGTCATTCTGAAGTCGTGTCTCCGATATTCCACGCTTCCTTACCGTCATCCTGCCATCCTTTCCACTATACTCTCATTTATTTTTGCATCTCAGTCCTCCCACCTTACGATTAGTAATCTCCTTCGAGTTCTTACTTCACATGACTTTCCACACCCTCACCGAAACCAGGTTTTCTGTGACATCCCTCTTTCCCGCTAACCTCTTCGCCCCGCCCACCTCCACCCCCGGCCGCAGCGCGCCTGTGACCCAGCATACATCAACGCGCTCCTCCTCCTCCGCAAACCCTCGCAGCCTATCTCTCGCCGCCATCGTCTCCGCCTCGCCCGCCCGCCTCCCACCCGCCCGTCCTCCCGCTCGCCCGTCCTCCCGCCCGCCCGCCTGCCCGCCCGTCCGCCCTCCCGCCCACCCTCCCGTCCTCCCGCCCACCCTCCCGTCCTCCCGCCCACCCTCCCATCCTCCCGCCCACCCTCCTGTCCTCACGACCACCCTCCCGTCCTCACGACCACCCTCCCGTCCTCCCCCCCCCCGGCCTCCCGACCACCCTGCGCGCCCCGCCCGACGGCCCCGCCCACCCGCCCACCCACCCGGTCCTTCTGCATTTCGTCCGCCCGCGCGCCTTTGTTCGCCTCCCCCATCCGCCCGCGACCTGATTAATTCCGTGTCTCCCCGCCGGGGGCGCCGCCATCAAATACCGCCCGCGAGGGCCGCCGCGCGATGTTACGCTCGTAATTAGGGGCGCAGGCGCGGGTGGGTCCCCCGCGCGACGTGTTCTCTTCTCGGGACCGCGCTGCAGCTTGTGTTCGGCTTCGCGTAAGCCAGCTCTTTTTGTTTTTTCTTTCTTTTTTTTTTGTTGGAGTTTTCTCTGTAGGTCGGCTTATGAATGGGAACGTTGGGTGGATTTTGTTTCTTGCAACGTTGTGGAGTTAATTTAATTTTGTTTCGTTTCGTTTCTGGAATTCAAGGGCTTTAAAAGCTTCGTTTTTGATGATGATGAAAGTTGTGTATTTGTAGTTGAGATGTGGAGTGCTATCGTTCTTCGTTACGCTATTTATTTTAAAACGACTGCAAGAGAACCCAAGTATATCATTTCAGAAACGATATATTTTAAGCACAGATTCTCAGAATTGTTCAATTACATTCATTTGAAATTTCATGTTTTGGAAATGAGTTAATGTACAGTATAATTCCATATTTCAATTCTAAGATTCCTACTGATAGAAACATTTATATATTTAGAAAGCAATTGTCTACCATGACATCATTCTACATTTTCTTCATGAAATTACCTAATAATTTCGAATATTTGCGTTTGAAGGTAAATTTACGACAATCCTGGCCATGCTTATGGATTCAGGTGCATTCTGATGAGTAAATTAAGAGCTAAGCAAACTCGATTATGAGAATACTATAATGTTTGTGTGCTACCATTTCATTAACTTACTAGTTCATTTAAGTTAAATCATGACATTATATCTAAAATTACTACTCTTCTAGATGAAGTGCAGAGAGATAAAGACAAGACTGTTTTGAGAACAACTTTTGAGCTTCCGATTATAAGAATCTTATATTTCAATAATTATTCGGTATTATGACATGGTGGCGCAGATATCAATACATGTCATTTATCAATGCAGAGCACTATTGTTCAATCGCTTATCTGAATCTTTTTAAATTTGCAAAAGTGTCTAAGTCCACTACAATATCAATGTACGGGGTTGAGTTTTCCTACACTCCACAGACTAACTTATGACATAGAAGAGATGAAGAATAATCGTAAGTAATATTGTGACTACTTCGCGAATTAATACATCACATGAATTTGAATGAATAATTGAAATCACAACAATTACGATAAAAGAGAAATGTTACACCACACTGCTACAGGATTATGTAAAACTTTTATTCAGCTCCAAGTTATCACTGCCTCCCGGAATAACATGTGACCAAGGAAATTATGAATAACAATTTAATGCAGAAAATTATTTTTCACCTATGTTTCAACTTAATGGTAACCAAACTTTTATAAACAAATTACAACAAAACTGCTTACTAGAACATTCATTAAAAATACAATTATTTAATTTGTAGGAAGTTGAATATTCCATGTTTGGGAATTCCATGGAAGTATTTGAAATGAAAGACGTAGAAGCTGTATTAGCAAAGCGATTTGTCAATTTCGAGTGGATTGAACATACTTTTATACTCATTAAAGAATTTTCCTGTATAGTTTTGGCTGTAGCTCAATTTTGATAGCATATTCTTTTTATTCTTCTTCATCTAATCTTCGCGTATTTCAAAATGCAATTTCCTCATCTGCTGCTTGTGCTTTCAATTTGTATTTTCTTTCTTTACAAAATTCTTCAAATTGCTTCCATTTACTTTCTATGTTTCTTTTGCTATTTTTCGGCACTAAATCTTTACCAATTAGAATTGAAAACATTATCAAAACAACTTATTACTTTCTCGTATACGTACGTGTATGTACGGAGTAATATACGTAGTATAGAGAATCGGTCCAAGGGATCGTTGAAGCAAACAATTCTTTCAAAAGTTATCATTGCAAGAAAAAGGTTGGGAAAGTTGGCAATCCCTTGTGTAACTTGTCAGTAGCCGTTACGGGATTAGGGACTTTATAGCACATTTAAAACATTATTAAAATAGACAATAAACGTCGTTTGTACTTTGTACTGTGTAGTACTATTTTTCTATAGAATGTAATAATAGCAATAAATATGAACTAGTCGTGTATATCCAAACAAACCTTGCCCTGCATTCTCACTTCGCTCTTGTGCCGTATAACCCGCCTGTAAGTTTTTATTCCAGTGTGAATCTCGATGTGTTAGGCCTCTCGCTATCCACCAAACACCACGAGGAGAATACTTAAAGTAGCGGTGAAAAACCAACACCAAATGCAAAGAACACCCATTAAAGGAAGAAAACGACTTCTTTCCCTGACAGGACTCAAATAAAGCGCTCATGAATCACGGCTTGGACCATTCCTACCAAAAGGAGAAAATGCGAATTACAGGTTGTCCAGTGGCGCACCCAGCCGGCCGTGCCTTCCGCCTGCTGCCAAGCGCTGCGCTTGGGGAAAATGAAATCCTTTTGGGAGCTCCCCAGCGTCGACTCCGCCTGGCGACTAGCTTGATATCGCGTCAATAGATGGCAGCTAGCAAGAGGATGAGGCAAGACATTAAAGCTAGTCCATACAAACAAGTCATTAGAAATCTTGACTACGAAAAGATATGTGCCATTCTGTAGCACCACTAGTTTACTTTCTCGCATACATACGTATATACGGGAGTAATATATATATATATATATATATATATATATATATATATATATATATATATATATATATATATATAAAGTATTTTTTTTTCAAAACATCCGTACGTCCGTGTGTCCCTCTGTTTGCTGTCCGTTCGTCTGTGAACATTACTAGCGCCTAAACAACGCGTAGGATTTTTTCAAAATCAAAGAAACCCTTTTACATCTGGCTCCAGTTGAGGCTTTGAAACTTTGAAAAACATTCTTTAGAATTTGAGGATATTTTACATCAAGCGCCCCAGACATTTTCAAAATTTTCTCAAATTTTTTTCTGTAAATTTCTTGTAAGATTAGAATAAAATACACTTATAAAGACGGCATGGGTCCAATTTTTACGGTTAGCTCTGAATTTTGCGAAAACTGCAAAAGTTTAATTTTTTGCGGCGTCTTCTTACAACTACAAAATTGAAAACAGATCTTTCCTTCAAATATAATTTGTTGTCAATAAATAGTTCTTATATTAACATCATGTGGATGTTTTTAACAATTTTAGTAGTTTTCGTGCAGTAGTGCGTTCAATATTTCCAATTTTTGACAGATTACAAAAACAAGTTTTTCTAAAAAACAGCTCCAAATATTTTCTTTAAATTTTTGGTAGGGATAATGCCAAACAATACGATTACATAAACGCCATATTGCCATATTCCTTTTTTTATCAAAAATGATTAAATTGTTTTTTTTTACATCTCTCCCACGTCGCTAATATTTATATTAGAGGCAATTTCTTCACCTTATCATATTTATGAGTACACGTGCTTTAAATAATGTCAAATACAATAGCTCTAAATCTGTACGGTGTTCTGTGGAAACAAGCTCAAAATTCCGCATTTTCAGAAACGCGCAAATGTTATTTTCTCAAAAATTTCATTTTTTCAACTTGTCCAACAGATAGTGCTAATTGCACTGTTTTAAATGACGTAAAGTTCATTTTGATGTATTCTTTTGTTGTCTCAAAAATTACACAAATGTAATTTTTTTAATATCTCTCATGCCATTAATATGCACATTCCTAGCGATTTGTGTACATTATTGCAGTTGTGAGTTGAAGGGATTCAAATGACTTCAATTGAAGTTTGTCAAACTCAATAGATTCCTGTGAAAAAGAACTTCAAATTTCGCATTTATAGTAATGCTTAATTGCTATGTTCTTAAAAAGATCTCACATTTTTCAATGAAAATTGCTATTTAAGGACTAGGTTTTACTCTTCTTTAATATTATTGAAGTAATATTTCGATTCTACAGTTAAGAGGCGGAAAGTGGAGAAAATGTCAAAAAAATATACTTTGGGCTACGATAGATGGCAGCTGGCACGAGAATACGGCAAGACCTCAAAGCCAGCCTCCACAAAGGAAATTAGAAAACTTTACTACGTGAAAGTCTGTGCCATTCTATAGCACCACTAGTTGTTGTTGTTGTTTGTATTTTTTCTTGGTATTTCTAAATCCTCTCTTTTGTGTTCTTAATTTCACATTTCTATATTTTTATAATTTCGTAATTTCCCTCCCTGTCCTCTTTGTTTTCTTTCTCTTGTCTCGTGCTCATCTCTAATTCCCCTTGCTTTTCCTCTCTTTTGGTTTGTAAAAAATATTCACTGTTCTCACGCATTTCGGGTACCTAGCCCACCTCTGCCATCGCCTAGCCTCTGAATGGTGTATTTATGCAGAGGGGCTCTACTAGAAATAATGTGGCTATGTTCTAGAAAAGGAAATTAGATAATTGCGGGAAATTCGTTAACAACAGCTAACTACTTATCGAGCATGTTCTGCAACACAGAAGCTTTCTAAAAATAATTTAATGGTATACTTTACAAAGAATTAACAAAATGCAGAAGATATGCAACTTCGTGAGAAAGTTCCTTTGATACATTAGAATAGTCTCGGCAGAGGAACATTGAAAGTGCGTAAGGAGAAGATTCAATTGCGTCCGATGGTGTACACTCCGGTCGAGTGTCTTACAGAACACAGAAAAGTATTTGAACCATGTGTAAAAAAAGCGTGGTAAAATGGAATGTTTTGAGACATATTGTCGGCGGTAGTCAAGCGACAAAATTTAAAATGTCAAACGGCTTTGGTACTGACAGCCAGTAATATAAAAGTGAAAGATATAGCACAAGTATGTCGAAACAAAGGGTGTGGCGAGAGAATCAGAAACTAGCTGTCATCTGATGTTGGAAAATGTGGTCGATGGCATAATTGACCTGGCGTGTGCAGTGGTCATCTGAAGAAGAAAAACAGGCTCTAACGTCATCGGGGGCTTGAGGATGCTGCATAAATACGCTCTCGTGAAAATAAAATAGAATTAAATAAGCATCAAAAGTGTACCAGCGAAAACCAATCTCCTTTTCAAAGCAATTGTTGTAGCAACATAGAAAGCATTTTTGTGTCTATGGAAAATCAAAATCACGAGTATAGAATATTACTGATAGGCATTATAAGCTGAAATGAACAGGCGTGCGAGTAAAACAGAAGTAGTTGCAAAAATAGGACTCCGTCCGCGGCGACGGTTGCAAAATAACCACAAACTGCTCCGGGAAATATGAAGAACACTTGTAAAAATAAAGTGGACTCAAAATACTGATTATGGTTCTTCATAAAGAAATATTTTAGCATTAAATGTTGATGGTGAGGAATTGCTGAAATTCACAAAACCATGAGAATGCTAACAGAGACTGCTTCAAAGAATGGTAGCGAGTTTAATGTGAAATATTAACGAAAATGACAGAGAAGAAGGTAAAACGAACAATAAAGCAAACGGGGAAAATACAATCCTCTTTAATTTTGGTTAAGTAATCTGGGTTTGAATACATAATGGAAAGAACTGTCTGATAGTTAAAGCTTAGATTCAGATAGTAGTGTTTGATAGTGACGATTGTGCCTTCAGCAAACAACGCTGCCCATAGGATTAAGTGAATGGTGTTCTAAAAAATCAGAGAGGGGGAAACAAAATTATTTTTATGATATAGTTCATTGTATGTGCGTCGAATATGCTTTCCAAAAAACATCTACTTATACAACTTCAACTTGAAGACGCACCACAAGGAAGAAACAAACGAAGAAGTTCCGCGATTCCAAAAATCGGAGCAATGACAGCAAAGGTGGAGGAGCAAAAAAGCAAACCGATAGATCATATTTGCGAACAAAATGCTTAAAAGGAAAGAATCGTGCAAAAGGAGTCCTAATCACAGTGTTAGGCTGAGATACAACTTTTCAAGTACCGTTATTTCAAGAACATAAATAGTGGAAAAACGTTGAAACTTATTCGGATAAATTCATCCCCGCAGGTGTCCTAGATATGTCAGGGAGACACAACAAATAATGTATCAATTGTTTCCTGCGTGTCACCATATGCAACCATATTCATTCGTCCACAGATTGAATAGCGCTACTCGATATTCAGCATGACTCGTAGAAGCTTTATAATGACAACCCCAAACGAACACGAACGAGCTGACAATTTGAGACTTCTCTTGGATAGCTGGGTGACATTTCAAGAATCGTCCTTGATACTACGATGACTATCTCCAAAGTCGTGATGGAGGGCAGGAAAGTATTTAGTGGAGAAGGGGACTTTGATGAGGGATGACTGCTTCTCATACAGCCGTAGCCAAGCTCGCACCCAATCTCCTTGTTTGAAAAAATGTGGATGTAACATTTGAAATAATTTTACAACCATTGGTGGTCCCTTTTCGTGACGCTGGCATAGAAGCATACGCATACCTGCGGAATATTTCTAAAAGCAGTGTGGAGAGGGAAGATCAAGGTAACAATAAAAAGTATCATAGATAAAAAAGGTAGATACTGATATGACAAGTTTCGTCATCAAACGAAATGAAGCAGAGGAATGCTGCTCAAGGAAGAAAGTGAGACGGATGAGTGTCAGCTCTTATAACTTTGTGGAAGGGGCCAGCGTTGCATCAAACAAAGCTGAAATGTGTTTTATATGCATCTTTAAATATGAAGTGCTACGAGGGTTGGTGGAAAGATTTTGCAAAAAATTCTGTTGCTAAAAATATTGATGACAGTGAACTGGGATCAAAGATAGTGTATATGGAAAAATTCCAAGAAAACTTTCTTCCTCTACTCTCAGAAGAGAGATAGAACTCAGAAACCCATACGTGCCATGCGCTGGTCGCTAGATTATGGGTCGACTTTAAAAGAATTCCTAGGGTTTGGAATACGTCACCGTTTTAACCGTCCGTTCTGGGTCTGGAATTCAACCGGTTTTAACCGTCCGAGTTTATCTCGTCCAGTGCTCACAGCTTGGAGGCAGTGCTACTGTGCTACCACTACCCATTGCACATCTCTTGCTCACTTCTGTCTGCGAGAGTATGTTCTCTGGTGTGGTCAGAGACGCGTAAACGAGTATCTCGTAGAGGACTATCCGGAACAGGGTTTTCCGGTTCAGGGTTCAAACAACGACGGGTTTTGTTCGTGACAATTTGACTTACTGGGTTGTGATCACAGACTGGGTTGTGTTTGCTCGGTTGGGTAAAACAGTTACGAATATCATGTGTGTGTTGATCTCTTAAAAACGCTAATAGACTCCCACGAGTCCGCACTCTCTCCAGGTCGTAAAACGAATCAGATGGTGAGCGCCCGAAATTATTGGATTTGGCTCGTAGATCATGATCGTATGAGTCTGTATCTCATCAGCAAACTGTTACTTCATTACTAAGGAAAGTAGTATATGAAAGTTAGGAGAAGAGGAAGGGCAACAATTAATGAGTGAAGAAATGGACACTTGGACGAAATTGGATTACAAAGGATAGCAAAAAGGAACTCATTCATGAAAAGTTCATGGCCAAATATGTCGAAAAAATGTGAAAAATGAAGAATGGAAGGTGCTTGATGTAAGAAAGGACGATGGACCAATAAAACGACTGAGTATGGGAACAGGAACTGAATACGTATTACGTGTTTCCTTCTCAAGAAACGTAGTAACGGTCGCAACACATGTCACAGTATGCGCAGGCAGAGATTTAAACTTCTGTCTCCAAGTACGTCAGCAATTACATTAGACGCTAATGGCATGGAATGACAATCTACGAGAAAGCGATAACCACCCAGTTATGGTCGGCAAGTTTAATACGGACTGGAAAATCAAACGCTGTGTGATGTGGAGATAAAAGGTACACCTAACGGTAAATTTGACGTGATGACTGGCGAGTACGGTCTCATTCAAATAACAATAACCACTCGCAGTCTTCAGCGGTCTTGAAGGCCTCCACAAAAAAAAAAATAACCAAGAAATTCCACATCCATAAACGTTGGGACTCCGTTTGTGCTAAAGGTACCGCTGAAGGACAATGCATTTGCAAAGGAATTTTCTAAACGCCAACGGAGCAAGGTAAAAATATTGCAGCTGCTGTAGATGTCACAATTCAAAGGAGATAATTACACGTCGCGGCGATTGTCTGCCGCGGTGGGATAAGTATTGGACGGTTTCTTTCAAGAACGGAAGAATCACAGAGGCCCTCACCGAGTCCCAAAAACCCCTTGCGAGTAAGCAGCAAAATAAGAAATATTACGACCGAAAATGACGGGACAATGATGACACTGATTGCAAAGCAAGTGGTATGAGCAAATCAGTAGAAACTCGACAATATTATCGCAAAGAAAGTATTTATAGATAAAAAATAAATACAGTAAGTGTTTACTGAAGGAAAATACATTTTTGCTCCATTTTCGAAAAACCTAGTCGTTTAATTTCTATAAGATGGTTCAGACGAATTTTATTTTCTCATGACACGTACTCAATGTGTCTTCAAACATATTGCAAACCGGTTTTTACTTCTTCGCTGTCATTACGAGGTACAATCTACATTTCACATTGTAGATTGTGCGCACGGAAATGAGGAACTGAAGAAATAAGATACAAAATAAATAAAGTAAGTTTTTACTGAAGGAAAATTCACGTTTTGCTCCATTTTCGAAAATTCTAGTCGTTGAATTTCCCTACGATGGTTAAGAGGAATTTTATTTTCTCATGACACATACTCAATGTGTCTTCAAACAAATTGCAAACCGGTTTTTTCTTCTTCACTGTCATTACGAGGTGCAATCTATTTCACATTGTAAATTGTGCGCCGGGAAATGATTTGGTTTGGTTTGATTTGTTCGTGTTTCTGGGTCAACTGCTTTGGTCATTAGTCCCGTGAGTGTAGTACATGTTTCTTTTCCCGGGAGATGGCGGTGATCTCCCCCGCCGAATGGCGAGATCCGGCGCCGACCTACCGTCGGCTAGTGGGGTTTCCTCTTAACCAGGACTCTCCCACCAGCGGGACACCGCCCTAGCCGGGCAAGCTCTAAGCTCCCGACCGGTCTCCCGGAATATATGGTAGTATGCATGTTAGTGTGTGTGTGTAAGGCGGAGAGGATAGGACAAGGAAGAGGAAGGAAAGATCGCGCGCGGTCCGTGGCCCGTTTGGTAGGGTACTGCTCCGGCATTCGCCTGGTGTTGATCGGAGAAACCAGGGAAAACTACCGATCAGAGCAGCCGGCCGCTAGAATCCTCCTCCAGACAGCCACTGAATTCGACCTAGCTGAAAAGCTAGTGTCGAAAATCCTGCCACCGTCAGGACTCGAACCTAGAACCTCCCGGTCAGAGGCCGGGAAATGAGGAACTGAAGAATTTTGGTGAGGGTAACGGAAGTAAAAGCGAAACGCGGCGTGCGAAGCGCGACAGCCTCCCACGTGCTGGCGGCTGAGCGCGAGCGAGGGCGTCGCGGCGCGGGGCCGGCGCTTCTCGGCCAGGGCGCGGCGCGGCGCGGCGCGGCGGCGCGGAGCGGCGGGCCCGGCCCGGCCAGGGCGGTCGGCGGAGTCTCCGCCTGACATGTTTACTGCGGCAGGTACTTAGCGCTGGACGGCGGCGGCGGGGCGAGCGGGCGGGCGGCGCGCTGCAGGGCGGGGCGGGGCCCGCTGCGCGCCTGCCGCGCCGCGCCGCGCCGCTCTGCGCTGGCCATGAATATTAACACTCCCGCCGCCGCGCCGCCGCCCGCGGGCGCACCGCCGCTCCCGGCCGCCGCCGCCACCGCCGCGACGGCCAAGGCGCCACGCCCGCCCCGCCCCGCCCCGCGCCTCCCCACCCCACCCCGTGCCGCGCCGCGCGTGGCGCCCCCGCCCCGGGAAGATCGCTTCGTAGTACGCAGGTTCAGGCTTCCAGTGGGATGGGGCTGGAGACCTCAAGCAGCAAAATGCTGCTGGACAAAACCTCACAATATATATTTTTTTTTCCCTAAAACGAGCACGAACGCTGCTCAAGAACAACAAATAAAACCCTCCGTTAGAAGACAACTACCAATTTTTTTTAACAAAAACGGTCTTTACAAATTCTGAAATAACATTGTATACTTTATAACAATGCAACAGTTCTTTATATACTAAGAATATCAAAAACGTTGCTTACACAACCATTACATGTGAATAGCAGTATTTAAAAGTGGGCCTCTTCTTTAGAGTCTTGCTGTCGCATGACGATAGCGGTATTATAAGGAGTGACGCAATTAGTATGAGAGTTCAGTCGGAACGCGCAGTATGATACTAAGCGGAATTACACCATCAAATATTTGTATTTTTCAGTTAAAATCGAAACTGATGGTTTTTATATTTTCCTATGTTCCTGAGTATCTAACGAAATCATAGAGACCTCGCAAAATGTCGGAGGCTACTTCGTTTTCTTTGCATTTCTTGGACCATTGGAAATTAGTAAGAAAACAATCTTTGGTATGAGTTTCGTAACTCTTATTCGAGACAATGCCGTATTGTGTACGTCTATGTGTTTGAAAATAGTAGGTTGAGACTCAATTCAATCTCATTTCTAACGCTTGAGGAAAACACTTCGTAGCACGGAGTATGTGCGTTCAAGGGGGTAGGGGTTTTGTATCCAAAATTTGATATTCCTTGTCATGGTTTCGTAACCATTCGTTTTAAGTGTATTACATTTAGAGATGTGTAGTACTCAAATTCCTTTGACATGACATTGCAATCCATAGACGAGGTAATATACTGACTCCGATGGCTCAATGGCAAAAGAAGCATCGTTAATTGGGAGATTCTAGAGATCGAGACCCGACAGTGGGATATTTTTCATATTGGCTAGATAGTTGGGTGAAATTCTACATCTGTCTGTGTATCTGGAGGAGAATTCTAGCTGCCGGTTGTTCTGATCAGTAGTTTTTCGAGCAATACCAGCGAATGCTCGAAAAGTACTGAAACAAATGAACCATGGTGCGCGTGCGATCCTTCCTTTATCACTGTGGTCATCTTCTCTCTTTTTATTCACATACAGTTACACTTGTTTTGTAGAACATTGCCACACATGTCGAGAGATCAGTTGGGTGATTAAAACCTTGTCCTGGCGTGGGTGGTCCCTGGAGGAGGGAAATCCCGCAGCCGAAGCGAATGTCGGCGCCAAATCTCAGTTTCCAGCTGGGAAGAATCAGCGCCATCTCCCGGGTGATAACATACACAGAATAAACTATGCTAATGTTGACGTATTGACTAATTCGAGGCTACTACACGTGCTCGGAAGCAACGTATTCTCTTTCAGTATCTAGACAAGATAATCTAGTATGGATGTTTCTGCTTATGCGACCGTTGGGCGAAGAAAACTTAATCTCGGTCTACGCTACGAATGGCTCCCCCACCATCCCAGAGCGTCCGAGGAAAAGAACAGAGTATGCACATTTGAGTGGGAAGATGCTTAGTATCCGTGGTACTCCTGAGCATGGTACACGTAATCCTTAAACGCAATGGCTCTGTGTGGAGTACGGCTATAGTTTGTCACTAGTTGAACTGATGAGACTCAAAAATGTATGCCGTTTTTAAGGAGAACACTAACAGCTTGTATTTGCATTGTCAATCCATTTTTCTGATAATGACGCCACTCCAATTCGTTTATAATCGTTCGTCACCTGTTAAGTACAGAGTACTGCTCATATACTAAATTGTTTAAGTTTATAGATCTGTCAAATCGATGTTTCGTTTTTTCCTCATCCCCAACACAACGTAGCACACCCCTGAAAGGAACCCGCTGGGATGTCTCAGTGACAGCACTTCTGTTTCATTTCCAACGTTGCTGACTGGGTGATCCTAAGGTTTGAGTTCCGACACTAGCAGATATTTCAGACTAGTTATACAGCTGGGTGAAATTTAGCAACATTCTGGTGGAGTAGTCTAGCAACCCGCTGCTCTGATCCGCAGTTGTTCGTGGTTTCTGCCATCAATACCAAGCAAATGTTGAAACTGTACCCTAACGGACACGGACCAAGGACAATTTTTCTTCTTCATCCTCTCCCCTTCTCTCCTCTTACACACATACACTCACACGCCCGCACATTTACATGCGCACAACATTACACAACATTACACACGTCGGGAGACAATTATTTTTTCCCACCTCGAGGTGTGTCTCTTGGGGTGATACCTGGAGGGAGAACCAACATGTAGACGTATTTCACATTCCATTGTACAAACAATACCAGCACTTTCCGATATATGCACTTGCGGCTCTAATGAATACAGAAGTTAACGCGACAAGAAACACTAAATAATATGTCAATCGTTCAAATCCTAACATTAATTATGCCTTTAAGTATACGCCATTTCCTTTCGTTTATTCCTTATTTAAATTTTGTTAAAAGGGGAAAAATATATATTACGTTAAATTTGTCAGATTTGTAAATCCATATTTGTAGCTTGGCACAAAAATACATTTGTATTTAAATTTGTGAAAATGCGTATCAAACGAGATTTCTGGTTGATATTTTCATTGAATGTTCGATTCTAGTATATAAATATAATGCACTGTTTTCACATTTTTACAGTTCTCATTAGTTTTCATTATGCATATAGTGCTCTAAATTATGTTCTTCTAAAATTGCTGATGTAACGATTAACTAGTATAGAAAATTATCTCCCAGTGTGTACCTTTTGTATGTCAAAAAATAACTATGGCAGGTGTTTAAAAAGGTATTGAATCTATTTTTTGGCAATATACCATTACAATTGAACTTAAGTTTATTCATCACTTTCATTATATTAGTTATTTTCTCCTTCGTTGTTCTTCTTTTGTTCTTTTCGCCTTCATTATTCAGCGAATAGTTCGAAGAACATTACAAAGTGTACGCCACGTGAGGTGACCTTTCAGAGTAATGAATTTATTGCGATGTATTCAGTGTTGGTAGTTAGTGATAAGAAAAAGTGCACATATGAACACTGTAGAAAAGTAGTGTAAATATTACACAGTTTAGTATGAAATACTTCAGGATGTCAATATAGGCAGCCCTGGTCATTTACGTGGTAGATGTTGGGCCATCGGCGGCCAAAAGTAATTCAAATTTGGCGCCGTACTTTGAAACCTATCAATATTACAATTCCTTCTCGCTAATTAACAGCAAAGAGCATGCACTTTAAACGCCCCGCGCCGGACGTATAATATTTTTTCTTCAAAAACGGCGCGTTTGCTTCCAGACGGAAAGACAAAAACATCTTTCGTGTTAAACTCTTTGGAAGGACAAACAGTTGAATAGTTGAACAGCTTCATAGACGCTCGCAAGATCGCGCCAGATACCGGAGACACTGTAGAGTGTCAACATCCCGAAAATTAAAAGTTTTCCAAATGAAGGCGCGATAAAATAGCCTTATTTAAAAACAATATGCCCGAACACATTTTTTTGCGGTTACTAGCCTCGCCTCGCTCGAGTAAAAAACCGTTAAGACACACTACCGACTATCAATTTAATTATTCAGGATTGGTATTGCGACCTCACCTGAGAAGCATTGGCGCACAAACGCGCTCCCACTATCGATATTTCGAAGAAATACAACGATACAATGACGCCACGAGGGGTAATTGTTGGAGAGTCTTTCAGCCGTGCATTTACACAAAAGATCGCCTCGTCAGTAAAAAGCCGTGGTAATTCACATCTGGGGGATATTGAAGAAATTAAATTTTGTCTAGTGGTAGCACTGGGTGTTTTGAGCGCGTAAGAGGTGATAGTGAGCTGAAGTTTGTCGCACGAATTATAACAGAAAACAATCTCCTCTTCGTTTAAGGAATCATTGAAAATGTAAAATTGACAAACTTCTTCCATCATCAATATTTATCACGCTGAGATAAACTAATAGTTCTCGAATAATTGTCTCAGTATTTTCCCTTGTGACAAGCTAGGAAGTGGGTAGCCACGCTTTGCGAGCAACCCAATCCATCATTTTGTTGCTCTCCCAATCAATTTATTGAAGATATTTTGCAGCGTCAACATCGTAGAGATGTAACTTATTCGTGTCGAAGGATCTTTGGTTCGAAACCCACCTCTTACAAAGATATTTGTTGTAGTGTTGGACTCTCCTATCTTTTTCATTCGGTCCCCCATTAGCCCCCATAATCTATGTATTT
Source organism: Teleogryllus occipitalis (assembly GCA_011170035.1). Taxonomy (NCBI): domain Eukaryota; kingdom Metazoa; phylum Arthropoda; class Insecta; order Orthoptera; family Gryllidae; genus Teleogryllus; species Teleogryllus occipitalis. The sequence continues at coordinate 105,137 of BLKR01000348.1, forward strand.
CGGCTAAGGATAGTGGATATAATTGGGCATTAAAAAGCTACAAAAAAAGTGATCGAGATAGGCCTCAGGTTTACCTCAGGCAGCCAAGGTGGGGGTGGGGGGGTCCCATCCTGCGAGTTAAAATATGGAAACGCGGCGGGAGATCCCCTAGTCTGTAGTAAGGAATCAGGGAACGCACCCTCAATTCCGGAAATTCTCGGAGAAAAATACGAAAACCAGGACGAGGCCGATTGAACACCGAGAGATTATAAAGTTTCAAAAAATATTCAATTACAAACAGGATATTCGCCGATATTCTCACTTTCTTTTCTGTTGAAATTCTCTGTTAGTGTTTATAATCTAGAAACCGATGTTTCGTACTGGGCAAATATTTTGATATTACAGAATAGTTTATTTGTATTTCCAGTTGATAAATCATTTTTTAAAATCAGAGTCTTGTAATCGCCTATTTGGTTTAACCTTTCACCAAATGTTTCTAGCTCTTTAAGCATTCGTATTTCGTTTATATAGATCTGCACTTTACCTGTTTTAATATTTATTCTGTATTATGTTCATTTATGCTGACACTATTATAACTTTTATAGTTTATGGTTTCTGAATTTGCGCTAGCCTTCGTATACCTTGAGTAAGTCTAGCAAGTAAGCTTTTATGCTATGTACTTCCTCATAGGTCACGATCTCCATTGATCGGATGAACTACAGTTTTATTACCATCCATATATTTCACGACCCGTCCTTAGAATTATTTTAATCCTTTTTTTATATAATTTTAAATATACAGAAGATAATATAAAAATAATCATTTTAATATTTCTTGTGTAATGTATTTTGTTATTTTTGAGTTGATTAATGGCAATAGAAGAAATGTTTTCCATTTGCTGCCATATATTTATTTTTCACCGTCTGTGGATCTCTTTGGGTAAGTTTGGGGCTTATGTTGACCGATCCCTTTCAAATGCTACTCTCCCATTGTCTTCCCAATATTGGTGTAAAATTGTCAAACCAAATTTTTTCGTTTCCATTTTTCCTAGTAACAATTTTCGTGACTCATCCAATAAACCACTGGAAATGTATTTCGATTACAGGATATTCTATTGCATTGTGTTTGGTAGGCGCTTGCACTTTTAGCCGCCATTCTCTGCCAGTTATCATTATTATATTAGTTGTTTCAGCAGACTGCGTGTACCCTTCTTCACTGAAATTCTGCGTTGTTGTCTCTCTCTCTCTCTCTCTCTCTCTCTCTCTCTCTCTCTCTCTCTCTCTATCTATCTATCTATCTATCTATCTATCTATCTATCTATTTCTATCTCTCTCTCTTTCTTTCTTTCTTTCTTCGTCGTCTTTCTTTCTTTCTTTGTCGTCTCTCTTTCTTTCTTTTTTTCTCGTTCTCTTTCTTCGCTTCCGCTGCGCTGTGTGAAATGTACGGACGAGAGTGATTCGCTGCCCTTTTAGCGTGTCGCATTTCTAGCCATTAACAGTTGATATTCTCTGAGCTAATGATTTTTATAGGAAAGGTCTATAAAGGATTAGTTCAGTTCTCTACAGTTAATCTAAATGAAATGGAGAAAACAGGCCTTCAGCTTTTCGGACCCTTTTATCCTCATTCATTCACTATTACCCACTTTTTACCACTAAGTTTTTTGACAACAGTTCAGTCACGAAATTTACTGTCCAGAGCACATTATGTCTTGAATGCACAACATTTGCTAGGAACAATACCTCAGGAAATACACTTATTGTTAGAAGCATTAACGTATCGAATTATCAAGGCACTAATTTCTGTCCTGAATTTCTCTGTACAGAAAACGATTTTATTCAATTGATCGCGCCAAAAACGTTTCATGACTTTACGTCACTTCATGTGTTATAAAGTTCCTGTTGAGAAACAGAGAATATGATGCTGTTCCAACTAGACGCGTACGAACGAGTGAGAAATTCGGTATTCTAAATATTTTCGTGATAGAAAGACACGTATGAGGAGTTTGCATAGCTTTTGTCTGTGCTTGTAGCATAAATTGAAATTTATCATTCACAATTCAACGCCATTGATGTTATTCTTAATACAATTATAAAATGATTACTTTAAAAAAATTGTTTGATTCGGTTCAAATACCCCTTTTTCTCAATATGTTACGTAATTGCATTACCGTCACCACAGGAACACCATGAAAGTGCAGGGTATTTCAGTAAATATGCATTTCTCTATTTGATAATCTTAACTTTTTTAACATTATCGAATAATCTTTAAATTAGTTTATGTAGCAATGTGTAGCGTTATGCACATAACATCTGGTGCCGACAAAACAAGCCGATGACTCTTACACTTAAACATTGTATTCTGCTGATTCATATTTATTTTGTTTCATTTCTCAAATTATTTTCTGTTATACCTCAAATGTTTGGAAATGTATTACTGAAGTGCAGTTTTTATCTAATTTGCAGCCTAGAAACACATATAAATCGTTATGTTCTGCTGGTATCTGTTATCCTATCTATTGGATTATTATCTCATGACTATAATTTGATAGTGTTTGTGACTTTTCGTTCATCACGAGCTTGTTTGACATATTATTCCCTCTGTTAAAAAATAAAAGGATTGACACAGTCATTGATGTTCAAAATCGTTAAGATCTAACCGACCTCCTTCGCTTGGAGCGATGTGTGTGTTCGCTTGAAGACCGAACCTTGAATGCGCGCTCTCGCTAAAGATAAATGTATCGTTGGAGAACTGGTTGGACAGAAGTGAGCATCCGTAGCGGAGATCGGATTTCGAAATAGACGGATTGTCTGTACCGCAGTTGACTGATCGACGAGTGTTTTTTGGTCCAGGGGCCTGTCGATCATCGTTGAGACTGTTGCTGTTTGAGAACTGCTGCTACATTTTCTCTCGGCGTCCTTCGATCTGATTCTCTGAGTAGTCATTTTCCATGCTTGTCAGTGATGTTGTGAAATCTGTTTTTGAAGATGACGGAAAGAAAAAAGCTGATACAAAATGGGAAATTAGTTCTTCTATGGATTGACTAACGATAATAAATCCAAGAAGACACGTATATTATTGATTCAGGTGGATTTAGGCACAAATATATCATAGAAATTATTTTGTAATTAAAATTGGAAGGTAACGTATGCAAATCTTAATATAATTCCTTGGATACTGTACTTCTTTTGTAAACTAGAAGCTTCTATTTATGAAAATGAGTACAAAAATTCAGAACAAAAGATTTTTGGCCCAAAAATGAGGCATGTCTAATTCTGCTACCATGAAACCGGCCGACTCTTTTTAATGAGCCACTTTTGCACAAGACATTCTGAAGATAACGTTCTTTCACTCAATTGAAAAGATGAAAGACATTTGTCGCTTCCATTCTGTTAAGAATTTTCTTTCAGAAGAATACAAATGTGCTTTGGTTGCTGTCAGTTACACACGTTACATAGATATTTTTAATGATAAAAAGCGTTTGAAGGAATGAATGTACAGCAATACATTCTTGATTATAAATTATTGTCCATTGTAGATGTGGTATTCACTGTGTGGCAAGAATGCACACTTTTTGGAAGTCTGTGAACCTTAACACTTCTAAAGTTTAAAACCTTCATCTGGCTTCATCAACATGAACGGTATTTCATCAAAAATTTCACCGCCGGGCACCTGCATTACCGAGCGCGAGAGGCAGAAAATTGTTCCGTAAGGCCTTCTTTCGGTAGCACTTCTAAGCAGTACTTCGAAGCCGGAATCCTCACACAGTAACTGGTGCCCGGATTACCAGGAAGAGCGGCGGACCCAAGCGGCGTCCCTGAATCACACACAGTGCACGCGTTTCCCAACTTGTTATTCCGACTTCGGGAGCAGCAGCGGCGGCGGCGACGGCGGCGGCGGCGGCAACGCAGACGGCGTATAATGAAGAACATCAAGTCGGCCGCAGGGCCACATAATTTTTTACCGGCGCATGTTGACCGAGCGGCTATAAGTCAGATCTTCGGAGGAATGCCCCTCGCTTTGATCCTTAATCACGGAGTTAACGTGACGCGCTCCGCCGCAGGCCTCTGCGATCATGGGAATGAGATTTCAGGCGGAGGCGGCGACTTTCTCGCGGTAGCGGAGGCGGTGGCGCTGGCGCTGGTGGAGGGACAGGGGGAAGAAGAGATGGAGTCGGAGGTGGAGACGGAGGCGGAGGCTGTGGCGATGATGGTGGCGGAGACGGAGAGAGACGGAGGAGAAGGCGGTGGCGGAGGTGGAGGAAGTGACGGTGGCGGAGGCGTTGGCGGAGACGTTGACGGAGGCGTGGGCGGATGCGACGCGGAAGCGCCATGAGATGGGCCGTTGGGATGATGTCGAGATAAAAATAGGAGTGGGGTAGTGATGAGAAGATTTTTGGGGGAAGTGGGTAGTAATAATAGTAATGATGAGATGTAAAAGGACATAAGGGATGATGTGAGATGATGGGGAAATGGAAGTAGGCCAGGAGGTGCTAAAGAGCATTTTGTTTGTTTGAGAGTGGTAGCATAAGGGTGAGGGGAAGCGGTGATCATCATGACCAAAGAGAATTATACAAATGACATTTATTAAAGTGATGACGGTGGAAGAAAAATGCAGAAAAAGATTAGACACATGGTACAAAAAACTGAAAATCTATGAAAAGAATTATAACTTAGCAAAATAAGTAAAGAAAATTATATCAGTGATACCTGCGAGTGATAAGTGCGAGACATCTTAAATTCTAGTATTAAGTAGGTAAGGCGTGTTAGATTTTGCCACATTGATTTAGTTTGATTTGATTTCCTGCATGTAATACGGTATTCACAATTGATTCTGACGCACCCTAGAGAAAAGTGAACCTCATCCGTATAAAATTCGGAAGGCAAAACACAAAACCGCGAGTGCCTTTCCCGTGCGGAGAGGCATTGTAATTGAGGTGGCGACGCACTGAGCAGTGCGGGGCGCTGGAGGACGATGTGGCCCAGTAGGCGAGAGGCGAATAACTGGACCGCTCAGATTGCTTCTGAAGCGAAGTGCTCCGGGCTCATGCGGGACGTCGTCCTCGGCGCGGTTTGTCTTCTTTATTAGATGCGCCGCGCGCCTCGATGGGCAAGAGGTTGGCTTACTGCCCTCTGAACGCCAGTACGCAGGTTCGATCCTGGCTGAATGTTCGAAGGACAGAAAATTCCACAGTTGCCATGTCATGTTTGTGTCATGTAAAACAATCCTGACAAGTGCCCGACAAAATTAAATTCCTGGGGCGATTTCCCGATCTAGCGAAGTCTCACGTCCTCCCAACCAGAGACATTGGATATAGTTTGGCGGAGGAAGTGACAATCACACCCAGTCGTGTAAGGGGACGCCTAAGGGGCGCGCCTTCTCGAACAAGGTTCCCTAGACTCGTCCCGTGGGTAGGCTTTAAAGGAAACCTCGGACGAGTACACGTATGCGGAACTACAGCTAATGGTCGTGTCTTCATAATAACGCATATGATAAATAAATAACAATAAATATAATAAGTAAATAAATAAATGAATCAATAAATTATTAAATAAATGAATAAATTAGAGGCACCGCGGAAAAACATGTTCCGATGCACGTCTCTTCTTTATTTCTCAACTTTATGTGCTCCTATACATTTTGTTTACGATGTTCTCCTTTCTCGTGATTTTCTTCTGAACACTTTTTGTGTTACTGTCATTCGAAAATCGAAATATGAATATCTTTCTTCTACAAATACCTTCTTCATTCACTTTATTTTCCTTAATTACTCTTTAAATTGTTGAACTCAAAGGAAACGCGGAACTAAGCAATTTTGATATTTATGCATTTGGAGAGTATATTTCTGATCACGAAACGTTCTTGCCTTGATTTCCTTGAAATAATGTTTCTCACTACTTCACTTGAAAACCATAGAATTTTTAAAATATAAACAGGCAGTTGCAGCAACGATGTGCGAACGAAATTATATACTGTGACACGAGTATTAGAAAGTATGTTTCTCGTCAGAAAGTCATATGCTAACAAAAGTAATTGTAAAAAGAAGTTAAGTGCACTTTGAAAAAGCCTGAAAGCGAAAGGTTTGTGGAAAAAGATCGTTTTCTGTAATGGAATGGTTGGATCAATATTGCAATATATTTAATGTTTTTCCACACTATGGTCAAAAGACATTTGATATAGAATGTTGTTGTAGGCAGTAGCGGTTTTCTCTCTTATTTATTATAACACTTTGTCTTTCGTTCTTGTTTCAGGTATGAGTAATGTGTTAACCAGTTTGGCTTACACGCCAAGAATGCAGTAGCTGGTGCTGAATTAAAGTAAGTTATCTTAGCGATCTAGTTGTACCAACATCTAAATCTTACATCAATGTTCCGTCTCTAATATTCCTTGAATATAATATATTATTCTGTTAAATAATTGGAAATTAAGTATTATTGTTGTCGCATTCAATTTGCAGTGTAAGTATCTGACCCGCGTATTCACGACTGAATTCACACACGAATATAAAGCAAACATTTTCCTATAATATTTTTTCTTGAGCATTTGTCCAATTATAACGTGTGATATAGTTAAAGAGTTACGGACAAATTAATGAACATGTCTTGAAAGGATATAAATGTTTAATAATGTTTCCAAAAACTTTTTAATAGATTTTTTAATAGTATTTAAAAGCACAATAAAAACAGTTTTCTTTTGCCATTAAATAAAAGGATGAAGCTAAAAATTACGAAATAAATATTCTTCTTTGCAGTCAATCTTGCGTGGTGACATGATAACACGCGTATTTAGCATGTTCGTTCCCAGTTATAGATAGTAAAGTGTAATTTATTAATAAAGGTCTCTAAACTACTAAAAGTGAATAATTGAGTTATTTGTGTTGACACTAGTCACTTTCGTTCGTACATTGACATTCATTGTTCGTACACTTACTGACACCCAAGCTGAATGCTCTCGGTTATTCTGACAACTTTTGGAGGAATGTTTTCTTTTCGTTCAGTTCACGTGGGATATTAACTATGAAGAGAAGATAGAGTTCTGTGAAAGCCAAATCCCGTCCATGTGAACCCATCAATTCTCTTAACCTTTCAATATTAAAACAAGATTCCGGTTACCCTTAGTCTTACAATTAATCAGGTGATATTTCAATGTTAAAATGATTGTAATGTGCTCTTAATTGCCTGTTAAAAATCCGTTTGATGAAAATGACGCTGTAGACCAAATTTAGTTTGAACACAGTGTAGTTTGAGGCAACTTTGCAGGTATGTGTGAAGAAAACATTTCCCAACGAAAGAATGTGAGCATTTCCTGGAAGGAAAATACAAGAACTTTGCCGATGGGACTCTTCAGAGAATTTAAGTCTTCGTCTGCAGAAACAGTGGTTTCATATCATCAGGTGGTAGTCAATGTTCCCTAATTGACCCAGTATAGTACCACAATATGTTTTTTCTTTTCCTTGGTGGCCGCTCCAAAAGTTTCGTTGAAGTGTTTGACTTGGCAGCATTGCGTGATTCACGTAAGAATTATAGTTTCCCAAGACAAACGAAGCACGCCATAATTAGGATTGGCAGGGGCCTTTTCAAAAATCCTCGATCCGGCCGAGTGCCCCCCTTGCCAGTTGCATCGAGAGCACGGGGCCATTAGGCCGGTCCGGCTGCGGTGACCGCACGTGGACCAAGCCGCTGATTGCCGGGCGGCGGCAGCGGTCGAGGTGACTGCAGCGCCCGCTTCCATCAATCAGCGACGCACGTCCGCGACGCGCCGTCCTAGTCATTTGGCAGACACACTGATGCGAATGCAGGGCAGGGCGCCCGGGGCCCAGGGCGCGCGCAGCCCAAAGGGCGCTTGGTGGCGGAGGGGGGGGGTAATGGAATGGGGGAGGTCAGCCAACGGGCTTCCTCACACTGATTGAGAGGTGAAGTGTGATTGAAGAAATTATTATTACTATTATATATATATATATATATATATATATATATATATATATATATATATATATATATTGTTATTAGTACTATATGCGTTTCGACCATTGATGACCACGCTACACGTTATCTTCACGGCCCAGTCATATTTATCCCACAGAGATTAACGTTTGTTATTATGGGTATCAACTTTTTTGGCTGTATCTCTTCATAACACAAGGTTGTTGCTTCTGGAATTATGAATTAGAGATGATAGGATGATGAGAGATGAAGGGACAATCAGAAATTCGCCCATACCTGCGCAGGACTCAAACCAGCAACCTCCTCGACGCAGACGACGGCTGCCGCAATCGTCAACGCCGCAGGATCCGGGTTTTTCTTCTTATCATTACTTACAAATAAAATAAAACACTTTTTTACTTATGTGAGTTCTATGGCACTACGTACGTTACTGCTCGTAAGACTGGGGCACTGTCTGACGGGCACGGAAGCAAGAGGCCCATGGTAAGTAGGTCGCAACCCTTTACGCTATCTATTTGGCACCCCTTTGGCGAGAAGCTTTCTCATAGTGAAGTTTTACGAACTGCGACATGACTGTGAAAAGCAGCAGATTAATTTTTGCTCCATCCGGAACTTCAGAATCGAACTCGAGGCCGTGGCACGGAATCGTGGTTGTGCTAAGGTCGGAGAGTATGCGCAGTCAATTCTGAATTCTGAATTCTGAAAATTTGTGTGTTGAGTTCTTGGGAAAATTTATTTAGCACTGTCTCGCAAGATCATTTTGCAAAATCTTGCGATCCATGTTGACTGAAGTGAAACTCTCTTTAATACAACATTATGCTATTTTATCGACAGCTTCAAATAACTCTTATTATTTTTTTATGCACGTTCACATCAATCCCTTCGAAAAAATCACCAGGCAATATATATGGAATTATTCTCGCTATTATCAATCAGAACTGTAGCGTCAGCTATTCTTCTGAGTCGACCTTATTGTTTTTATCAACGAGGAAGCCTGTTAAAATCGACTGCTATGACTGTGTTGCAAAATTTTTTCCCATTGCCACAATAATTTTGCGAGTTTGGAAAATTCGTGGAAAACACATTTACGAAACGAAAAACTGATCGCTTACACAAAATCAGTTTTATTTTCGTGTAAAAGCATTGGTAAATTTCTTTACTCCCATGTGCTGATGTCCCATATTCGTCTTTGTATTGGAGACGTACTGGGTTGGTTGATAGGAATTCTAAGTAAAAGGGCCACAACATTTTCGGAGAAACGTATAACACACGTGACGGTTTCCAGGGTGCCGGCGCCAGCCATTGAAATTCCGCGACCCCTTCTTCCCTCCCTTTATCTCTCCTACACTGCGCGCGAAGCTTCCCCAGGCGGCCGCGAGGGGCGCGAGGTGCGGGGAGCGGCGCGCGCTTTCATCACGGTAATGAACTCGATGATAAGCGGCGTTCGGTCGAATGTCACATCGGAGTCCGCGAGACGCGATAATGCGGGCGACGAGCCACGGCATTTGCATATTGGAGGGGGCCCTCCGCCCCCCCGGCGGCCCGGTGGCTCCGTGCCCCGCCCCCTTTCCCCCGCGCCGCCCCGTGCGTCGCCAGGGCTCCCAGGATCTCCTTCCTCCGCTCCACCAAGCGAGCGGGACCACGCCCCCCACCCCCTCGATTCACTCCGTCCCGTCCCATCCCGTCCAGCTCCACTCTCGACTCTCCGCCACTTCATCCCATTCCTCCCGGCTCTGTGCCGCCTCGTCTCGACCTGATCTGCCCTGCTACACCCCGCTCCGGTCTTCCCCACTACGCGTTCCCAATCTGCTCCATTCCATCTCCACGTACAGTCCCACCCCGCCCTTCACCGTCCCACTTGAACCCGCTCGACCTCGCTTCAACCCTCCCCTCACCACCCTCCTGCCGGTTACTCCCGACTCGACCAGGTCTGCCCCGCGGCACCCTCCCCACAGTTTGTTCCTTCCCTTCCGTGCCGGACTCCCCGCTCCGCATCCCCGCTCGGTGTCATTCCGCCTTGCCCACCGCGCTCCTCCTATCCCCGCCTTCCCAACCCCGCCCTCCCCTCCCCGCTTGTCCCCACCCCGCCCCGCCCCACCTCGTGCGCCCGCAACCGCGCGGCCCCGATCGAATCAATTGCCTTTAATGAGATCGGCGCGGCGCTGGCGCCTGCCCAGGAGCCACCATGGAGCCAGGCCGGCAGAGGAAGGAGAGAGACGGCGGACATGCGTGAAGGCCAGGAGAATGCAAGGGATGAGGAGACGAGAGGCGTAGGTGAAGATGGTGCCCAAGCATTGTGTCAGATGAAGAGATGACAGGGTCCGTGGCGTTTACGAAGCAGCGAAGCACATGGAGGAGGAGAAGGTGATGGAGAAAACCGGATGATGGGAAGGATGTAGGGGTGAAGGTGCTAGGATAGTTGAGCTTTTAGGCAGCCATGGTGGCGTAGGCGTGACGAATGACGGACTTAGAAGAGGAGGCGAAAACAGGTTTTGGGGAAACAGGGTAGATAGGTGACGGTGGGGTCAGTGATAGCGAACTGTTTTGGGGCCCAGAGTTGGTTGTGACTTGTGACGCCGACAGGAGAAGGATGTGGAGGAATCAAAGTTGGTGAGTGGCTGCCGTGTCTTAGTTGCTGTAGCGATGCTGATCGACGAGGTCGGTAGAATGGAGGTCACAGAAATGTAGGTGAGGCAATGACAGTGTCAAGGATATAGGGGAGGGGGGCAGCTTCAAGAAAAAACATCGAGGAGCGGACACGGCATGGGTAATGCGTGGAATTGGCAGAAGATAGTAGCAATTGTGAAGAGTGCTCCGCCAAGCCACACAGGAATAAATGAAGCTATTGCGACCGGAGCGATCTCATCGCCTGGAAATGACAGTTATTGGGTGGAAATGCGGCGATATTGCCAAGAGAATGCGGTATATGTCGATGGCAATTGGAGTCAAAAATATTATTTTTCTGATCTTGGCACTTGTCCTTATGATATAAGGAAACGGAGAAAGTTCTGAGGTGGAGATTGTGAATGTAGGTATTCAAAGTGAAATATATATATATATATATATAATCACGCATTGACTTTGCAAAGATCTTGAGTAGTAAGAAGTGGCAAATAGGAATTTGTAGCCCTGACATGACTAGGATGAATATACCGCTGACGTTGACAACAGCGACGGAGCTGGCACGAAGGTGAGTAATAGCAGCACCAGCGGACGCAATGGAAGCTGTAGAGACGGCGGGACTGCGGCCGCCGCCGACCGGTTGGTCGTGCCGAGCTCAGATCTATGGTTCGGTGTCACCCGCCCCAGCCTAAGATTTGATTGGCCGCTACCGCCATCAACGCCCCCGCCACCCCCGCCTCGCCCGACGCCCCTGCCGCCCCCGTCGCCCCGCCGCCCCGCCACCCTGCCGCCCCACCGCCCTCGCCGCCCCAGCTGCCACGCTGCCCCGCCGCCCCGCCGCCCCGCCGCCCCGCCGCCCCCCGCCCCGCCCCCGCCACCCCGCCGCCCCGCCGCCCCGCCGCCTCGCCGCCCCGCCGCCCCGCCGCCCCGCCGCCCCGCCGCCCCGCCGCCCCGCCGCCCCGCCGCCCCGCCGCCGCCGCCCCGCCGCCCCGCCGCCCCGCCGCCCCGCCGCCCCGCCGCCCCGCCGCCCCGCCGCCCCGCCGCCCCGCCGCCCCGCCGCCCCGCCGCCCCCGCCGCCCCGCCGCCCCGCCGCCCCGCCGCCCCGCCGCCCCGCCACCCCGCCGCCCCGCCACCCCGCCACCCCGCCGCCCCGCCGCCCCGCTGCCCCCGTAGCCCCACCGCCCGCGCCGCTCCCGTCCCCCTGTAGTCCCCGCCGATCCCGCCGCCCCGCCGTCACCGCCGATCCCGCCGCCCCTGCCGCCCCCTCGCTCCCGCGCCTCCGCGCCTACGCCGCCCCGCCACCTTCGCCGCCTTCGCCGCCTCGCCGCCTCGCCGCCTCGCCACCTCGCCGCCTCGCCGCCTCGCCGCCCCCACCGCCCTCGTCGCCCTCGCCGTCCCCGCCGCCTCCGCCGCCCCCATCGCCGTGTCGCACCCGCCGGCCCGCCGCCTCCGCGCCCCCACCTCTCTGTCTCCCCGATGCCCCCGCCGCCTTCTCTTCCCCCGACCTCTATCTCTTCCCCCTACCGCCTTCTCCTCCGCCACCGGGCCCCCTGGCGCAGGGCTTCCCTATTGTGGGCCCCGACGTCGCTCACGTCGCTACCGATCCGCGATACCTATTCATGCGCGAGGCTCCGGGTCGGGGCGGAGGGAGAGGCGTCGGCGCGGCGTCCCGTAGCGAGGTCCTTGGGGCGCGCCTCATGCCTCGCAGATCAAACACACGCGCACACGCGCTTCTCACGGCTAGCGAAATACCTTCGCTGACCGCGCGGGGAAGAAGGGGGTAGGTTCTTCGCTGGAGACTTTGCGAGTTTCATCCCTCACTCTTACCCTTCGGACCAATCAACGCATCTTAATTCAGTTCACCAAACGATCTATTTGTATCGTGGGATGATGTAGGCTGTATGAAGTTTTTTGGAAATGAATATGTAGGGCACTACCTATATAATGTATTGTAATATATTGAATGTATCATAATATAATGTATAAATAAAGTATTGTATTGTACCGCTTTAGTTAACGTAGAAAGAAACTGTGCAGTGGAAACAACTTTTTTATTCAAGAGAATGCATGTTATAAAGAAAACATTAAAACACACATGTTATTAAAATGTTTATTAAAGCACGTTGTAAATAAACTTCGTAGCAATTCGGTGTTTCATTTCTCATTTGAACGACAATCTTGTTTCTAGTTCATTTGCGCTGTTCAAAAATTATCAAAAATTATTTCTGCTTCTTTGTAGCACAGTGTATTTGCTCCTCTCTGCAATGTTCTTATAATTCGCACGATTTTATTACAAAATTGGAGAACAAATATCTTCAGAAGAGGGAGACTTAGTAAATTAATCAGGCTGTTCCCTTCGTGGTCTTTTTTTGTCATGATCTTGTTTCTTGTGTGAAATGTTAGTATCGTAAATTAATGGGACATTTCGCTCCGGAAATTAAAACAAATCTACTCCGCAAAGGGCAGGTGTTCTATTACCATAAAAATTCACTGACATTCGCACCATTATTAGTGTGGTGAGAAATACGAGTATGATGGCAGGTGATATCTTTAGTAAATTTAACGAAACGTACATTTTCAATAACGTATATTTTCAATAGGGATTATCCAGAAATATTTCAAGTTCGATTTTTAACAACTTATTGAGCATTTTTTTTATTGCGTTAATCGTATTAAAGAATATACATTAATGTGAAATGTCAGAAGATTGATACAATGGGCATTGTAAATTAGATATTAACCACTTTTCTATTCTTTTAATTTTTTCATTACGAAGTGGGAAACAGTTCAAAGAATTAGTTATTCCGTTCTGGTAATTATAAGAAGTTAACATGTTTCTATATTATGTTTAATTAAACATTGTTTCATCTTAAATTTAATTGCGAAAAAAGTCGAAGTATTTTAAATGTTAAATAAATTCTGCAATAATTTACGTGAGGTCATGTAACTATTAACTTTTTTCCTAAAAGTCATAAATAGAAACTTGCTGAACACATGAGTAAGTTGCAACAGCGATATTATTCCTTACGTGGAAATCTTAATTAAGGAAATGTTAAAAAAGGAAGTGGATTACAATTTGACTCCGTAGATAGTAGACACCCCAACTTTTATATTACATTTCGCAATTATGTTTTTAGATTTCAAGACTTCATTGCTGCGAAAAAAATCCATGTACATCATTATTTCGTTTTTAATCTACTTATTTTCTCCTGTCATCTTTTAGTTCTTTATTTCATTTGAAGTTCTTGCTCCCGCAACATTAATCTCACGTATTTTTCTAGTTGACGGCCGTGATCATATATCTTTGTTCTCGTAAGTAGTTAAGGTTCTTGTTTCACACGAATGTATATGCGCGTAAAAAATGACTTGACCTACAGTACTGAAGTTGTAAATGCACACCGACTTGCGCAGTAAAATATTCTGGTCATATTTTTTCAAAGTAACAAGAGATTCATTATTTATTTAAAAATCACATTTCGTATATGAATATATTCTGATATGTGGTTATGTGAATTCACTCAAATAATAGTCACGTTTAACCATGCTGTTGGACAGTTTAATATCGTATTGAAAACTAAAGATTGTTTGAAGTCTTTATTTGTATAAACCTTTGCTTGTTTTCTTGTAAAGGTCCTAGATCTCTTCCTACTGTGCAGAGAGTGCATTAAATGCATTGAGGAGCGGTGCATCCGACGGAGCCGATTACCAGTCGACTGCATCGTAAACGTTTTGCTCAATGCGTCGAAGACAGCGCATTTCCGCTCGCGAGCACCGGCGAGCGCCAGGGCGCGCCCTGAAACGAAAGCGACGACCATGAATTCGCATCGAGAACAAGGACTTCGCGGCGGTGGAGGGCAAGCGGCGGAATATACGGAGCTGGCTCTCGAAGACTCTCGGAATTTATACATTCCTAAAGATTCCTTCTCGCGTCTTCCCAAGGCCCTAACTCCTGATACGAGTCAATCCCCAACCCAGATTCAATACACAAAAGGGTCCGCGTGGGAGAAAAGAATAACACGGCGAATACGACGCCACAACTTAGAGCGACGCGACACTTTGCAACCGTCGACGGCGCCGTTAGCACCCGCGATATCGATACATCGATACGCGGCGCGGCGCGGCGCGGCTCGTAAGCGACGCGAGGAGCGGAGCGGAGGGGCGGGCATGGATCGGTTCTTGCCCCGAGAGTAAAACTTGTTCTATTTGTATTCCTTATTTTATTAACGGAATTTACGACGACGTTTATAGGGCGGCAACGGCGAGCGGGAACGCGAGCGGACGTTTATAAGCGCGCCTCGCTGGGCGGCGGGGCGAGTGCGGAAGCGGCCGCTCGCCCACGCCCACGCCCACGCCCCCGCCCTCACTCGGGGGTTCGTGGTCCATTTACCCTGCACCGCGGGCCCCCGGTCGCCCACGTTAAAAGCCCTCGCTTTCAGCCCTCGCTTTCAGCTCCAGACAGCCCGCGATGACTTGCTCGGGGCCCCGCCGCATCCTCACACCCGCGCCCCGTCCTCGCCCCGTCCTCGCCTACCCGCCCGCCCGCGCCTTCTTCGGCCGGCGCCGTTCCCACGCAGCCGCCGCCGGAGCCCCGTCCTCCGTCCTCCGTCCTCGCCGCTTGACGCTTCCGCGCGTGTCCTCCCTGCTTTCTCCGAGGGGACCCTCGCCCCCCCCCCCCCCTTGGCCAGGCTAGGCTCTGGTCCGGGTGGTCCGGGAAATTTTTCTTGAACATTTGGCCAATTGTAACATTTGATGTAGTTAAGAGTTAGGGGCAATTTAATGAACATATCTTGAAAGGATATAAATGTTTAATGTTTCCAATAAGTGTTAATAGATCGTATTTGAAAATTTAAACACACAATAAAACCAGTCTTTTGCCATTAAATACAAGGATGAAGGTAAAAGTTACGAAATGAATATTCCCCTTCGCAGTCAATCTTGCATGTTGACATATGATAACACGATGTTCGTTCCGAGTTAGTCCGATCGGTGGATTCATTATTCCGTGTTTTCGGGCGCGTCAACTGCTACGGACATTAGTTCCGTAAATGTAGTGTACTTCATTATTACAGGAGGTGGCGGTGTTATTTCCCCGCTTCAAAAGTAACATCCGCCGACCATCACGTCGGTTTGCAATGTTTTCCCCATCCAGGTAACTTCCACCAACGGGGCACCACTCCCGTTGGGACAAGCTTTAGGCTCCAGACTGGTCTCCCGACATGTGTGAAAGTGTGTGTGTGTAAGTAAAGGCCTACCCTCACGCAGGGTCCGTGGTCCGTTTGTTAGGGTTCTGCTCCGTCGTTCGCCTGCTGTTGTAAATTCACGGTAAATTACTGATCAGATCAGCCAGCCGTTGC
The DNA here is from genome assembly GCA_011170035.1 of Teleogryllus occipitalis. Taxonomy (NCBI): domain Eukaryota; kingdom Metazoa; phylum Arthropoda; class Insecta; order Orthoptera; family Gryllidae; genus Teleogryllus; species Teleogryllus occipitalis. Next base: position 121,032 of record BLKR01000348.1, read on the forward strand.
AATTCTCTTCCAGACTGCTGTGTCGAAAATCCTGTCTCCGTCGAGACTCGAACCTTTGGACCTCCGAGTCAGAGCCACTGCAGTGACATTAGTTGATGATCTAAGCCACCTAAACTGGTTCGAATTTCAAGAATTGCCCATAAAATGTAATCTCTGGTCATTGGTCAGTTTGAAAGGTTGAAAAATAGGGTTCTTTTGGGAGATTTTCAAATAGTGTTCAATGATCTAAAGTGTTAATGTTAACCCTAATAGGTCATTCATCAATAGTTTTGAATTGATCAAACATTGTATATGTAAATTACTGTTTTTTTAGATTAGTTTTGAGGTCATTTGTTAATATTACTACACAAATATATTTAATGCAAGAATTCAATCTGTTGATTGACGTGCAGAATGTATTTTTATGCAGTTTTCAAAACTGTTATTTTTCCCGTTGGCCATGTACGAGATCTTGACAAAGACTAGCTCTTATGACGGTCACTTTTCAAAGACACCTTCATAAGAGTCATACTATACTTATACTTAAGCGAACGTATTGACAAATAATTGTTTTTGATTGTCAACGTCCTTAATTATATATCAGTCTATTTAAACAATTACTAAACATTCTTAAATCAAAAACTTTTATCCTACATTTCACGACTCTGCGATCGCAATGCGATATCTGATTTCAGCTCATTACATCATTTCACTTGGATTGGATCATTACGTTTTCTTCTCGAACTCTACCTACTCGACGTTCACTTCATCCCACTGTTAATTGAATGTCATTATTTCGTTTCGTGCTCTGCTTTTCCTAAAGTAATTGCATTCCTTTTTTGCCATCGCAGAGCTTATCGATCCATTCCTCCTCGTCGTTTACTTCTCACTTCCTTCATTGTTCGTAGTTTTCCTTGTCATTACATTTTTGTAATGATCTGGCGATTGTAATTTACCTTTCCGCTTCTGTCAGAAAGGTAAATGTACAAATATTTTCCTATGTACATTAGTATAAACCCTCTTATTTCCGGTCCGTAATCTTTTCTGATATTTATTTCACTTTCCTCTTCGTCCTTTTATCTGTTCTCTTCTCTCTTTTTTCTAGAGTGCATCATTTGGTCTTATCCTCGTCCTGTTTTATTTTATCGCATTTCCATTATTTCATTGATCCTACATTCTCTCTTCCGTTCGTTCTTCGTGTTATTGCCATCTCTATCTCCTCAGTTCCATCCCTGCCACAACCCACTCGCGCCCTTCGCTCGTCTAACAACCCAGTCCGACTGTTCCTCTCCCATCGCGTGGCAGCTTTTGTCCACGATTTCAAGTTTTATAAGCCGACTAACTCGCGAGGGCCCTTCCTTCCCTAAAAGACTCTGACGTTTATCTGAGGCGATAAACAAGATCTTATGAACCGACGGTCAGAAAGTGTCAAAAAATTAGAGGATGACGATGGTCCTTCTCATTCTTGAGAAGAAATACAGATGTCCCTCTGGGCTTTAGACTTACGAGTTCGTTTTCTTTACATCGAAAGTATGTCAGAATTCCAAAATTGAAATAAATCGCATTATGTCTCTGCCTCGTACGTTTTAATGTGATAGTAAAATATGTTGGAAAATGTTCTGGAACACCTTTGTCACATCGTGTTCTCACACTGGTTTTACCGCTCAACGTTTACTTTGTGCTTAGAAATCTTTCTGTATTTACTTTTTCTGAAAATTCTGGTCTCGAATACCGATGACCTATCTTACGCAAATTTCCTTGGTCCACGTCCCGCTTAGTTTTTCACGAGAGTCTTTTTTTTTTTCATTCTTTCAGGTATTCCTGCGCGTTTTACCAACGTTATATACATCCTTCCGTGTGTTTGCCCTCCTTTCGATTTTCAGAATACCTTCCCCCGACTTTTTGCCCTATCTCTTTTTCGTTTTTGCGCCATTCTCGCGGTCTCTGTTTTCCTCGCGCGTGTTCCCGCGGAGCGTTCTTCCTTCTGTTGGCGCAAATTCCGCGAGACGAGGGCCCACCCCGCGCGCGCTTCCCACCCCGCCGCCAGAGCGCATGCATGAAATATCGCCAGCACTCCTGGCTCAGATCGCGGCCCTTACGTTGCCCAGTTTTAAATGACTTTCCTCGCAGGGGGTTATAAAATAAAGACGTGGCGGAGCGGCGGGGGCGGTGGAGGGCGGGCGCGGGCGGCGAGGGGGCGGGGGGAAGTCGCAGCCATAAGTTGCAATGAATTTTAATTCTTTTCAAAGCCTGCGGAGGCGGCGCCAACGGAGGTATGTCAATCTGGTGGAATGAGTGCTTTAATTAAAAATGAGCCCTTAATGAAGGGCGAAGACGTCGGAGCGGCGCGGTCCCTGCCCTGCTCCGCCCCGCCCTGCCCTGCCCTTCGCACCCTGGTTGGCGCGACGCCTCCCGAGCGCCTTGCGCCCTGTGCTCGCTCTACCACCGCTCGCCGCCTCCTGAAATCTGCATATAAAGGACGTCCGTGATATGAATTTTTGGAGGCCTCCTTCATATTTGATGCGTGTCATTTTTTTTGCAGCGTCGTCCGTGAGTCGATTTTTGGTTCCCCAAATGTCTGTCAATCCTGATTAAAGTGTTTTTTCAAGTGAATTCTTCTTTTGTGTGCGTGACGTTCGTACCCAAGTGTGAACCTCTTGTACGTGAATTCAGTTTTGTGAAGGCCTCACCACGTGCTCGTCCTCCTGTGCACATGTGCTGGATGTTTGGAATTCTCTTTCGTCAATCAGCCTGGTCGTTTGTGAAAATGTAAATCTCTCAACCTCCCTGTGTTTTCTCAACGTTACATTTTTGTTTTCGTGCAATTTTTATAGCTTGAATACACAAGACCGTTTAGCTGTTCCCGCCACATACTTTTCACACTTTGGGATGATGCAAACGTACGTTGAGTTTACGTAACATTACGTCTCTACAAATCAGGTTAATTTTAATTATTTTATTTGTTTCGTTTCTTAAAATGATCCCAGGATGACAAATACACAATACCCTAAATTCCCTGCCTTAAAATGCTTCCCTATGAAACAATATTTCTTCCCCAATTTTATTGTGTTTAGTTCCAATGCTAAGAAAAATGTTATTAACATAATTTGTGTCATGTATGTATTTTCATAATGAAAATAAAAAATGACAGCTTACATTTTACACAACGACAATAATGTATATTATTGTTTATTTTTTATTGAAAATGATTTTAAATGACTTTTTGAATAAATACACAATAACTTCTTATGGCAATGTGTTCGACATTATGTGATCTAGTCATTTTTTTAACCTTTCGGCAGCCACTCTCAACCACAGGAACCTCTTCAATTTTCCTCCCCACATTGGAGCGTTAATATCAACCAGTCAGCCATCGCGGCGATCTTCTTTATCGCAGCAACAGCACTAGCGCTCCTGGTGGCCGCTTGCCTTAACGCGGCGCGAGGGCCCGCCATTTTTTACCGGCCCTTTTATCTTAATCGTTTTCGTGGCCTGAGAGCGCGAGGCGCCGGATTATCAGCGCTTAAACGAGCTTTTCCCAACTTTAATTTCCTTTCTCCGCCGCACCGTCGGAGCCGCCACTGCCGCCACCCTCCCTCGCTTGAGCGAGCGCGGGAGGCCACGATGTGAAAGAGTTTAATGCGTCAGCCGCTGAGCGATAGTTGTTCTGATTACGTCGATACTGCATTTTAGAGCTTGTTAGTCGGTCGCTCGCTTTCCTCGGATTCCAGAAATTTCCGGACGATGTTCTGTTGGCTTATGGAATCAGAGGGTGTAATTTTATTACCAAAAGATGAATGCTGTTTTTTCGTCTAATCCTAAGTGCACTTCCACGAGTGTGTAATAAATACACAGTTGGAATTTGTACTTACATATTTTGAACAATATAGCCAAAATCGTTAGTTCGTTAGTCAATAAGAGTTTACCACCGCAAAACTAATGGAAATTTTTTTAGCTCCGTAATGCAAAAAAATTATGAACCAACCTTAATTATGTAATAATTTGTATAATATAAAAATATTCGTTGTATATATTTGTTTGTCTATAAATTGAATATAATATAATTCGTAGTATTACGTAACGTAATTAATTACTTTTGTTTCAAAACATCGTCAAAATTGAATTTCCTATTCCAACAGGATTGTATAATCTTAACATCTCTGTTAAAAGTCTTATTGATTGCAAGTTGTGTGCAGTTTTCTCTAGAAACTCTCATTTGGAGTGAGATAAGTATTTTGTGTAAAGGTCTCTCTGAAATATGCTGTAGGTTTTGTAATTGCTTCTTAATCTAATATAAATAGATGTGTTTCATGCGCGTGTGCTTTAGTGATGCAAATCAAAAGGGATATTTTAAAATATTTTCTCTTCATTTTGTGGAGAAATAAAACACCAACTAGATGTTTTAGATTTAAAAAACCATAAGCCATAAAAATTCATATATTAAAGCAAGGTCGGAATCGTATGAAAGGGCAAATGAGAAATATGTAGCAGAGTTTTCAACCGAGGGCTAAGAAAAAAAAGAATGTAGCTGACCAATGCTATGCTATTCAAACGTTCTTTCGTTTCAACTAAAATTAGTGAGTGAGACCACATGCATTCAGAAAGCCAGAAAACGATTGTAAAGGAAAGTAAATTATTAAAGAACAACAAATTATTTAAGAAATATTAAAATAAATTCGGAAAATAAACCTTTTTAGCAGATTAAACGTATTTCGTTATGCTGTCACTTTTCTTAGAGATGATTTTCTAAAATACATTCAATAATACTCATAAATGAAATGTCAGCATAGTATTACATTTTGTCATGGATTAATGAAAATTTTAGACACTCTGTGTGCAGAAGTCGTACATATAACATTTTTTTTGTATTTCGTCTGTATATTCACAATGAATTGTTGCAAAATTACGACAATCAAACATTACAATTTTATCATTTAAATTTCTATAAAGTGGCAAACGAATAATAACCAGATATATCTTTTTCTCACCGCAACACTTGGAAACGAGAAATGTGTGGTGAAAGAGAAATAATTGGCTTATTAATAAAAGCAATTGACAAAAAACTCCCCTCCACTTCATCCGGGCAGAGTATTCATCCAAACCCACTGGAGGAGCGTGGGCGAAGTGGCCCTAATCGCTCCGTACACGCAACGATTATCGACCGCGGGCGATAACATCGCCGTGATATTGTTGTTTGAGAGGAGCGAACGCGTTTCCTCGCTGCTCCATGTGTTCCGATGGGGTTCGTTAACGCGCTAACGGCGACCATGATTTGGCGGCGCGGGGAGGACATTGGCGCCCGCGTCGCCAGTTGCATGAACGCCCCCCCTCAGTCACCACCTGCATGTACCCGCTCCCCCCTGCCCGCGCCGCATTGTCTGGATCTCCAGAGGTGGTCCTCTCTCTCGCAGAATGTGTAATATCTAATGGGTGTAGATGCGTTAGCGGGCTCGATTCGCGGGAGATAGCGTCCACGATAAGATTTAGAGAGATGGTGAGTGATCACCGTTCTTAGTGAGTGAGTGTTTATTAGTATTGGGCGCGATAACTACTAAGGTCATTAGCGCAGGAAATGTTGTGAATGTTGATTGATTGATTATTGAGTTTCCGGGCGCGTCAACTTCTATTGTCATTAGTCTCATTGATGTAGTAAGAGGAGTATCCAGAGAATAAATTTCTTTAGGTCGTCAGCAAAAGAAAACACGCTTTCATGGGAAAACTTTATTTTACAAGATACAGCATGCATTGTGCTATTTTTTCTACACAATCACCACCAGAATTGAGACCTTTGTTATACTGTGGGTTCAATATGTGTATCGTAGTGTTGAAGAAGTCTGCCAAGATAGGTACCATTGTTTCGCAGTCACCTGCAGATGGGCGTCATTGTGATATGCTTAATGCTGACCGAAGAGGAATATTTTGAGGTGTGAGAAAAGGTAGAAATCACGGGGGGGGCGAGATCCAGACTACAGAATGGATGGCCAAACACCTTTCAGCGAAAGTGCTGCAGAAGATCTGATAAGATCCGAGTCGTGTATGGCCGCTCTAGGGATTTGATTATCCATCCTATAGTCAGGATATTGCCTCCCTCCCTCCATAATTAGGAAGGAACAATCGCGCGCGATCCGGGGCCAGTTTGTTAGGATATTGCTCCGACATGCGCCTAGTATTGATAGGAGAAATCAGGGAACATCACCGATCAGCGCAGCCAATACCAGAATTCTTCTCCAGACTGTTATTAAATTCAGAATTCGAGGGAGATTGAGTCCGAGATTACATTTAGAGAGGGTCTGACAGATTAGACTTCTCAGAAACAGTGGATTAAAGTCATTCCAAAATATGATAGACATGGAACGGTGGAACTTTATACGCTTAGGAGAAATTCTAAAATGAGCAGCCAGTTTCTTAAAGACGTCACAGCGATTTCGAAGACTTCGAAATCCAGAAATTCTCAAAATGCTGCTATTTTTTTAAAGTAGAGATTCTACTACTGTGGTACTCGTTTTGCTACGGGTACGCTGTAGACGTAACAAGGGAACGAGAACAACTTGCATGGAAAAGTTTTAAGAAAAAGTCATCCTCTTTAATGAGAAGTCCCGATCAGTTCTGAACAACAAGTTTTAGAAGAAATTCATGTATTTGTCTTACGGTAACAAAATAATTGTAAAATCCGAATATGTTCGTCATCCCTTATATCACAGAAAAATACGTATTCTTTTTGGTCTCTTCTTTCAAAAAATATCCTTAATTTAGCCAGAGAGTAATATTTACAACCCGTCGTGAAAGTATATTTCATCGTGGGTGCATTAAATGTTTGGTTCCGTAAGAGATGTATAATATTTGAAAAGGTTAAGAAGCTCTGAAACATATAAATACGAGCTCTGAAACATATAAATTCGTATTACTCTTGTAAGATATAAAGAAACAATCCCTGGTACTTTTGAGAGCACATGTAGTTACGATGAAACAAACCTTTGCACATGGATATGATTTACTTCGGACTGTGACGGATTTTCGAATGTTTTCAGTGGTTGTAGTAAGGTGGGATGATGTCACTGCATGGATGATAATTCTAGGATTTAAATTAGGCTATAGAATTTTGGGAAGACGAAATAAAATACCAAGAGAGATAAATACGAGGGAAAATAACGGTTTTAATGGTTCCACGAATTTCAACTCCTTTTCAACGATCTTTGAAATTGAATTCGTTATTGGAGAAAAGAAAGAAAAAGGATACTATGCAGCAACAAGTGAAGTACCATGACATTTTATCTGAATTGATGTCTGTCTGTGCAGGTATGTCACAAGAAAGAATCCTTGGACAATTATTGAACTTCATATCCACTTCCGATATGCCAGTTACTGAATACACAATATAATACTGAATACACAATAGCCATCTTTGCAGACAACGCGGCTATTCTAGCGGTGAATGATGATCCTATCTGTGTTTCACATCTTCAAGGACACCTGGATACAACAAAAGAATGGGCACACTCATGGCGGGTCGCAGTTAATATAGCAAAATCGCAACATATCACTTTGACATTTAGAAAATAACAATGTCATGTCCAATAACAAAATAGACATATGGTAATGAGTTGTAGGGTTGTACAAAACACATCAAATCTAGAAGTTTAGAGAAAACTTTAAGTAGTCTCTTCAAGACCCGGTGGTTTGTGACCAAGGCACTTCACAAAGACTTCGACATAACGAACTCATCACCAAGAGTGTGATGATCACCAAGATGTTATCACCAACTCACGTATATCATTAGAAACTGGACGAGCACACGAATCAATTATAATTGATTATATCAATTATATATCGTATATTTACGAAAAACCACCGTGAATTTCTAGATTGTAAATTTCACGGTGATTTTTTTTGTGATTTAAAAAAACTGGAGGGTGGTTGCGAAATTTGGGCTTCAGATTCAGATTCAGCACGTTAAAACACATACAAAATATGTCAAGTTTTTGCGTCTGACAACTATTTTTTTGTGTGTGCCTGAGTTACTTATTGTTACTTTACCCTTCTTGCTCACTGCAGAATTATTCTGCTGGGTGGCAACGAACATAACAGACAATGAGAATAACAATTATACCCTTGCAACACGACGCGCGCGAACGTCCAGCTGGTCACGCCTGCGTTAATGCGTGCGACGTCCAAGAAGAATGAAGTATTGACCGAAGCGGGTCGAGCGATGGCCAGCCGAATGGGGTAATACACTCCGCTGCGTCGGGTTCCCGAAAATGAGATTGTTACAGGCGATCGGTGGAGCTGCGACGATTTATTAGACCCCGAGCTAGGCGTGCTTTGACACTATAAGCGCTCGTATTAGAGAAATTTCTCATCCGGGTGGTGGTTCGCTAGGCGACAGTTATGTCGTAACTTCGATCGCACGTATGTTTTAGACGCGAGCTTATGTAACTTCTTTGATTAGCTTCATTTGTTACGGCGTGACATGATGGAAGGAAAGTATCAAAAAGCAGTGCAGTAAAAAATAATGGAAGAAATAAAAAGTGTACAACAATTCAAAGTTAGAGTGCAAATTAATATTAGTTTGAAAGTTGCACAAATAGGAATTACTTCTTTTGTACTTTTGTAGAGTGGTGCAAAAATGTAAATGGGATTCACTTTCTTATATTTTTGTATAAGAATTATTTTTATCATTCTTTAATATTATATTTGTACATTTTATATGTTTGATATGAAAGTAATTGTTTTAATTCTTCGAATGTTTTCTTAACTTACTTCTTACTTTTTTTCCTTTCTGTGATATAGTTTTGGAATCACGTGAACAATATAATCTCAAATTTTCGGTCGGAAAAGTGATAGTGTTAAAGGATCCTTTGAGTTGATTACACATCAAGATTAAGAAATATTAGCGCCGTTTCAAAGGTAGTAAAGATTGGTGTAGGTGGGGAGGATGTGCGGTAGTGTAGTACATATAAGTGTAAGTGTTTGTAAAGGATAAGGATAGAAGAGGGAAGAGAAAAGAAAGATCGCAGACCGTGACCCATTTGTTAGGGTGCTCCTTCTGCCTGGTGTTGACTTGTCTGGTGATGATCAAAGTAATCACGGAAAACTACCGATCAGAGAATCTAGCCTCTAGAATTCTCAGACATTCTCCTCTCAGTCATTGGCTGAACTCGACGTAGCTCTCTAGCTAGTATAGATATGGGGATAATGAAACCACAATAATGAAAATAAATAATATATATTTATTTTATGCTCAAAGTAACTTTCGGGAACAATATTTTCCCATCATCAGTAGGTCTTGCCCAAGCAACGTGGATAACACCTAAACATTTAAAATATAACCAGATATGATCCAGTGATGAACCACAAGGGTGGCCGCCATCTTGTAGAATGGTCACTAGTAGGCGGCCACCCTAGTGGTTTGAACACTGGATCATATTCGGATTTATTTTAAATGTTTAGGTGTTATCCACGTTGCTTGGGCAAGACCTACTGATGATGGGAAAATATTGTTCCCGAAAGTTACTTTGGGCATAAAATAAATATATATTATTTATTTTCATTATTGTGGTTTGATTATCCTCATATCTATAATGGATTACCAAAAGATATCGGCTACCACCACGGAATTTATCTAGCTAGTGTCGAAAATCCTGCCACTGACGGGGCTCGAACCCTAGAAGCTCCCGGTCAGAGGTACTGCAATGGCATTAGCTGATGCTCTGAGCCTAAGCCGTTTCTCCCTCATTTCATTAGTCTTCGAATCTTGATACAGAATACATAAAACAATGTTTTTAGGTTTTTTAGTGAAGTGAATATGTAGAACTTTTCTGTTTTCTATATTTTCAGTAGCCATCCCACACATACCTAATTTTCAGTGTATTGCTCGAAATTTTAAGACGATATTGATACTTGGGACTTGGATGTTTGCTGCATAACCATATTAAATTCTTGGTTTTTAAGTGATGTAATGGCCTTTTTGTGCAAAATATGAATAATTGTTGAATAATAACTTTGAGAGAAAAAGTTTCTGTACCGTGCGCATTGCCAATGACGTATTTTGTTTTTTACTTTTAGAAAAGTATTCTTTTATAAAGAACAAAATATTTGTCTCTAGCTTTAGCTAGGTCAGGCCTCGGACTTCATGCGATACATTCGTTCCCATTATTTGTCTCTCCTTACTCGAACACTTAAAGACTTACAAGCAGTACATTGCCACGCACATCAGATGAGCAGTCGGCAGCTTGTTTTTTGACTCAGCAGGGGCACTCCTCCGCTGAGGGAGATACCAGGAGGAGAAAACCTAGAAAGTTGACGAGTAGATCGGCTCTAGATCTCAGGTACCAGTGGGAAAGAAATTCCGCTACCTCGAATATAACATGCACTTCTCTTAGATGTCCCATTACCATAACCGCCTTATTACCATGCCCGGAAACAGCAAAATTTCAAATAAAACAAATTCCAGTATTTTCTCCTTTCTTGCCCTTGCCAGCCCTATCTGCTGTCATTGCAGTGCCTCTGATCGGGAGGACCTAGGGTTCGAGTCTCGACGGTGGGAAGATTTTGGACATTAGGTTTCATTACTAGGTCGAATTAAATCCCTGTCTGGAAGAGAATTCTAGCGGTAGGCCACTCTGATCGGTAATTCTTCGTGATTCATTCGATCACCATCAAGCAAATACGGGAGTAGTTCTTCAACAAACGAGTTAAGGGCCGCTCGCGATATTTCCTTCTTCTTCCTTCTCCTATCCACACCCTTTACTTACTCCCACTTCCACTTCCACGCGCTATACAACCTCACATGTCGGGATCTTAGAGCTTGTCCAGGCTGGGGAGGTGCCCCGCTGCTAGGAGATAATTGGTTGGGGAAAAAACAACAACCCGCAAGCCGACGTGTAGGTCGGCGCCGGATCTCACTAGCCTGCAAGATACGAAGACGACCTCTTCTGATACACTACACTTATGAGACTAATGACCATAGCAGAAAACGCTCCTGGCAGCCCGAAATAATCAATGGACCAGCCTTCTCCCGCTCCGTGGGCCATCGCATCTTGGCCGCCGCGTCCTAACGAGGGCGCGCCGTGGGTGGGAGAATGGCGGGAGCGCGGGCGGCGGAGCGCGCCGCCAGATTGACTTATTGAGCTGGCAACGGGGGTGACGGAGGCGACGGGGGCGGCGAGGGCTGTGGGCGCCCGCTAGATAAGCGACGCGGCGCTGCTGACGGACGGCGTTCTAATTAGAGTCCTCCCTCCGCCTTCGACGGCCGCCTCCCCGCGACTGTCGCGCCGCTGCGCCGGTGGCGCCCCTTCGGACGGCCTGTCGATTTGCCCGCCCTCCGTCGCCGGCTTTCGCTCGAGAACTTCTTCCCAGGGAACCGCGTCCTTGGTGTTTGGGGCCCGCTGATACCGTGGAACTTGCTCGTAGACGGTGTATTATGGGCAAGATTACTATATTATCTCAATATATAAAAATTAACGTACGTGTGTGGGTGTTTTCTTTCTTTTTGTTATTTAAGGTCGCTTCAACATCTAGGTCATTAGCGACCACTATTGAAGTTAATGTTATGGTAACTCTGCAGATGAAACGAAATGGTGATGATAATGAATAATGATGAATGTTTTGCACGAATACTTTTTCAGCGGTTGAAAATAAAAGTAAGACTTGCAATTCAAAATGTTTGATTATCAAAACTGAATTTCATCCCCCCAAATTTTATCTTTTAGTTTTAAAGTTGCTTAAATTAGGTTTAATTCAACCCGCTTTGCATTTAGGTATTTACTGATTGCACACCAACATTGCGGGCATGACTGTGTAGTCGCTGGATGGAAGAGACGCGAGAAGCAAAATGGGACGAGTACAAGGACGGGTAGAACGGGTGTGTAACCGGGAGAGGTGGCTCAAGGCATCAACAGATGTCACTGCAGTGCCTCTGATCGAGAGATCCTACGGTGCCACTTCCCACTGTGGCAGGACTTTCCGCACTAGCCAGATAGCTAGATCGAATTTAGTCCCTGTCTGGAGGAGAATTCTAACGGGCGGCTGTTCTGATCGGTACTTTTACGTGGTTTCTCCGATCAGTACAAGGCGAATACCGGAGTACCCTAACAAAAGGGCCACGGACCGCGCGCGATCTCTCCTTCCTCTTCCTTGATCTATCTTCACCTGTTACTTACACACACACTTACATGCGCTTTACAACCGCATATGCCGGGTCGGAAGATTAGAGCTTGTCACGGCTGTAAAGTTGGGTGGAAGGGGGGGGGGGGTGGAACAGAGGGGGACGTGATGAGAATTAAAATTACTTAGATAACTCTTTAGATATAAATCATGCATTTTACTGCCTAATAGATGATTGTGATTAATGAATACCCGAGTAACCCTGGATTACTTCAGCTAGTACTATATTACAGTCAGTTAGTTTGTGTAACTCTAAGTTATTTTCGAATCTTTACAACTTTTATTGCTGGATATACATTTGCCTTATACCATATACCATATACACGTCTAAATATCCATGGTATATACGGTCCGCATCTATAGACATATACCATATACAATTATAAAAACTTCAAAAATGCTGGTTTTATAAGATTATTTTGAATATATCCTTCATACATGTTTTTAACATTTGATGTTCAATTATTACAACGATTTTATCCGGTATCTGCCTCGAATTGTTTTTGCATTATTTTTTTTGCAGATAAGAATGCATCAATAAGTATATCTCCGAGGTCCAAAAGATTTGTTGGGTAATTATTAATAAAAGACATGAATGTTCGAGATATCCTTCTGCTTCTGAATTTACTGATTAGTGTTGATTCGCATGTGCTACACACTTTCGCATCTCAGCATCTTATATTTGTATTGTACTTAAAATTATATTGAATGCTCATAATTACAAGTAATCTACCTGATTATGAAAATGTACGAGGATTTAATTCATCCTTCAAAAATATTTTAGTCTACAACTATAAAATATATGAAAATCGTAATACTTGCCCCTAGGTAATTCAATACGTTATTTCCTTTCAACACATAAAATGTTATTTCTATTTTCTAATTTTGTAATTTCTAATTTGTCATACTTTTATCGTAATGAACCATCTCATTCTGCACGTTATAACCCACTGAATTGAAACTCTATTTGTATAGAATATTTACTATCCCTCTTGTGTGATTTTTTTTATTTCATGAGTGTGAGAAGCTCGTATATACTCACGTCAGTCCTGAACAGAGTAGCTGGCAACTTTCGAATAAAGATAGCTACCTGCAGGCTCTCCACTTTGAGGCACCTGTGATTCCCGAAACACAGAGACAGCTTTGTTAGCCGCGCCACTATCTCATTCCCTTCTGCCCGGGCGCCGTCTCATTTACCATCTACTTGTGACGCTTTCTTCGAGAAAGCTTCCCCGATTACGCGATGCCACACCGAACGCCGCCTGCCCTGCCGCCGCGGGGCACGGGGGCCCCCAAAAAGGCCCGGCGCCAGATGGCTCCCCGCGTGTAATTGATAGCCGGGGATGCGTAGAAATTTGTTAGGGTCCCCGTTCGGAGATCGGCATCTGTATTGTGTCTCCGCGGGGACACTTTCGAAACTCCAACGGAGCCTCGAGGATGGCCTGGGATCCGGGTTTGACTGCTAGCTCAAACGACACGACGCAGGCTGATGGCGTGGAGGGGGGATGGGAGGATTCCTTACCTGTTTCGTTGTGGCAGGCGCAAGGAGGAATCCGGGCTGTCACGACCCTGACGTGCTGTCCCCAACAAGTGTTGGGAGAATGATGATGGTTACATGTTCATAAAGAGTGATTAATAGATGATTTGTGTAAATGGTTAGTCTCGTAATGAGCAAAGCATCGCAAAGAAATGTTAATAATGGATTTACAATGGAATATATGTCCATTTTTACATTCAAAAAGGCTAAGTTGTATGCTTTCAAAATACTTGCATTTTTATCTTAAAATTATTAAATTAACGTTAACGCAAACATTATTTTTCTAGAATTCACACTATTCGATAAACAATTGTTTCCAATTACGTAGAAAACACTTTTTCGCGTGTAAAGTATCTTTATTAAAGCATTTATGTTCACACTCTGTATTTACAATCATTTGTACTTTACCTCTCATACATTTTAATTAAAAATGTGGTTTATCGTGTTTCCTGTGCTTCAATGTTGCCATTTAAGAGAAATAATATTTTTACAAGCGAATGATATTTTGCTCTCTTTTCATTCTAGTCTTTTTATGATGACTATTTCTATTTTGCACTGAATCCATATTGGACGATAAATTAAACAATATTTGTCAATATATATTTTTAAAAATTGAAAATGTTCAATCTCTTCTTTCTTCATTCCGGAAGACGTCACTGTTTTATACATTTCAAAATTCACATAAAAATTACAATAATAACTTATTCCTTCATTACTCATACCAGAAACGTAATCTTGGCCGTGTACGATGCAGATTCGTTTCTCTCGACTTCCGGCAGCATATCTCTAAAGAGTTTCTCCTAACTCATATAATCGTTCACTCTAATTAACCATTAAACCAATATGTGTTATAAATTCAACAATTACTCTATGAAAAAAATTCTTGAATTATTAACATCATGTTCATATTATGAACAGTCGGTGATGCATCATAGTTACGAATTCTTTCTCGAGATTCAGCTACTTAATACTGAATTATCAGCGAAGAATTAAATTACGTAAATTTGAATCAATGCTTTTATTTTGGTTTTTTGAAGTTGTATTGGAATTTGTGTAGAATTTAGTCTTCAGCTTTCCGGACGTGAAGATGCGTGACCTAAAAAATTATCCTACATTCATAACTGTGTGTACTATATTTTAACATCTTCTGTTAACTTACCATTGGGTAAGTTCAAATGTTTCCCCAGGTTCGTATCCAAGGTGAGATCCCCTGCATTCGTTTCATTTACCCATAAACTAGTTCTTCGTCTCCTTTCAAATAGTACACACTGGTATACCCGCAATAAAGATGTGAACAGGCATGCAGTTGGAGAGTGAGTGCATGACAGAAATGAGGACGGCCACCCAAGTTCCACGAGTTCCGAAATGTGATTCATTCGTCTGGCGGAAACGCACAATGCACGGGCTGCAACTTTTCAAATCTGTTTGTTATTCTTATCTCGGCTGCTCGGGGGACGAGGACTTCATACATACCGAAGAGGCGACATCATTTCGCGCCCGGCGCGTCTGTGAGTGACATTTCGCGACCCACTTGCCGCCGACGCCGCGCGGCCGCCGGCCTGACATTCCAGGTGCGCGGCCGCCCCGCCAGGAGCAGTGGGGTTGCGAGCTGATATTTAGCGCGCCACACACGTCCTCCGACGCGCCCGGCTTCTAGCGCGGCGGATTGGACAGCGTCATTTCACGCGGAAAGTAGGACAGCGGCGCGGAATAGGTAAATCTATTTATATGCTCTTTAATAACGAGAAACGGTGAGATGTGCATCCGATGTAGTCCACCAGCTAGACATCTAGGTCGAGTTCAGCCGATCTCTGTGAGAATTTTAGCGGCCGGCTGCTTTGATCGGTAGTTTTCTGCGGGGTTTTTATCAACACCTGGCCGAATTTCACGCGAAAAGTAGGACAGCGGCGTGGAGTAGGTAAATCTATTTATATGCTCTTTAATAACGAAAAACGGTGAGATGTCCATCCAATGTAGTCCATCAGTCGTACCTCAGTAAGCTAGATATCTAGGTCGAGTTCAGCCGATTTCTGGTGGAGAATTTTAGCGGCCGGCAGCTCTGATTGATAGTTTTGGGCGTTTTTTTATCAACACCTGGCGAATGCCAAATGTCACGCGAAAAGTAGGATAGCGGTGTGGGGTAGGAAAATCCATTTATATGCTCTTTAATAAAGAGAAACGGTGAGATGTCCATGTGGTGTAGTCCACCAGTTAGACATCTAGGTCGAGTTCAGTCGATCTCTGGTGGAGAATTTTAGCGGCCGGCTGCTTTGATCGGTAGTTTTTGGCGGGTACTTTAATAAACACCTGACGAATGCCGGAGCAGTACCCTAACAAACGGGCCTTAGCAGTTGACACGCCTAGAAACACTAATCAATCAATCAATCGTACTCCATACGTAGTCTCTTCGGTAATCGTTACACATTTTAATCCATTTTCATTGTCTAAAATCAGACTTTCCGCAACAGATCAGTGTCGTAATAAGAATTATTAGAATACAAGAGTTTTAATAATCCATAAATTTCTAATGAGTACCATCAACATCAAAGTGTTTATTTTCGCAGAATAAATAGTGAAATATAAACAAAAAGTTCCGCATTTTGGAATTTTTACGAAGTGGACATTACATTCTATGTTATTCATTGCCTCATTTGATAATTCTCTACTCTCATATTGTAGTAAAGTGCCTTATGATACTTTATTTGTAAATAACAATTGTCGCATTATAAGGGGTTGAGTGTGAGAGGGTGTCATTTATCATGTGAAGATGGTACCATCGACGTCGAAGACGATTCGAATCTAGAGATGCCACAACTACATGCTTTCTCGCAGGCAAGTCATCATGTCCAGAAATCTCTTTGCGTGCATCA
The DNA here is from genome assembly GCA_011170035.1 of Teleogryllus occipitalis. Classification (NCBI taxonomy): domain Eukaryota; kingdom Metazoa; phylum Arthropoda; class Insecta; order Orthoptera; family Gryllidae; genus Teleogryllus; species Teleogryllus occipitalis. The sequence continues at coordinate 137,580 of BLKR01000348.1, forward strand.
GAACATGCACCTAACAAACTTTAGGGCAGAGGAAGTTGTCTACTACTCGAGCACTAATTTCACATGTGTAACATCGTTATACGAGATTTTCTACCATAAGTATTCTTCGTACATGTCGTAGAAGTTTATAACATTTATTCTTAATCAACATATGTATTTTATGGAAAGGTGTGGTGTGTGCTAAATATCGCAGACACCACACCTTACCACGGCATCTTCTAGTTCTTAGTCGTCAAAGATGGGGTGTCATTTCATACATAAAAGATAAGCCCGTCGTCGTAGTAAGTAATAAACAGGAGTTGGACAAAATAACCATGCAATATAGTACATCTTTTTGCATGTTGACGCCATAGCGGGCGTGTAAACTTTGCGTTTCGGCTGCATTGCCCAGTTGTCGTGCCACGTATTGAAGCTTATATTGCCGTGTATATAGGCTTTGGTCTGTGACGGTGAACACCAGCAATCGATGAAATGTGCAATCTCTCAGCGCTTGAAATAGGGCAAATCGTTGGTGCGCGGTTAGCTGGAGCATATGCGACGAAAATAGTTGAACTGTTTAACTTGTCACTAGCGACCTGTTTAACTTGTTTAACTTGTCCACGGTTATTACAACATACGCAGAACATGGAGAAACATCAACGTTCAAGAGAAATAGTGGGAGAAAGCCGACGAATTTTGACAGAGACCGGCGAATATTAAAAGGATTGTGGTCAGACAACGTAAAACTACTTTGGCAAATGTGACTGCAGAACTCAACAATCACCGGGAGCGGTATCTCAGTGCATCAACTGATGACACTGCAGCGCCTCTGACCGGGATGTCCCAGGTTCGAGTCCTGACGGCGGAAGGATTTTCGACTCTAGCTTTTCAGCTAGGTCGAATTCAGTCGCTGTCTGGAGGAGAATTCTAGTGGCCGGCTTTTCTTATCGGTAGTTTTCCGTGGTTTCTCCGATCAACACCGGGCGAATGCCGGAGCAGTACCCTACCAAACGGGCCACGGACCGCGCGCAATCTCTCCTTCCTCTTCCTTGTCCTATCCTCTCCCCTTGCACACCCACACACTTACACTAACATGCACTACACTACCACATATTCCAGGAGATCGCTCGGGAGCTTAAAGCTTGTCCCGGCTGGGGCGGTGCCTCGCTGGTGGGAGAGTCGTGGTTAGGGGGAAACCCCACTAGCCGACGGTAGGTCGGCGCCGGATCTCACCATCCAGCGGGGGACGATCACCGCCATCTCTCGAGAAAAAACATGCACTACACTAACGGAACTAATGACTAAAGCAGTTGACGCGCCCGAAAACACGAAAAAATCAATCAATCAATCAAACTCAACGCTCACTTGAGTATTACTGTTTCCACGAAAAGAGTGCGGCGGGATCTTCACAAAGCTAACATTGATGGAAGGACGGCAACTGCGTAACCCTTCAAAACGGAAGTCAACGCAAAGCTGTTAAAGAAATAGCGCCTCCATCATAAAATCTGGAAACTTGATGGCTGGAAAAGTGTGGCATGGTATGATGAATCATTTTTTACAGTATTCCCTACAAACGGCCGGGTGTATGCATGGAGAACCCCAAAACAAGTCCACGATTCGGCCTGCCTGCTTCCTACACTAAAGCGTGAGGGAGGTTCCGTTATGATTTTGGCGGCTGTGTCATGGTATTCTTATCATTACCCTCACTGGCCGGATTACTATAAATAAATATCGTCACATCCTCAACAATGAAGTGCTTACAATGAATAGCATAATCTTACCAAACACTGACACACTCCAAGATGATAATGCGCCCATTCATTTAGCAAAAAACATTCAGGCGTGGTTTGCGGAGCGTCAGAATATCTTCAAGCATCTTCCCTTGTTAGAACAATAGCCAGACCTGAACATAATTGAACATTTTGGGGCAATTTAGAGTAGAGAGTGAGGAACAGATTTCCAGCTTCTTCACCGTCGAAGCAATTGTCAGTTGTTTTGGTAAAAAAAATTGGAGAAAATTCTGGAAACTATTCACTCTACATGTCTCTTTCGCGACGAATTGTATCTGTTCTAAAATAATTAATATGGTACAAAACCATATTAATGCATAAATATTTTGTACACGTCAGGTATTCATTTTATTTTGTCCAGCACTTGTGCTACATCTACATCTTTAGTTCAAACAAAGGTATGTGGAAGTTCTAACAACTCAAAGTTTCACGAATGCATGTTCTACGCTAACTCTTGTGTAACTGTGTGGCCCTATTATGCTATTCATTGTAAGCACTACATTGGCTTCATACGTACGTATCACATCAACCTGTACCTTATCCCATTAGATATTATCATAGCGAGGATGATTTTCTAGTTATTCCAGCAATTCTAATATTCTTGCAAAATTATTAAGAATTGCGTTAACAGGAGAAACGAAATTCAAATATTTTGTTGCGTTCATGACATGGTGCTTATTACTTTCTCGCTACGCAGTAGTGTAACTCTTATTACGGGGCTTTGGTAACGAAAACTGGATAAATCCAGTTGATAAATTTAGAAAAAAACTTTTAAGGTATGGTGTATGGTGTAGTCCATGTTTTGTGAGTCCGTAATAGGGAAAAATCGAATGACGGAAAAACGTCCGTGTTCCATCTGTGAACAACGCTTGCGGCTAAACTGTTCAGGCGGTTTTCTCCAAAATTTACATTTCCCAATGGCTGATCTGGCTGATGTCGCGGACCCTTGAATTTAAAACTGATATTTTAATTTTGGAGGGTACTTTATACAAAGCACCTGGAACATTTTTGAAATTTTCAAAAAAATATCTACATCATTTTTTATTAAATTTTGTTGTTAGATAGTGTAAAAGAATTTTAAGAGAATGGTGCAGGACTCATGTTCGTTGAAAACCCTGATTTTTCGAAAATTGCAAAAGTTCAATTTTTTCTCGGAGTCTTCCTACAACCAAAATGTTAAATGTATAATTTTTTTCTGTTAGTGTAAACTGTTTCTTAAATATAGATTTTAAAATAAGGTCATGTAAAATTTTTCAAAAACTTGAGTACGTTTTGCGTAATTTTGCATGAAAATACGGGCGAGAAAGTACACGAGAAGTCGTCATTACTCTAGGTTATGAAGTTGAAAACAATTCTCAATTTTTGAAGGTGACATGAAACAGTTTCATGTCTAAGATCGATAAATATAAGTGGAAATGCTCCTGTTATGGTTAAATGAGGCAATAAAACAGTATTAGTCATTTTGATTGAGTGTCTGTTTCTGGTCGTGTAAATTGAAATGAATTATAAAACATATTCACACAAATTTTCTGAGATTTACAATCCCAAACTTGGTTGCTGAAACGCAACAGCCAATAGCAATAGTGCATTATCGTCAACAGAAAATTCGTCACATTCAGACAAATCATCAACAGACCATTCGGTGTACATTCTAATATCGAACACATAATCCTCCTCAATATTTGGCTGGTATAGTTGAAAAAGCTCTACATATGAATTGCAATTAATACTAGGTCCAAATCGCTGTAGATTAAAATATTAAGTAATCTTCAATTTCCATGTATTTTCCATGCAAATACAATACTGTGTATTTTATAATTATTGTAATTCAACTAAATTAAAATTTTACGATGTATGACGTTAATAAATAATTATTCAAATCGATCGTTAATGGTCATTTTAGAGCATTATTATCAAGAGTGATTAAATGTTTTAATTTAGGACGAGATATTTAAACATTTGGCTCATTCTTTTCTTATAGTCATTTTAAACAGAGAAAGACACACTGAGACTGGATTTTTCCATGCAGATGCATAAGTTCTAACTGTCAACAAAATTTGCAGTTTTGTAACGTTAACTTCTTCTGTATATTTACAACTTCAGTGCGCCTCTGTTTGCCTCTTCATAAGACGCAAACTTCTGGTGTTATGGAGAAGATGTTTGCAACTTCACAGTCACTGTCTTGTTACAGTAACGCGTCCATTGACTCAAGAAAAAGAAAGGGCACAAAAAGTTATTTTTGAGGAGACGTAACTGTTACACTTTCTATACAGAAACTACATTCCATTTTCTTGAATTCTTTTTGAATTACAAGCAACTAAGGAAGACTAGACTTTCTAATGCAAATATACTTGTTATTTGGTGTTTTATTGTCTGAGTCAATGAACTCTACACCATCTCAAATGTAGATGTTGTTGTCTCTTTACTGATCTTAGTTCATTTTAAGGATAATTTGAAACGGCTCACAAACTCAAAAGTATTAGCGACGTAAGTTTGAAGAGATGGGAATAGTGTATGTGACCGACTTATATCTCGAGAGCAAACTCTTCTAGAATGAGTGAGATGTCAATGTGTTTGTGACCACTGGAAATTTATCGTGCTTGTAAACTGCAGAAGATACTTACAATGTTTTTGTCTCCGAAGACACTTCTCTTGTGGGCCATCGGGAAATAAACGAGTGTAATGGATGGCTCCGAAAAGAAGTGCATCACATTTTCTTACCTTTTAAAAGAAGAACGAGATTGTCATACACTTTATGTGTAATATGTCTAGGAAGTAGCGCACTCTTCTTGAAAAACAAAGTTTAAAGAGTTTGATGAAAATAAAGAACTGTAATAAGGTTTGAAGTTGTGAAATACTGATTGCAAATGTCAAAAGAAAGAAAGTCATTTCAGTTAGTTATGATCAATAAGATATCTCTTAAATTCTTACGTTTGTCGATCTGTAAGAGTTCTTCATTTCTAGTAGTGACTTACAAATAATTTATAATAAATTCTCAAAATGAGTTGAACAAAAATTAAAAAGCAGAAAAATACAGAAACTTTCTGTAAATTGCTTCTAAAACAAACTCATCAACGTTATTGTTCACTGATTTGAAAGGAGTAAGAGTTTTCTCTCGTTGATGCATGGGTATCTACGTGCGAGTGCATTTCATTCAAGACGTTAAGTACCGTTGCAGTCAAGAAACGGATTTAAGCTGGAAAAGATGTAATGCATCAAGTAACCAAACTGAAGCCTTGCAATCATCCCGTGAATCTTGATTCTGATTTTATATATTTTCTCATTTCTAATTCCAGCTTTGAAAGAAAAAGATTTATACTAACAACATAATGTTTTTTCTTCATTTTTCAAATATCCATTTTTACTTTCTCGTTTCTGGTTATACAGTATAGAAGAAGTGGTGTATTGCCGAAAAAAGGCAAATTTTAGTCAGAAAAAAACTTATTGTCGGGTTCTGTTAACAAAAATGTTGATAAATGTTGTCCCTCCCTAATAACTTCCACTAGCAATTATTGTTAGAATCCATATTTTGTGGGTCCTTGATACCTAAAAATCGATTGACGGCAAAACATCTGTCCGTCTGCCTCTGAACATCGCTAGCGGCTAAACCGTAAGTAGGATTTTCATTAAAATTGATATTCCCCAATCGATCTGAATGATGTCATGGCCTCGTGAAATTGAAACATATTTAATTATGACGGATTACTTTATGAGGGGTATGAAGCCTCTGGGATATCTACAAAATTTTCAAAAAAATTCCACCAATTTTTTTATTAACTTTTGACCTGGAAGAGCGTAAAAGAGGCGTAAGACAATGGTGCAAATGTCATTTTCGTTTAAATCCCTGATTTTTCGACAATTGCAAAGCTTCAAAAAATTTTCGGCGTTTTCCTACAATTAAAATATTGAAGATATTTTTTTCTTAAGCAGAGAGGGTACCATGAAATGGGTCAAATTATCCATTTTCATTTCTTGATGCTAATAGTTTAAAACGTGCTATTTCCAAATGTATTAACAATTTTCTTCTAGAACGCCTGGAAATCCCTTTAAATCTTAATTAAATGTCCTAGTGCTGATGAGTCTAGACCCTGTTTTTGACACTGCATACAAGTATGGCTGATTTTTCGTTATTTTGAACTAACGTTGGGTTTGTGAATGAGTTATTGAAACATGTTATTGTTCATACGTTAGTATCATTGGTCTTTTCTACAGAAGAAAACGATTCAAAATTCGAAGCAGGATGTTGTAGTAGCGCAGTGGCAAGTAGAAACATTCTCCAAATGGCGTTTTCCTGAATATATTTATTTTGTAATTAATGTAACTTTTCTCAGAAACCCTTATTCGCATTTATTAACATTTACAGGATACATTCTTTATACCATTGGTAATAAATTGACATTTTAAAATAAACATTCTTTAATAATAAAAGATATAAAAAAGAATGTGTACAAAAGTGCTGAAGAAATTAAAGCAAATGTTAAATTGAAAAAATATTATTTATTTTAATCATCTTAAAAATGTCAAAATAATAACTTAGCTAATATTTTTATGTGCCCGAAATATCAAAATTTTCTAGTTAACCGTTTTCTAGAAAATATACATCCTTAATTCTATTACGTTACTTCCCAGCCGAGTGGCATCATCATCCCCAAATCTTCTGAAAATGGTAAATTTAAAAGAGGTAATTTACAGTGTTAACCCTTTCAAACCCCTAAATTATTGTTAAATAGTGAAGAACTTTTTAAAACTTAATTTTGAGTTATATATTCATAACTAATAGTTAATATGAGTAGTTAAAAGCCAATAAGCCATTTTTTCAAATATGTCCTCAAATTTTAGAAAATTCTACATGTTGCTCTCAGGCAACATTGGGTTTTAGAGGATAGTTGGTAGGTGATTGCAAGCAAGTGCAAGTGTTACACTTGCAATATTACACGTATTTACAAAAAATAATTTATTTAATAAATTGATAAATACGTTGTAAATGCACGTATAATGAGATATATATGTTTAATATTGATGATGATGATGATGATGGTGATGTCTACACGTGTCTGAAAGTATTTACTTCACTTCAACCAAAAAGCGTTCCCCCAATTCAATCAGCATGATGAGAAAGAAAACAAATCAAAAATGCATTTTTTTTTAAATTTTGAAAAATTGTTCGTTATGGTAAGTTATGGTAAGTGGTAGCTATGGTAGCCGTGCGTAAGCTATGGTAGTTCATTCCCACAGACAAATGGGACAGAATAATATAAAATGTATGAATATTATTTAATGTTTCCTTCCTCCTGAAACTTTGCAAAAAATAACTTGTTCCCTTTCCCCTTAGCTCGATTCAATTGATAATTCGGCAACTCCAGCTGGCGAAGGCCTATTCTACCTCGGGCGGTTTTCCAGTGCCTCACCCGGCCCTACCCTGCGCCTCGGTGGCGGGCGCGTTCCCACGTTACGAACGCCGCCTCGCGTTCGCCGTGCGGCGCGGCGGGCGGGGCCTGGCCGGGCCGCGAGGTGCGTTCCTTTACGGCGGCCGCGAAGCGCGTGGGCGCCGCCGGGAGTGAGACCTCTGCTCCGCCGGCGCCCATAACTCGCGGCCGCGCTCCATTGTCCGCTGCGCCGCGCCGCACCGCCACGCAGTGCGTGGCAGCCTCCATCTTGTTGTTCAAAATTGCTTCTTCAAATGGCGGGTTTCAAACAATATTACTTTTTCAGAAACTGTAGTGTGAGTGGGATTCATTATCACTAAGTCCATCATGTTAATGATAAAAGTGAAAAGAAATGTAAAAATTAGAAAATAATGTTCTTGTACATTGAATTTGAAAAAAAGTAAATAAAAGCAATAGTAACTGGTGACTTAAATGTTGATAGTTTTCAAAATTAAGTCGGAATATTTACCGAAAAGTGGTAGAGTGGTTCATGGCCTCCGTGAACAAACCCAGGCGTCTATCACGTATAAAGTCGACTCCGGTTATAGAGAACTCGCATATAGTAAACCCTCGGTTATAGTGAACTTAAGTCACTTGTCTCGTTTAACTTACATTTCAACTAAGCATAGAAGATTCGGTTATAGCGAACCTTAACCTCGGCTATAGTTAACGTAGGAAATACAACGTTCTGGAAACAAATTAATTGCCTCGTGGAAAAGAATAAATTGCCTCAATGCCACAAATTCCAACACTAGGCAGCTTGCAAAAAATATTGTCGGTCAAAGGTCTTAACAGAAGAAGTCGAAGACCTTTCCCATGAGATGAGTAGCGGTCTCGGAAGGGATACCTACCTTATGCCACTCAGTTTCACTGCGAAAGCCAAGGCGGTGTCCTGCTACAACTGGTGGTGGCGACGCGATTGGTTGATTCAGTTTCCAGATTGGTGTTTCTTGATATTCCGCAGGACACAGCGCGTTGAGTTCTACGTAGGCGACAAGAAGCAAGCTACTACCGCAGCCTGGCAATATCCGTGTTGGATATTGAATTTCATTGACCGCTTATGCCATCACGCTACCGAAAGCGTCTCGTATGTTATTAGGCGAGTAAAAGGGACTTCAGAGAGAGTGACGGTGTTGTAACAGAGGAAGGGGCATTGAAGGGTGTCAAGACTTTCATTACCATACTTAGACACAGAGGATAATGCAGAATCAAGTACGGAGAAATTAACAGTACGAACTCTGACGAAGGACCTAGAGAAATCACTAATGAAAAATGTACGAAGCAAAAAATTGAAAATAATTGTTTTTTAAGGACAAATAAAGACATTGAATTTTTCAGTTCGTGCTGTTAATGTATTTTGCTGAATCTCTTTATTAGTAAAATCAATAGTTATGGAGAAATTCTATTTAATTTTGACATCGAATATAGTGAACTTCTGTTATAGTGAAATAAAAATCCTAGTCCCCAGGAGTTCACTATGACTGGAGTCGTTTGTATAATGTCTGTTGCATGAAGAACTTCCTTCGATTTAAACGGCTCGGTAGCGCTCAAGTGGTCACGAAGGTTAAAACGTTCGTTTTCTCTGTTTTACGTGTTTAATAATTTCTTTATTTATTGAAATGTTAATGTTTTGTGATTAAATAAATTGATCTTTAATCATTTTTATAATTTAATAAATGTTTCTTTAAGAAATACCAACGTGTTTGATGTGGCAATTCGTAGCTATCTCATGTAATTTGACCTGGAGTGGTGGCTCAGTGCATCAACTGATGCCACTGCAGTACCTCTGATCGAGAGGTTCTAGGTTCGAGTCGCGACAGTGGCAAAATTTTCGACACTGGCTTGTCAGCTAGGTCGAATTCAGTTGCTGTCTGGACGAGAATTCTACAGGCCGGCTGCTCTGCTCGGTAGTTTTCCGTAGTTTCTCCGTTGAACACAAGGTGGATGTCGGGGCAGTATCCTTATAAACGGGTCAAGGACCACGTGCGATCTTTCATTCTTCTTCCTTCTCCTATCCTTACCCCTTACACACACTTACGCTCACATGCACTACATGTATACCACATATGTGGAAGACCGGTCGGAGGCTTAGAGCTTGTCCCGACTGGGGTGGTGTGCCTCGCTGGTGGGCGATACCTGGGTGAGAGAAACCACGCTATTCGATGGTTGGTCGGCGCCAGAACTCGCCCTCCAGCGGGGGAAGATCACCGACACTTCCCCCCTCCAAAAAACATTCGGGAATAATACAAACTTACGGGAATAGTTAACGTGCCCGGAATCACTAACAACCAACCACCATCATGTAGTTTGCGCACCCCTTCAATCTTTCCGTGACTTCTTCCCCCTCTTGTCATGAGGCCGTGCCTGATGATTCGTGCGTGAAAGCGATCTGAGTTCTGAAGATCATGTGCGTGCTATTTGCGCGCGCCGTCTAGCGATGCAAACCCTCTCCCCAGACCCTTGAGACGGATTACTAACATCCTGTACCTGCACGCCTTTGACTCTTCCGCTGGTTCGTCATCGTCTGTGCTTAACCATGGAGGATCGTAGGAAGCAACTTTGAGTAAACTACCTGGCCTTCAGGGCGCGGAACACTCTCTCGCAACTGATTTGCAGTAAGTGCAAGTAAATTGTGAGGTGACTATGCCTCGCATGATACAAATGAAATATGTATATGACTACTACATGTAAGTAACTACAATAAATGTTACCTTTTCACACCAGCCAGCTAGCATAAGCTGCCCCTAAATAAAGTACAGAATTTAAAATTCATGGTACTTTCAAAACGTTTATCTGAAGGATTCCGACTGGTATTGAAAATAAGTGTTTTTTCGTATCCTCACTTCAAAACCCATATTTGGCAGAGCCTTTTTACAAAGGTCAGCTTTGGTGGCCTAGGCCAATAATGAATTTTAGAGGACCATTACCATGGCAACGTCAAGTAAGCAAGAATATTTATTATTTTTTTCATACAGAATGTTTTTATACTTAAGGTTGACTTTATCATTTAATATTTGCACCAATGTTGACGGTTTCACTGTCTGGGACTATTGTACAAATAACGTTAGTTATCTTACCCAATTCAATTATCTTTACTCATGAAAGTGTAATACCATTTCATAGAGTCTAAGTCAGCGTAGTTTTTTTTTTCATTTACCACGGTTACATGTTTCTCTCTTTTCCATTTTAAAAAGAGTTCATACTCTGTTTCGTACGAACCCTGTGATTTTTGAGGAAGTAAACTCTCATTTGCAGTTTCAGCTTCCTCAATTATAATCTCTAGAATATCGCAATCCATACTTACGAAACCAATCGCCAAAATCAGCCGCCAATTCTACACGCTTTAACAATTGTGACAGTACTGGCAACATCAGAGGCGATAACATAGAAGAACATCTGCATCTACAAAATGAAACCGCATGGTATAAATGAGATCGCCCTAAAAATTAAAATCTAAAATTGGAACGTGAGTATACGAAAAATCGTTGTATTCACCTCGGCTGAAACTAAATGATTTTGGACCCTGTAATTTTACCAACTTCAGCTTCGCTCCACTCCGCCTCGATTGGTAAACACCTCATCCAAAATTGTTCATTTTTCGGCCTTGATACATAAATAACTATTGTTACATCTTTAACTTGCTCGATAATCATATTTTTTGCATCATTGAATAAATTAGAATTAGTTATTTATTATTGTTGAAACACTGAGTTCAGAGAAGAATTTAAAAATTGTCTTTCGACATTCTAAGAGTCAAGACGAATTATTAAATACCGTTTTACACTGAGGCAAGTTCTTGTTAAGAATTTTATGAATAAATTGATTTACATGTAAGTGATATTGATGTTATCGATATTGTTAACGAACAGTTATAACAATGAATATTTACGAGTACATGATAATTTTCTACATCTGAAAAGAAATTTACTTGGACACCATTTAAATGATCCACATTCGATAAATATTACTTTAATTTTTGCACAAATCAAAGTTCTGGTATCACTCTTTGATCAGTCAATGACTGCTTGGTTTTTATAGAGATGTATTATCTCTGTAAAAACTTCCAATATATGTAATGAAATAAAATAATTTGATTTTTTGTTCAACCATTTTGCAAACCTTTACACTGTGCTTGGCTCCTTTGCTGAGACGATCGCCACGAAATATTGCAGTCACATCGATCTCTTCCAACAACGAGCCACATTCGTTGCCTCCGCCGCCACCCTCGCCTCCACCAGCGCCACTACCTTTGCCACAACAGCCACCAACTACACCACTAGAATTGTCTCTACCACCAACAGTTGCCTTCAGTGCCACCAACTTCACTACTAACGTGAATATACCACGAACGCCAAGACCGCTACCACCTTCATATCCCCACTCTGCTAACGCCAAACCTCTCCCAACACCATCACCGTCTCCACCGCCCCGCCACCGCCCCGACCGCACTTGCAGTCTCCAGAGGATATTTACAACTCGTGCGAGCGGCTCTGTAATTGCCGCTGTGCCGCGCGAGGGCGTGCGTGCGTGCGTGCGTGCGGGCGAGCGTGCGAGCGTGGCGGCGTGGGGGCGGACAGGTGTCGGGCGCGCGCTCTGGCGCCCCGGCGGCGCGTACGACCCGCCCGCCCCCGCACCCTTCCCCCATCCACCCCTCCACCCCCCGCGCCCGAGGCCTTTTACGGCCGCCCGCCTATATTTTATTTATGTTTGATTTATTTATACACCCGCGCGCCCGCCCGGCCCTACCGCCCGCGGCGTCGCCCGAGCTGACGCCCGGGGTTTTCGCTCTAAACAGGCTACTTGAGCGTATATTTAGGGCGCTGTAAACATGTCAACATAGGGGGCCGCCGAGCCGAGATGTCGAGGGATGCGGGGATGGTGGGGGCGGGGGCGGGGGGCACCTGCGCTTGGGTGACCCGCGCCCTGAGGTCAGAGCTGCTCCTCTTTTATCCCGCGTCAATTGACGGCGATGCGGGCGCGGGGCGGCCCTGGCAGATACGGCGGGGACTGCGGCCGGGGAAGCGAACGGTTCTGGGGACGGTGAAACTGGTGACGACGAGAGGGTGAAATGGCGGGTAGGGTGTGGGATAAAGGTGATGGTAGCGGCCTTAGACGGAGGGGGTGTCAATAAAGGATAGGTACAACTGTTTGACATTTAAGCTGAAAAGAATCATCACAAGAAGTAGGAGAAATAGCAATCAACGTTGGAGATTAAGGTGACAACTAAAGAGAATACATACTTAATGTCAAACTGGAAGCGCAACTGGGAGGACAGTTGAACTGAAGACAGTAGAACCAGTTTTAGTTTGACAGAAGAAAAGTTTTGTTTGGAGAAAACAATGAAAGTAAGAAATGGAAACATGAAATTGAAGTAATACAGCTGACGACGTCATATGGAAGAAAGCAATGTTAGCGACAGAAATCTGTCTAAAAAGAGACACGGACTAAGTAGGAATGAAGGATGAAAGTAATTATTAATAAGGTATCTTAGGGAAGAATATTCAACACGATAGGAGCCAAGTCAGAAAGTATGAAATATGGTGACGTTATAATAAGAATAAGAATAATGGAAATAATAATAATAATAATAACAATAATAATAATAATAATAATAATAATAATAATAATAATAATCAGAACCAATGCGATTACATATCACGAAAAACAAACTATAAAAATTACAACCGAAAAGTACTAGATACGCACTATTTGCATATTTGTTCTTTTTAGTTCAAATTGCTTTCTAAATGAAAACCGTTAATGTTTTCAATTTAAAGACTATATAGAAAAAGAAGGTTATAGGAAAGAACTCAGATGCGAAGATAGAATATAAGTAATGTTTTACCTAGGTTATAAAAGCAAATAATAACTTGAAGAGTATAGGAACAGTAAGCGGAGATGGCGTGCGAATAGCGAAACATCGGAGAGAGGAGCAAAAGCTTACGAAGCGGCCGGGCGGCGTCGGCGGCGGGCGGCGGGCGGCGGGCGGCGGGCGGCGGGCGGCGGGCGGCGGGCGGCGGGCGGCGGGCGGCGGGCGGCGGCGGTGGGCGGCGGGCGGCGGGCGGCGGGCGGCGGGCGGCGGGGAGTCAACTTTCCCGCGCTCCAGCGGCGTGGCACGGCGGCGGCCGGCCGGCCGACTGATCGGCCGGTCGGTTCGCCGGTCGGCGCTGTGCCGTCTGCACCGCCAGTCGATAAGCGCTGTTCATTCGATTGCTCGTAGATCGATCGCGTTTGCCGCCCGACTGCGCTAATCCGGCTGCCTGGGCGCTGCCGGTGGCCGGGCCGGGGTGGGCAGGGGCGGGCGCGGGGGGGGCGGCAGGTGGCGAAACGAAGCTCGGCTGGGTGGGCGGGGCGGCGGTGGGAGTGGGCGTTGGGCGGGGGCGCGGGGGCGGGCGTGACGTGGATCGCCGCTCGGGGATGTCGTGCTGTCAAGGCAGCGCGGGGGCGTCGCTTTGAAAATACACTATTTAGAGCTGGTCGACCCAGATGGCGCTGCGAATTCCAGCTTCGTCCAGTTTCGGGGAACGACATAATGCGAGGTGAATCCCACGTGGGTGAGTCATGGATGTTAGCACTTGGGCGAGGAGTGTGGGACGATAGAAAATCACCGTAGCCCTTTATTTAGTCTCCCTTTAATTCTGCGTGCATTAGAGTGGAATCACGATATAATAATTTAGATTTATCCAACTGCAGTTCAGTTTCGAATATGTTGTATGAAAAGGGGAAAGAACAGTAAAATATATTTTGAATATTAATTTGTTTACGAGACTGCTTTTATTATATCTTATTCCTATTTGGAATGTCAGTTCATAGTTTATCATCAAATTATATTGAACTAGTATCATGTATCTGCATGTCAACATAATCAACTGTATTAATAATAGCAATAAAGAAAACAATTACACTAAATATAAAATAAAAAGGAAAAACATTTTTATAATATTTTTGAAAACGTAAAGAAAAAGAAACACAACGATATCATGCGATATCGGAGTATACACATAGATGAACTTAATGACATTTCTTGCTCGACACTATTGGGATTTTCAACCGTGGAAGTAAAAGTTGCGTAAAATTTATTATTTTACTTTAGTTCCTAATTTTTAATAAAGATTCTAATGTGGAATTGCTCAGCCTTGTAGATGCTCGGTTTCTTTCAAAATGTTATTCTACAACCCGAATTATATCTATAAATATGTACTACACCACTGACTCTACTTCTTTGATAAAATAATACTGCCATTATAGTTAATGTTTTCTTGGATGCTCTGATTGAATGATGTCTTCGCCACTTCTGTGATTGAAATGCGTATTTGATCATCCACGTCTTTTGAGACTTGTAAGAATGTGAAGGAATATGTAAAATGATTGGATGTGTATAAAATGTAATGACATGTTATGTGAAACTTTTACAAAATTACGTTTTCTGATATTTCAAAATCAATGTGATATCCTAATAGTAAAATATTTTGTAATTTCTCATTTAGAAAATTTAGCCGTATATAGATATCGAAGAGACAGTTTAAAATTGTAAATGATAATTAGAATTTCAGCATTTATAGGTTTTTGATTTTATGGTAACATTGTAATATTGGTAATATTGTAGTATTGCTTTATTGAACAATCAAATTTATATTTATATCTGATACGTGTATATAGAAGTACTTTTGTTCATTATCTGTTTGCACAATGTGCTCTTGTCTTTCATTCAGATCTGAAAGCCTTCAAGAAGTATCTCGACGCAGCAAGACTAACTTGCCTGCTTCCTGCATCGCCAATCTACCAGCAGGTTCCTCAACCTACCGCCAAAATTGAAAGCAACGCACATGAAACCGGATCTCGGACAATACCTCTGAAGATTCCCTGGAAGACGTAACAACTGAGCCCGAAGAATGCGTTTGGCAACTCCTCCGAGCTTCAAACGGTTTTGAACACCAATATCACGACTTGGCGGGCAGCAAACGAAATCTAAATATTCCTCTTGTATCCCCGGCGCAACACAAAAGCGATGGATCTGAGATTGAACCGAAAGAGATCCCATCGAAGGGTCGGGACTTTCCTGAGCCTCCGTGATGGATTCAAAGGCGGCCCGGCGCGGAGGAAGTTGGGCCCCGAGTTCAAAGGTGGCGGGGCGAGGGGTTAACGGGGTGTTGGCTGCAGCGCCATCACCGACCGGCCTCGATCTCCGAAGCGCCGGCCTGGGAGGGTGGGGGGATGGGGGGGTGACGGGGGAGGTGAAGAAAGGGGAAAAGGGTCTGCCGAGGCTCAGAAGATCGAACTGTTGTCGTGTGTCGTTGCGATGTCTAGTTGGCGACTGCAGTTCGTCATGGTTAGAACTTCTTCTAAAGAAAGCACTTTCTTCTCAACAGATCTGTAATTGAATGTAATGGGTTTTCATTTTATGTATTCAAAATTGTAATGCATTTGCAGTTTGGATTTTGTAAGTAGCATTTACACATTTCCATGAAATTACCTGAATAGTTAAGATACTACTGTATGTGGACTTCATGGAAATAAAAATTAATCTTTCTCTGTGATAGAACATTGCGCCTGCAACTTTCTTGAAGTCTCCAATTTAATTTAACATTTTCAATATTCTCTAATTTCATAATAATGTAAAAGTTTGACGGTAAAAAAAGAGGTAGAACTCTGCTTAATGGGCGAAAAGTGATTTTGTAGTAATATTGAATATTGCAGCAGACGCGATTTTGAAAGGGAATATATTGCATACATGTTTCTAGATAAGGATAAAGGGTTTATTCCGAACATACATATGTTAATCAGGAGTAAAACAACGAGTGTCAAATCCTTGGTTTTAAATAAATTTACAAGAGTTGCAACAAACCATAACCGATGCAGCTTATCTATTTCATAGTCTCAAATTTAAATATATTAATTTTGTTTAAAAATTACCAATATACCTTTTACAAAATGTTTCATGTTGTGTAAAACAAAAAATAATTCTGTATAGTTCAGATGATTTCATGACTATCAAATAATGAAGTTTGATGACACTTGTTAAAATCTATCACACGGATGAGTAATCTATTGGACCTTTTCTTCCCTTCTATTCGCTCTTTCGGTTTACGAAAATTTTCACATTTGAATCTCATAAATGCCTGTAAAAATAATATCTTTACCTTTTTCTTTGATACAAACCAATTTACAAATAGAGGCTTGACTTGAGTTCTTCTGTTCCTACACATTTGCCTAAATTGCATTTCTCGTACACATTTTTGCAGCCTTCGTTGCTCAATCAATCTCATTGTACAGGATCAAAAATTTAATGACCATTTGTGCTCATATTTAATTTTCGTTTGCTCCTTTCGCTTAGTTATCTCTGATCTCATTAAGCCCCCTCTCCCATCCCCTAGTTCCTCTTCGTCTTTTCTTACCTTAGGACAAAACTCGAATAGGTTTTTATTTCTCTGAACTGCATTAGCTCGGCGGCAACACAGGTGTCTCTACTGGATCGTTGACGGCGGAGTGTTTGTTCGAGTCGCGACAATAGTGGCACAACTGAGTCGAGAACAATCATTGAAGGAGAATTGTAGCGGAAAGCTACTGTGATCGGTAGTTTTCCATGGTTTCTCCGATCATTACTAGGCAATTGTCGAAGCAATATCCTCACAAATTGTTTACGTACAGCGCGCAATATTTCTTTCGTCAATTCTGTCCTTTATTCGTCCCTTATTCGAGGCGTACACAGCATTTTGCACTTTCACACTGACCTCGAGAGCCACGCTTGAGCCACTTCAGTGTAAATGCGGAAGGGTAAAGAAGTAGGGACAAGACTCATTCTAGGCGTGGGGACCATCAGTGAGATTGTCAATTCGAATCGTAGCGCGCAAATTGAAAGAGCAATGGTCAAGAAGATGATTGTATTGCCTTTTGTATTATATCG
Organism: Teleogryllus occipitalis; assembly: GCA_011170035.1. NCBI lineage: Eukaryota > Metazoa > Arthropoda > Insecta > Orthoptera > Gryllidae > Teleogryllus > Teleogryllus occipitalis. Next base: position 154,679 of record BLKR01000348.1, read on the forward strand.
GAAATGTTTGTTGTTGATAGATAACAATGTGAAATGTGAACCTAAAACGAATTAGCCATACATATTTGATTTGGACACCAAGTATTATAATTGCTTTTAGAGCTGATAGGGTAATTCATTTTGCTACGATGTAATCACAAAATTCAGTGTTGTTCCAATGACAAAATTGTAATATTGAATCGTTTGTGTTTGAATATGATAGTAATGAACTATTTTTTCGTTAACTACGCTTAATTAAATAGTACGAGCAAAGCTAAAAAAATGTATTCTTAAAAAATCATGATTATTTTCTGCTCTTATTTCTGACAAGAGCACAATAAGTATTTCTAATATCAAATTAACGAATATTATTTATTCACATTCGTTTACGACGTTGTATAAAAAGATTAAGCCCTTTGCATTTTATGTATCAAGACCCAGAGTAATTTCATGATTGCCCTGACATATCGTCAGAGAGGTTTGTTCGTCGGTATCTCGTTTTGCTTTTGCCATCATTTGTAAGTTATAACATTCGCGGTGAAAAATGAATTATTAAATGGTAACTTTTTGTTAGTTAGAATTAAATATAACGTCCACTATTTTAAAATACTGTTTAAGAGTCACAATCAGTATAAACTAAATCAAAAAATTAAAATATATTGATACATAGCAATGCAAAGAAAAACATAAACAGTGTTTTATGGGCCTTGTAGCTAGAAATCCTAGCCATTATCCATTTAAATAAGTGGGAAAATACTTTCGCAACATGGATCCTTACATTAGACGCCTAGGCGCTCAGTCTACGCGCTGCGTCATCCTCACTGCAAATGATAGGCTGCTCCCTTCCCCGCAAAGTTGCCTACCCCCACTTTTTGCACTTTCGCCGCTTTCACGGGAAGATGTCTGGCTCTTGAGTGCAGAGTGCCCGCAGTAGTCAGCGTTATGTACTCATTTACACTTACATGCTCTACACTACCTCACACGTTGTGATACCAGTCGGGAGCTTAGACGTTGTGCCGGCTACAGTAGGGAGAGAGCTGAATAGGAAAACTATACAAGTCGACGTGTAAGGCGGCGTCGGAACTCACATTTCACCAGCTGTTCTGGTGTAAGAAAGGAGGAAGGAACACCGACACCTCCAAGGAATAACATTCACCGTACTTACAGAACTAATGATCTATGTAGTTGGCGCTCTCGATATCAATACACACTCAGTCGTTTTTCTATTCTTCCAATGTCCTGGTCTACCCGTTCCGAATGGCCTCTCCTGCAAATCTTCGCACATTTCATCAGTCCCAGAGCGAATTTTCCGGGTTGGCGCCGATCGCACGCCCACTTCACTGTTTTCTGGACTCCACCGACCCGCGACCCTCCCAACAGGCCGGACGAATCGACGCGAACGAGAGTCACGCATCGATTCTCGCTTCGGCCACTCGGTCGCTGGAGCGGCCGCGTTAATATTGCACCTGCGCGGTGATTGCCGACGCGGCAGACGCCATTTGCGTGATTGGCTTCGCTCGGCATCGCCCCCGCCTCTCCCGCCGCCCACGCCGGCCCCGCCACCCCGCCGTGCCCTCCGCCCAAGTCTCCCACCGCCCCGCTCACTGTTTCCACCATCCCCGCCCACTCAGCCGTTTTCCTTCCGCCCGCAACCCACCCGTAAGCCTTCGTGAGCCCGGCGTGAAATTTCTGGAATCGACTCATCCATGAGGTGACGACCTAAACTGACTTCCTCAGAACTCTTTCGAAAGCTTTAAAAGATTAATCAGTTATATTTCTCTGAGCAAAGATTTTACTCTCTGCCTTGAGTTGAAATATGTCTTACAAGAGGAATAGAAAGGGCCTCCTATTATTTTTGATGTATTTTATGCGCAATTTCTAAACTTTAATTTTAAACTTAAGAGTCAGTAAAAACGTTTCATTTGGTCTTGTAAAATATATAATTTTTAACTTTGAAAAGTTTCTGTGCGCAATGCTTCCGAATGGTATGCTTATTGTTACGCATACACGCTTATTATTAATTACAAAGAAGAAATAATACAATATCTAGAGTAATTTATTTGCCTCAATATTTTAGTAAATATCTCATTAAATTAATCCTGAAAATGAACCCCCTTCCCTCTTTGATTCTTCATGAGTAAAAAACAACATCTTCTATCACTTCTACCGTTCCCTTTACTAGACAGCCGTTTATTATAAGTGAAGTCGTATATTATAAAGCTTAACTGCAGAGAACAAAGGTAAAGGTGACTCATCAGGGAAGGAAATGCAACTTGTCATGTTCAAAAAGGTAATGCCTACTTCACTGCTAATCACGAATAATACCTTGTTACCGTGTTTTGTGGATTGGCGTCACGCATTGGAATCGCGCCTCGAGTATTACCATTCATATTTTTAAAATGTCGTTCACCCTGCTGTTGATGGGACTTGTGAGTTTATGTCTACCACACACGATTTCCACTATTACGCCTCGGAATCGTTTTCTGGCCAAAGCATGTGGAATTTTGTTAGGCTCTTGGCAAATTTTCCCGGTTTTCTGCCCTTTAGTTTTCTATTTCTGCACCATCTTCATCGGTATTATCTTTTATTAAATCATCAGGCATCAGTGATCTCAACAGATACTGGGTCCATTAGCGCAAGTTATAAATAAATAGATAAATAAATGGGAAAATAAATAAATAATAATTAATAAAAGGTAAATATTACTGGTGATCGCTATAGTTACAAAAGCTTTTTTAAGTGTAGCATATGATCCTTCAATTTACTTAGTTTAGCTAGCCAGTAAGATAACTTCTCATCTGGCTAAAATTCATAAGTTTAATGGATAATTTTTATTATCTCCCTCACTTTCTCTATCAATAACATAGATGTAAATAAATTAGTTATCTGCAGTCTTAGATTCAACAATAAGTGTCCTTCCCGCTCAGAAATACAAAAGACATCTAAACAAGTTAGAAAGTGCAGCAATCTGTCATTTCAAATCAAAGAACAATGGATGCATTTATTCTACCAATGAGCATTTCTAGTAGCAGTCTCATAAAAAACATATAAAAGACAATCTCCAAAATTTTTTATTCATTCAATGCATTTTAAATTAATAAAGAAGTATATTATTCTCGATACTAGTAGCATGATTTGTAATTTTCTCCAATCACATAATTAATGGCTAATGACAAGGTATCCAAATAATTTCATTATCGTTTAAGAATCAGAGGCTACAATGAACCGAAATTGTGATATATCGAAAAATAATAATAATGATAGTAATAATAATAATAATAATAATAATAATAATAATAATAATACATTTTTGGAATATTTTTATTCTCAATTATTTCATTGATTTAAATGATTGTTTATAATGTATTGTGTTAATAAATATTTCTGAGCATTTCGTATTCCTTAAACGCAGTATTAAATGTTAATGTAATATTAGTCCTTTATCTGCAGTGCATTCGATGGTTGATTATTCTCACGTGCTTATTTCATTATTTTTAATAAAATGATGGATAATTTCAGGCAAAGAAAATTCACACATTTAAAGAAATGTTTTAGTGTGTGATTCCATTAGAAAATTTATTCTGTTCTGAGATACATTACTTATTTTTACGAATTAACAAGTTTCAAGGAATGGACGTCGAGACAACATTTCTCAGAATTTAGTGCTAAATCTACTAAGAAACTTCGGCTCCAACTACTTCAGCCAATCACTCCCGCACACGCCGGTCGTGAGATTGTTTGATGTTCGTACTTAGGACGGATGGGAGAACTTCGCACCCCGCAGCCGGTCATTCGCCACCGCCGCCGCGTCGCACCCCCCCCCAACACCTCCCGGTCTGCTATTCCAACTCCGCGTCCGCCGCCATCGCCATCTCCATCTTCATCGCCACATCCGCCAATGCCTCCATCCACATTCTCACCTAAACCGTCAGCGACATCAAAATCGTCACCGACCCCCAAAAAACCATCAGCGACAACAAAAACCAACGCCGTCACCAACAACGGTACCAAAACCAACACTGATACCAAAACCGACATTAACACCAAAGCCGGCATAGACTCAGGTACCAAAACACTGACACCAAACCCAAAGCCGGTACCGACACCAAAGCTGTGGATTGATTAATGTATCCTGGTTCGTCAACTGATAAGGTCATTTGTCCCGAGAGAGAAGTGTATGTGTTTCTCGCCAGAGGTGGTGGTGAACTTTCTCCGCTGAAAAGCAAGATCCGCTGCCTAGCGGAGTTTTCCTCAACCAGGTATCTCACCAGAGGGACACCGCGCCAGCTGGGACAATCTCTAAGTTCCCGACCGATCTTCCATATGTGGTAGTGTATTGTGTGTGTGTGTGTGTGTGTGTGTGTGTGTGTGTGTGTGTGTGTGTGTGTGTGTGTGTGTGTGTGTGTGTGTGCAAGACTAGGGAGAGAAATGACTAGGAAGAGTAAGGAAAGATCTCGTGCGCGGTCCGTGGCCAGTTTGTTTCGGTACTGTTCCAGCATTCGCCTGGTGATTATCGGAGAAACCACGGAAATCTACCTATCAGAGCTATCAGCCGCTAGAATTTTCATTCAGACAGCAGTTGAATTCGACCTAGCTAACTACGTAGTGTCACAAATCCTGCGAATCCTAGGCCCTCCCGGTCAGAGGCTCTACAGTGAGATCAATGATGCCGTGAGCCACCTCAACCGGTGACACCAAAGCCGGCACTGACACGAACACCAACACCGCCGGTGCCTGTAGCAGCGCCGCTTCCTCCATTGCTACCGTCGCCGCCGCCGCCGCCGCCGCCGCCGCCGCCACCGCCACCGTCACCGCCGCTGCCGCTGCCGCCACCGCCGTCACCGCCGCCTCCGCCGCCGCCGCCGCCGCCGCCGCCGCCGCCGCCGCCGCCGCCGCCGGTCGTCTTCGCGCGAGACGCCGCGTCGCCCCGCGCCGCACCGCGCACTCAATCTAATGGAGCAGCCCCGTAAATTCTCAGGGACGCTCTGCCACATGACGCCTGATGGCGCGATAGGAGGCCGCGGCTGAGCAGGCGGTGCGAGTGGTGGGGATGAAAGAACGTGGGAAGTGAGGATGTCAATGGCACTGAGGCTCCTAATTTGGAGTGAATTCAGAATCGCACGTTGAGCTGCAATCATGCATATGTTTCTCATTTAGTATTTGCTAATGGAAATAAATTATGAAGCAAAAATATTATATCTTACATTTACAAATTCTAGTTCAACACATAAGAGTTTAAAGAATATAACAAATATATTAATATAAGAAAAATATTTACTATTCAGTGTAAAGTAAAACATTGAATCAGGAATTAAAATACATACTATTGTAGAACTAGTTCAGAATGTGATTATTGACTCACACTAAGTTATTGTAAATGGAACTAAAAGAAAAAAAAAACAGACTAATGATAATAATATAGGAAACAAAGATAATATGAACATGAAATTTTTATGAATATACAAGAAATGTATACTGAAATTCTGTTAATTTCTTTAGTTTTTTTGTTTTTGTATAAAAGTACATATTTTCCGGTCTATTGAAGATCCTAAGGCCAGTAAGACTAAAATAAAATATTAGGAGAAAAACATGATTAACAGGAAATGAAAAATAATTTAACACCAAGAGAAAGACATAAACGGCAAGGATTTCGTTCTGTATGTGAACGAGCACAGGAATTTCTTCTCGGAAGTTCATGAACGACAACAAAGATCGAATACGAAAGCAAGCCAACAGAAATGACGAAACTAACATGATAACACCAAATTCGGTAGATCATGACAACACCGTTACATTATATCGACATTGAGAGGCTGAGATGAAAACGAGAAGTCGATGATAAGACGACGATAGGTCGACCAAACGGTAACAATACAACGTCGATGAGACGAAACGTTCCGACGCGACGGGACGATGATGACGAGACAATTACGCGACGATGTCGCGAGAACGTCACAAAACAACGACGTAAGATGACACATCAAGGCGAAAACACAATACAACACAAGAAAACAACGAGACAATAAGACGGCGAGACGATGCACTGACACCGACCAGACGACATGATTTTGCCCCGTCGAAGATGCTGTTGCGGAATCTACAGTAATCATAAAGCGGGCGGGCGGCTGGGCGGGCGGCTGGGAGGGTTGCTAGGCGGGTGGCTGGGCGGGTGGCTGGGCGGGTGGCTGGGCGGGTGGCTGAGCGGGTGGCTGGGCGGGTGGCTGGGCAGGCGGTTGGGCGGGTGGCTGAGCGTGTGACTGAGCGGGTGGATGAGCAGTAACTGGGTGGGTTGCTGGGCTGTGGCTGGGCGGGTGGCTGGGCTGGAGGGTGGCTGGGCGAGGTGGCTGGCGGGTGGTTGGGCGGGTGGCTGGGCAGGTAACTGGGTGGGTGACTGGACGGGAGGCTGGGGAGGCTGGACAGGTGGCTGGGCGGGTGGCTGGTCGGGCGGCTGAGCAGGGCGAGCGGCTGGGCGGGCGGGCGGCGTGGGTGGGGAGGACAGGTGGGGCAGATGGGCGGGGAGCCTGGGCAGGCGGGGTTGGGGGCTGGGCGCGGGCGGGGCGGGCGGGCGGTTGGGCGGGTGGCTGAGCGTGTGACTGAGCGGGTGGATGAGCAGTAACTGGGTGGGTTGCTGGGCAGTGAGCTGGGCGGGTGGCTGGGCGGGTGGTTGGGCGGGTGGCTGAGCGGGGTGGTTGGGCGGGTGGCTGGGCGGGTGGCTGGGTGGGTGACTGGACGGGAGGCTGGACGGGAGGCTGAGACGGGAGGCTGGACAGGTGGCTGGGCGGGTGGCTGGTCGGGCGGCTGAGCGGGGCGAGCGGCTGGGCGGGCGGGCGGCGTGGGTGGGGAGGACGGAGTGGGGCAGATGGGCGGGGAGCCTGGGCGGGCAGGGTTGGGGGCTGGGCGGGCGGACGGGCGGACGGGCGGGCGGGCGGCGGCGTGACCGCGCGGGAAGGCGACGAGATAAAGGTCGGCGCGCGGGAGACGCCTTCGCCTTGGCCGCCGTCGCCGCCGCCCAGCGTTAATCCTGCCCCGGAGATATACGGTGTTTACCCGCGCGTCGCGGCCGCCAAGGCGCGTGCGCGGCGCTGGGGGCGCCCCGAAGCCCCAGGGTCCGGCCGGGGGGCAGGCGGCATCGGAAGGGTTTCTTGGTGTCATGGCAACAATGTGGTGTGCGGTACTCACGCGAACATTCCGCACTTTGTAAAGCATTCTTTGACAAGTGAAAATACTGGGAAACCACTTAATAACTGAACTTACCAGACAACATTAATACTCCAATAGTTTCAAACATTCCTAAGCACCTGTGATTGTTTGGGTGTTCCCATGAAATATGTAATAGAACGACCAAAAATATAATAGAAGGTCTTTATTTTAAAGGCTGTGGCATAAGACCCATAAGTCGAGTCCCTTTAAGACACTTAAACCTATGTTTAAGGGGAAAATGATGCATCGTTTCAGAATCATGCACAATGGTAAGGTGTGTTGGAGTGTATTGTACGTCACGCTTCGCATGCGCGCTTGCTTTTATTCGTTATATCATAATTTACACTCATGTATCTCTTTCGCTGTAAGTGAGTTTCATGAAGGTCTGAAGTAATTCCTTCTCCTACACTAACGAGATTTTTTCTCCATGGTTTCTAAAAATGGAAAGAAACCGTCATGTATCAAAAGGAGAAGTATAAATTACTAGATTACTTGGTAAAAAAGGCCATCCATGTGAATAATCCTGTGAAGAAATGAATACAGACACACATGCAACATTTAATTAATAAATATATGTATTGAATCATTAACTGATATGGAAAAAGTCAAGAAATAAAAAAATAAACAAAAGTTAGACTTGCTACCGACAGGATTTTTTTACGAAGCGCTCCAACACCACTCCAGTGAATTGTGGGTCCAAGGACCCAATGTGATGTCTGACCACATCAGCAGCTTTCAAATGAGCCGCAATACTGACTATGGTTGATCTGGGGTCTTTACATACGTAATTCAACACGCTAATCACTTAGGTGATTAGCTAGTTATTATAAGAAATTATGTACCTCTTGTAATGCAATCGTTGATATCGGGTTTGATGTTTTAGTGACCAAGACATTAGTTTTGTTGTTTGATTTTTGGTAAAAATATTTTTGGATGCAATTGCAGTCATTGTAAATATAGGTTCAAATGTTCTGCCAATTCAATAGTTTCAAATTACAGAATATTTTTTATCAATCTCTATTATCGATTTTCATGTTAACAGTATTTCATTGTGTAGAATTTTGTTTTTCAAAATGTTTATTTTGTGTTCTGTTAGCAAGTTCACAACAGACCTTGTGCAGTGCTCCTCAATCCCAAGTATATTTCCTAAATATCCGGGTTGGAGGGGGATAATCATACATTATAATTGGAAATATGCATTACGATTCAACTGCAGCATTGACTATTAAAATAATGATGTTTACAGTCCAGTTCATAAATACGTATTGAGATACTATATTCTTAAGTAAGTATGTAAGTAAGTAAGTAAGTAAGCAAATAAGTAAGTAAGTAAGTTAAATGTTCTTTGAAATTCTACTGTAAGAGTGAAGTAAACTAAACATTTAAAAAAGTACGTTTGTGATGGGCCACTGCTGCATACTATCCACGTCTATGTCCGTGAGTAGGCAACCCGCCAAACTCCAAAGACTGAGGAAAATAAAAATAGTTTTCATAAATATATTACTTTAGTGTAGATTACCTCTGACTCGTGTAACATGGAATAAAATCAATCTTTTAACTTTTTTATTAATGCATTACTGACCTAAGTGTCTTAAATTATCACTTAGAACTGTATCATCGATTTTCAAGGTATACTGTACAGTGAAATGCTAATCTTTACAACTCAAAAAGTTTTGAATCAGTAAATCATTTAACACAGCAGAGAAAGTTTTTAGTTTCTTCTTCTTCTTCTTCTTCTTCTTCTTCTTCTTCTTCTTCTTATTATTATTATTATTATTATTATTATTATTATTATTATTATTATTATTATTATTTATTTTACGGTATTGTTCTATGAAAGATAAATCTTATAATTTCAAGAACATTACAATTACCAGATGACCCTTGCTTAATATTTCTTGACTCGTGATTTATCCATCAAATGAATATACATACAAATGTTGTATGCTGAAAACAAATATCAATAAAGATCATACAATTTCCATGATGATGTTCGACATGATTAATTCACAAATTCAGCAATAGATAAAAGAAAGTGTACGTTAATTGTGATTGTGACGTTAATTATATCACGACGTTAATATGCGCGTACAGCTTTAATGTGAATTTTGTCTGTAGACGTGGAACTACACCTTGCATTTTTTTAATATGACACGTCAACCTTCAGTTCTGAACGAACTTCTACAAAATTAAATTGCATTTAAATAGAGTTGAATATGGATCACCGTTATATAATATATGGCGCATTGCATTCAATTCAAAATAGCATTGTTAATTGAAAGGCGTTTTAAGTGCTCATCAATTCCTTCAAACGTGTAGAAAAATATAACTTTTTACATCGAAATGGTAACGAAAACATTTGCTAGAATGGTTCATGATTTTTCTTTCCTTTCCCATATTTTTTCTTTATATCTCATTTTGAAAACCGGTGTGCTATTGCGATTGAACGACATGTTGACAACCTCGGACCATTTAAACTTGGCTTTCGAACATGGTAAGAGAGAAAGAGAGATTTTTCCAACTGGTGGTCCTATGGGACAGATTCGACCAACGGGAGCCCGAACAGCCCCCAAGAATCAAACCCCGAACGGCGGACGCGCTGCAACGGCGCGATAGCAGCGCCGGCGGCGGTGACTCTCGAAATTAATTAGCGGGCGAAAACCGCGGCGAGCCGACGCGACGGCGGCGGTCGCGGAGCAGTTGAATAAATATCAGGTTCCATTAGCACTAGCTCGTGATTAATGACGTGCCTCGTCGCGCGGACGGGGCGGCGGGGCGGGGCGGGGCGGGGCGGGGCGGGGCGGGGCGGGGCGGGGCGGGGCGGGGCGGGGCCGGAGGGATCGCTGCTGCGACTTTGACGTGACTCACACGCTGCGCGGCGGGGGGCGGACGGAAATCAACACGCACGGCGCGCGGGTTTTTTTCAAAGGGAAAACGCGAACTGGTTTACATTCATTCGTAAATTACGACTCGGCTCGGAGTGAGAAGAAAGAGGACGAAACTGAAGCAGGTGCGAACAGAATGAATTGCTTTGATTCTGTTGAATTGGATTAGATGTATTAATTAATGTTGTGGGAGTGAAACTAGGCAGTTTGTATCATGAGTGCGCATAATAATTGTATTGTATTATATTATGATTTTATTAGATCGCTTTTAATATTTTGGCTCTTTTGTCGACCGCAATTCCAGATTGTCGTAAATCTATTGTTCTCCACAGGTTCTGGATATTCCTCCCCGCCGCCCTTGACGTTTTCCTTTTACTAATCTGAATATACATATAATTGATGATAATAAATAATATTAAAATATGCCTGAGAATGCGACAGAATGTATTACAATGGCAGTTAAAACTAGATGTGCTTGCTATAACTTTTAAGAAAGTCGCACCATGTACGATATTTGACATTTCTGTTCTTGAATATAAACATTTCTTTCATGTCTTTAGATCTAATTTTCTCACTCTCAAATAATGTTATACAATTTTTGTAGTTTGGTAAATTTATCTTCGGGTAATTTGCATTTGAAATAGCTATTGCATGCCATTTTCCTACATATAATGCTCACGTAAATACCGTAAAAATATCGGTAATTTGTGATGATAAATGTGTAGCAAAACAATATGTGTATATATATGAAAAAATTAACATGTATGGAAAAACGACAATATAAAAAATGTTTCAAAGAACGTCAATTAATCAATGGCGTATTTGAATGTTCCATCTCTGAAGAGCAAAATATTTTCCATTAATATAAAGCGAGGTGATTCTGGCCAACCACATTTATGAAGGTTCAGTAACAGACAATATATAAACCTGACTTATAGAACATTATAAGTTATTTACAATGATTGACAACTACTAATGTTCTGACGATTTGTTTCATAAGGAAATGATTCTCTTCGTAATTACGTGCTTGGTATACCGTACTTCCTTTAACAGTTTGGGCAGACCGTAGGCAACGCCAGACTGAAACTACCCAACTCTTGGGGCTCATTTTATGGTTGATATTTACTACATTTTATCGGACCATGAAAAAGATACAGTATTTGAATCAAATGAAAGCTCTCCGAGGCACGGGGCCCTGTAGAACTTTCCTCGTGCTGCCGGCGCCGCGGGCGCAAATCAAATGCACGGGCGAGGCATCACCTCCTCGCCGCTGTGCAGAGCGGAAGTCTCGAACTGCAGTATTTTAATCAGCCTCCCTCTGCACAAAAAGAAAAGAAGAATGAGGAGGAGGAGAGAAAAGCGACATGAGAGTCCGGGGTGATGCCAGACGTGCCCTGATTAGTCCGCGCGTAGCGCGGCGACAGGGCATAACTCGACTGTCCCACCGGCAGAGGTAACAGGGGGCATCAATTGATGCCCCTGTAGTGCCTCTGACCGGGAGTCCTAGTTTGAATTCAGACGATGCAGGATTTTCGACACTAGTTTCATGGGTTTGAGTTCAGCCGACGCTGGAGAGGGAATTCTCGGCCAGCTGTTCTGATTGGTAATTTTCCGTGGTTTCTGCGATCAAAACCAGGCGAGAATGCCGAGAACGCATTACTCTCATAAACTGGCAATGATTCGCGCGCTATCTATTCTTCCCATTCACCGGAAGCGGTGACTCGGTCCATCAATAGTAACAATTGCAGTGCCTCTGACCCGGGGTCCTAGGTTGGAGTCCCGACGGCAGCAGGATTATTCGACTCTAGCTTTTCAGCTAGGTCCAGAGTCGATCACTGTATGGAGAGAGGCTTCCAGCGGCCGGCTACTCGTTACATCAGATGAAAAGACATGTACTACACTTACAACAGGACTAATAACCTCCGTAGTTGACGCGCCCAGAATTACTAACAATGAATCAGTCGATCAATCCCTGCCCATTCCTTGTCCTATCCGTACCACTTATACACCTCTCACTATTACATACTACGCTGCTTGTCAGGGGACGAAGTCGAGAACTAGAGATTCTTTCGGCTGAGGCGACCTTGTGACCGCTGGTGGGGTCACCTGGTTGGAAACCCCTGTAAGCCGACGGTAGGTCGACGCCGGTTTTCACCATCCAGCGGGGGAAGATGGCTGCCAATTACGATAAAACCATGCGAAAGTACCTGGCACTAATTACCATAGCCATTGAGGCGCCCGGATACACAAGAAATAATCAATCAATAAATTCTAGCAGCCGGGCAGAACGAAATCCGGAAGGCATGAATTTTAATCAGCTCCCTTGTAGATAAAGAGGAGAAAGGAGGAGGAGGGAGAAAAAGCAAAGGCCCGGAGTCGGAGTCGAAGCCAGACGCCGCCCTGATTAAGCCGCGCGTAGAGCGGCGACGGGGCATAACTCGACTGCCCCCAACCACGCCTCCGCCGAGCGCCTCCCAGCTGCTGCAACCGCCAGCGAAGCCACTCTCGGCGCGCTCTCCGCTGCTGCAAGCGCCGGCGCGAATGGCGGCGGTGTAGTGTGCCAAACAGTTGCAAATTTTCGAGAATGAACCAAATACAAAGGCAGCTACCTCTACAAAACCAACCACAATCTCCATATCCAAGGTTTGTTCTCAATACAGATAAATTTCTTCTCAATGCAGATAAACTAATTTACTACATATGTTAACAAATAGTGCTATCTAGACTTTTCTCCGGACATACTAACATAACACATTCACACCTGTTCCCACAAACTACCCAGGCCTCTGTGACATATGTGAGATTGAACGAAGAACTGTGTCGCATATAAAGTGAACGTCTATCTAAAGTTTCAGGATGAAAGAAGCACCTACCACCAGATCAGCAATTCAGAAGCAATCATCCATTCCAAGCTATCCAACAGAATATTATGAGTTTGCCAGGGCATAAATAATATATTTAATAAAATATATTTAATTCATGTACACTTTTGTGTACTAACTTAAAATTGGATGCGAAGTTATGAATTTTTAAAATAATATCACTGCTATTGTAATTACAGTACTGTATATATAACCAATGTTAAAACAAATATAAAATATGTAAAAATATCACTAAAAACCTTCGGTTGATGCCACTATAATCAACGTCGAATTGCTTATCAGTGGTTCATTTGATGAATTTACGTGTGTGTTACTGAAAAAGATATTGTTTCAAAAGTGAAAACTTGAGGCAGCATTAGTGAGTTTCCTTCAAACATAGACAAGAAACTACATGTATCTTTATTTGATGCAGTATCTGGTGTCAGGCAAAATCTGTATTATACTTTGAAATTATCTTTCAAAATGTAGTACATATTATTTGCTCTGTTAAAACTTAAATTAGTTATTTCCTCTTGTAGTGTTTACTTCTCCTTCTATATTACAATGCAGGGAGAAAATCTATTGGATTCATCACAACAGCCAAATCTCAATTTTCCAGTAACTTAAAATGCTTAATGCTCTTTTGAGCTCAAACATTGCAAATACGCCAGGGATAAGGTTTATTTGTGTTGTTCAAAGATAAATAATGTGTATGTACACCTACACACTACATATGTGTATATGTGTATATCATGTGTAATATTTACATCACATAATGTGTGAAGTGTATGTATCAAAGTGATCTCTATCTGACGAAGATACATACAATTTTGTACTCGAAAAACGAGATGTGTATATGGATTGCATAGATATATTATGCACGACTCAGTGAGATTAGAAGCTTTTAAGCTTAAAGTTAGGAAATAAATCATAAAGTAAGAACAAGTGCATCAGGAAACAAGTTGTTTCGGATATCATGATAAGATATTAAATTTTTGGAGGGTACCTTAAGACCCTACCACACTTTCAAATTTTTCTAAGAAATGGTGTGAAAAGGTTTTTGGCTGGCGTATAGGAAAGTGCATTTATATCAATGGTATTGGCCCAATTTTTATTAAAACCTCTTGCAAAGTTTAAATTTATTTTTCGAACCAGTTCAACACCTTCAAAATAAAGCTTGAGATTTCTTTCTCAATGAACAATCCCTCAATTTGGAGTTCTTTAAATGATGTCATGCCCTTTCAAAGAAAACGAGTAGTCGTTAAGTAATAACTAGTGATGCTAAGACGATGAAGGTTTCGATACAGGGCGCATATGTTTTTAGTATTAGCATTTTGTTATATAAAATTTTAGTGGTTGATACTACATTAGCATGAATAAAACTATGAGTTTTACGTAATTATATAATCCACAATGTTGTATTAATGCATTGCGAGTTTATTTCTATCTACTTGCAATGGATTTTAATTATGCTCATGTCTCAAAAGCTACCATCTGACATCTTGGAAATATCTGCAAAAAATATGAAGGTTAAGATGATTAAGAGAATACAATCATGATTTGGAAACGACTAAACGAGCCAGGCTCCCATCCCACCCCATAGATTTTTAGTGCTCTTTTGAAACCTTGTATAACTGGGACACTGGGGAGAAATGCAAATAAATATTTTTTAAAACATAAAATGCGCTATTGAGTGTCCCGTTACTGACATCCTTACGCCTGACTAATGGCAAACACTTTCAATTGCCCAGAACTCTGGCTTCTCTTTCAGGTTACTTTGTATACTTTGGAACTGTATGAAGTTATTTCGACTCTCTTCACATCTTTTATTCCTTTTCACTGTACTTATATCTCACGACCTTACAGAATCTTTAGACAAGGAGGTTAAGTAGTTCTTCTCCTTTTATTTGGACAGCTATATATACATCCATAGTCCGTCTGAATAACTGCACCACCGTCGAAGTAATTTCCAATCATCATCAACATGTGCACCACCTCCTTCATTTATTTTGAAGCTCTGTTTCATCTCTTACACTGTAATTGTCTTCTTACTACAGATACATATTGAACATTTATTTATCATAAGTGAAGAGAATAACGCATGCAGAAAAACTTTGCGTCTATTTAGCGCGCATCTGCAAAGATCTAATATTGTAGGAAATATTTAAACGAACAAGAAGGTTCGAAAAAGCGGGTGCAGTTAGTAATTGTTAAAACAATAAGCCATTAGTGAAGGTACGGAAATGAAAAGCATCATATAAATAAGCTATAAAATACTACTACATCACTAGTAGAAATAAGGATCTCACTGAAGCGAGATATCTGTTACAAACATTGCTTCCCAAAACCCGAGGAAGAAGCAATCTTCTGCTCCCTTGCCACCCGTCCCCCCATTCTACAAATTCATTGTTCAGTTCTTCTACTTTCGCCATCCTTGTGCCCCGCCTCCGCCGCCGTCCCCGCGGTCGCGGAGGAACGGCAGCTTCGTTAAGCGTCCGAACAAACACGCCCGATAATTCCCGGAATAACTCACCGCCTCGACACTTAATCAGGTGAATGGCCCGGCTATTAGTCATTTGGGCGGACGGGAGCGCGCGGGCGAACACAGGGGGAGCAGCGCCACGGCTTTCTAAGAAGAGGGCGCGTGCCGGGAGCGCGGAGGGCGAAGAGCATGTGAAGCGAGTGGGGCTCGCGACAGAAGCAGCGCCAGATCTCTCTCTTTCCTCAGTTAGAAGAGCAGTGGCAACACAGCTAATTCAATTTTTCCTTTCTCCTTTTCCTTCTCCTTCTTCTTCTTCTTCTTCTTCTTCTTCATCTTCTTGTTTTTTCATCACCCTTATTTTTCTTCTTATTCTTTTTTCTTGCTTGATATTTTCTTTAATTGTTTATTTTTCTTCTTCTTTCCTTGAATTCCTAATCTTTGTTTTCGTTTTCCTGAAGCGTCATGATTCACACACATATCTTGTGTTCACTCCATATATTCGGTATTCGTTGAGTAGAGAGCGACTACCAGCTCGTTTCCGAGAATCGAGGTGCTCCGCAAATGAAGGCACTTCCTTTTAGACGCCAAAAAGTATGGCGGCAATGTTTTGGGCTCAAGCAACCACATCCTACTTTCCCGGCGCCCGGTCGCTCCTACTCTCTGTCGAAATCGTTTTCGCTCTTTAGACCGCAGACTGATAGAAGACCAAGCAAATATTTTATGATCAGTTTAAATTGTTATAATCAGTTTAAATTAGATTCTTTTTCTCCTTTCCCTCGCTTAATTTCTTCATGCACGAGCACTAAAGGGACAGACTATTATGAATTTTTTCAGTGCAACGATGATTGCAATTCGCTTTTTGGCCAAAGCTGAGGAAAGTGGAATTTTACACCAACTTACCACGTCGCAGATCTCAACTGAAATATTTTAACATTCCAAACAACAGATGAATTCATTTTATTATTTCAATTCCTCTGAATTCAACTAATTAGTTTAAAAAGATACTGAAAAACTGAAAACATAATAAAAGGCAATCTGGACCAAAATTATTTAAAAATTAAAAACGATAAAATACAATATTCATCCGATTAAAATGAAAACTGAAAGTTGTGTGAAAGCTTTGTAAACAAACAAGGGTCAATATTCTAAAGTCAAATCTAAGGCATATTAGTAACACTAATGATCAATAATTCTTTGAAATGGAAATAAAAGTTGTAATCCAGGTTATGCTTAATTAATGTATGACATATGTTAGAGCAAGTGAAGATGAGTGAAATAAATGCTGTGGATGAACCCAAAAACGTTTATCGGAAATGGCAAAAAAACGATATGAGGAAAAATAACTGAATCAGAACAAAATATAAGGCTCAGGCAACATTCGATCTAAAAAGTAGAAATGTTTTTACTACATTTCATTCATTAACAAATCAAACCATTTGAATAATATGAAATTAAAAATTGCTTGAAACAGGCATTTCACATCTTCGAACCAAATCCCCAAATGAAGTAAAACAGTAGAAATATGTGTCTGCTGTCTCTTACTACAAAAGATTTTGAACATATCAGTTCTAGTTTTTCTATCCAAGTTCAGTATTCGCAGTTATAAGAAGCTCAACAGAATTAATAGTCATTAAGTACAAAACTATCTTTTTAATTGAAGAGAAACAGCGTCATACATGTACCTCATTCTTCAAATATGTTATTCGCATTTTGACTGACATACGTTGTACTAATTACGATGATTCGCTAATTAAATATTCTCTTAATTATTTAAAAATATCGGGCATGGAAGAGGCGTTTCCTTTTGCCAATACTCTCACTTATACTGAAAATTTCTTCCATTCGTATTGTTTTTAGATTGTGTGCATTTGAATGAGAGGAGGTGATATTGAGTGATACTAAGTGATATTTGGAACCTATTAATCTTTTATTCGTAACCGTTTGACAATAAGCCAGTTTCGCAGATCATGTTAGTTCATGTAAAAGGCTTTTGCAAGATTCGTTATTTTGGACGCTCCTGGTGGAATTTTTGTTGTGCACGATTTTCCCTCTTTCCACAATCTGTTCCCGCAGTACGTGGGTATTCTATCTGCGGCGAGGGGTCTGAAACAGACTGGCTAAATAGCAGGAGGCGTGAGTGGGCGAGTGGGTGGTCTGCGGAGGGGGACAATACCCGAGTTGAAGAACGTAGGTAAGCAGTAAAATGGTTAGAAGATGACGTCAGAGAGAAGAGATGTAGAGAAAGGGAGAGTATCGCTCGAGAATACGTTCAACTCGAAGTGTGCAAGCTGCAGTGTGAGAGGCGGGAAGAGGATCTTATGGCAACAAGAACGACAAGAATATTGGAAGGACGGAAGAGGGGAATAAATGAGAAACAGGCTTACACTCAAAGTATGGAAATAGTATAGACTCTGGGAAATACACAAATGGTATGCTTGATGTTTCGGAAGAAAATGGCAGAAAGGGTAGAGAAAAATATCAATCCCTCGAAGGTAGGGTCTCAAAGAATAGAGAGACCTGAGTAGCGGCGAGAGTGGAGAGGGAAAGAATGGTCAGTCGCGGCAGCTGAGAGGCCAGGCGGAGAGCAAGCCGAGAGCGTGGGCCGCGAGGGCGGGGCCAGCGTTGACGCGAGCCGCTGCCGCCCAAATGAGCGCCGGGTAATGAAATTTGAACCTCGTTAAACACTGCGCTGCGCCGCCGCCATCGCCACCACCACCACCGCCGCCACCGCCACCGCCGCCGCCACCGCCGCCGCCACCGCCGCCGCCACCGCCGCCGCCGCCGCCACCACCACCGCCGCCGCCCCCGCCGCCGCCCCCGCCGCCGCCCCCGCCGCCGCCCCCGCCGCCGCCCCCGCCGCCGCCCCCGCCGCCGCCCCCGCCGCCGCCCCCGCCGCCACTGTCCCAATCACCCCTGCCGCCACCGTCACCGCCGCCACCATCACCGGTCCCTCCACCGCCCCCGGCCGGGCTCAACCCAGCCCACCAGAAGAATGCCCGCTAATTTCCAGTCGGCTGCCTACGACTACTCAACGCCTTCTATGCGCTGTCTCGGTGGAAAGCAGCCACACACGCACACGTACAGGAATAAGATTGATGTCCGTGAATTAGAGGATCTTTAGATACTTTTGGGAATTTGTAATTGTCTGTGACTGACGGGTTAATGGGAAAGAGACATATTGAGGTAGGGAAACGATCACCGAGTAGTTGGATTGTCTGGCTTACTATTGCGTTAGCTCCTCGCACCGTTATAATTATCGTGTCGGGGAACTAGTACTGTCTTCTACTTTCGCTATTGGAGAATCAGTATTTTCTTTCAATTTGGTTACCGTGAATATAAATTCAATTAATCATAGGTTTCGGATAATGTGAGGACGAAAGATTTATGTGCTTACAATATTTTTTTCGTTTCTTTTAAAAGAAAATTTAATTTGCGCTATTGTTTTCAAAAACATTATAAACGTTTAGATTATAATTTCTCTTCTTAGTCTATTGGCTATTAAAGTGTGCCGTGATAAATATTTGTGCTAAAACGAAGTAAGAAAAGATCTGAGTCCGTATGTCGTGATAAAAATTACGCTGTCTTTTTCATGTCAATTGTGTTTCATTTTCGCTTTTGGTCAAGTTTGCAAACTATTATATTTTCTCACCTTTGCGTGAATTGGATTTGATTATGTCCTAAAAATCTTAACGAATTACATTTATGAACGTTGTTGCTAAAATATAAATGTTTGGTTTCCACTCATTAATGTTTTGCTCCCTCCCATATCGATTACATTATATTTAACTATTAATTATGGTTCATGTAATTTCCTCATCCACAAATATCCGCCTGCATATAAATAGACAATTTGATTGAATACAGGATAAGGGTAACTTCAATGCATTTATTGATAATGAATAAAATAATTAAATGTAAACGGATGCAATGGGTATGTGAATATCTTAAAAGAAAATTACAATAATTGCTCTGAAATAAGTATATGGACAAAAATACATATTTTTAGGATTTCTTACAAATAATTGTTACAGTTTTTATCAATAATAATCTTTTACTTACTCTTAACCCTAATGATACGCTAAAATGGAATGAAATGATAATTTGCTCGGAAATCAAAAGAGTTTGGTGTTCGCTGGGCTTTGTCTCTAAGGACTGGAAGTAAAAAAATGTATGGCGTGCGCAAAACTCGAGAGGAAATAAATTGCATACGTGTTGTTTCTTCATCGTTTATATCTAATTGACATATTTGCTTTGTAAATTTACAATACGACTTCGTCTGAACAGCAAATGTATCTCTTGTAGGCCCCTAGTGTCCACAGCGCTTCTTGGCTTATTTGCTCATTAGGACTCTCATTACTGTTACGTTTCCTCTCTCCGAGCTCATTCCTCCAGCAACGTTTTCTAAATCGGAAAATATAAACCAATTAATTTTATTTGGTATTTTCTTCTTCTTTTCTTGTTCTTCTTCTTCTTCCTCTTTTTCGTTTCTTGTTCTTTCTCTTTTGTGCCCGTTCACCGACGAGAAATTGAAAGCTAGACCCTCTCATTAATTCGTAATGTTTTTCTATACTTTTCCTTTTCTTTTTTCACTCCATTGAGTTTCTTAAATGGTACTAAATCTCACTAACTGACGTAAACATTGCGCAATGTTTGCGAGGTAATTACCTGTTACAAACATTTCACTTGTCCTGTTTGCACTGTAATACTTTTCTTGTGTACTTTTACGCATAATAATCCAACATGTTCCAACTGGGATTATTCTTGTGTCACTAGGTGCGCAGTTAGTTGGTGCGCAATTCTTGTCCACATTGTCATTTCTTCTGCTCATCTCCGTGATTCATCCTCTCCTTTAATCGTGCACCTCTATCGTACCCTGCTTCTTCTTTGGGTCTCCCTCATCACGAGGAGTATTCATTTGCACACGGCCGCAATAGGCGCAGCGGCCGCGTCGATCGCAGCAGGAGGAACAATCGCCCGCGCGGGCTGTGACGGGTGGGGGCGCGGGCGCGGGGACGGGGCGAGGCACGCTTTCAATGAATCTGCTGAGTCGCTGGCGCGCGGCGGGGATCGCTCCCCGGTGTCTTCATTAGCGGCGGCGCGGAGGGTACGGGGCGAGGCGATGGTGACGGAGGAGGTCCGGGGAGCAGGGGCGGGGACGGCAGGGACTAGTGGCACAGGAGGACGGTGCGGGTGGCGGGAAGAGAGTGGGGTGGCTGTGGGGCGGGGGGTGGTTGGGACAGGGGGTCTGCGGCAGGGCAGCGGCGGGTGCGGCGGCGAGGGAGGCGGCTGGGGCGGTGGCGGGGGCGGCGTCGGGGGCGGCGGGGGGAGCGGCGGGGCGACGGCGAGGGCGGTGGCGGGGTGGCGGCGGGGACGGGAGCGGGCGGGGGGCGGGGGCGGTGGCGGGCGCGGCGGCAGGGGCGGCGGCGGGGGCCGGAACGGCGGCGGAGGCGGCTGCGGGGGCGGCGGCGGGGGCGGAGGCGGGCGGGCGGGGCGGCGGCGGGGGGCGGCGGAGGCGGCGGCGGGGGAGGCGGCGGGGGAGGCGGTGGGGGCGGTGACGGGGGCGGCGGGGGCGGCGGCGAGGGCGGCGGCGGGGCCGGCGGCGCCAGCGAGGTGCGGTGGATGCCCGGGGCAGGCGCGCGGCGCGCAGGAATGTGGAACAATCCCAAGTACGCGCCCATCCCAGATGCCGCGCCCGCAACTCCCGGCGGTGCCGCGCGCGGCGTGCGCGCCGGCTGGGCGCCGAGGGGGCGGCGGCCGCGGCTCGGCGAAAGGTGCGCGGAGGGGATGGGCTGCTGGGTGGGTCTGACCCCGTGGGTTGCGTGGGCACGGGGGGCGGGGGCGAGGGGTGGGGGCTTGCAGGATTCTTCGAACTCGAGCGCCGACTGAGTGGTTCGGCTAACTACGTTGTTTGGAAAGCGAAGTCAGTCATAGAAGTTAATCATGGTAGTTGACGTGATGGCTTTATTGTTCAGAAGGTACAGTGGCGGCCACGGATTTTGTAGATTTTGTTTTTGACATCTGTCTTTCAAAGATTTTAGTATTTAATCAACGAAAGGTGGGTCTGCGAGTTGTATAATTTTTGAAATATGTAATGTCCCGTGCGTGTTTTATCACATCAGAATTAATTTCAGAAAATGAACTATAGCCTTAACGTTTCAGCAAAGGATAGAAAAATTTTTAATTGTATCAAGAGCGATGTTTGTAATGTGTATAAAATTGCGTGTATAAATAAAAAAAAAATTGTAAAGAAATGATTGAACTTCTGACCAGCAGAATTTAGTGATGCATTACTGATATGGACCGAAACGTAATAGACAGGCAACAAGATTATTTTAATAGATAGCGCATTGTATTCAATGTTGAAAGGTTGACATATGTAGACCAAGTGCACTCATTGCGTTGTTTTTAACATAGCATTTTTGATTGTATTAACATTTTCAACAAATATGAGGTTATATATTGGTTAATATAAGAGCGATTAACTCCGACTCCGTACCGGGAGTGGTAGCTCAGTGCATCAACTGATGTCACTGCAGCGTCTGTGACCGAGAGGTCCTAGGTTCTAGGTTCCTGTTGGTCGTTTGTCATAATTTTAGTTTTTGAAGTGTTCATTTGAAGTCTTACCGATGTCCATTTTTTGTTGAGTTCTAGAAGCATCTTTTTCAATGTTTTAGGCGAGGTGGCGAGGAGTACAATGTCGTCAGCAAAACGGAGATTTGCTATTCTTCTGCTATCTAGGTTGATTCCTGCTCATTTATTCCATTGTACTTTGCGGAATACGTCTTCTAGTCAATATGTAAATAATTTGGATGATAACGGATCTCCTTGTCTGACTCCACGTTCAAGTTAAAAACTTCTCCCTCTTGTTCCGTACGGATTTTTCCTTTGCTTTGTTTGTATATTTTTGCTAGAATTGTTGAATATTTACACTAGATGCCTTGACATGATAGAGCGTCAAACATGGCGTCATGTTCTACACAGTGGAATGCCTTTGAGAAATCAATGAAGGCTGTGTAGAACTTTAAATTGTACTCTTGGACTTTTTCGATTATTTGGCTGATGTTTGCAAATGGTCTGATGTGCTATATCCTGCTCTGAATATGTACGAATTGTTCTCCAAATGTTTGACTAGAGGAATCACTAGTAGACTGGACGAAGAAGAACTTCCTGCACAAGCGTGATTCACAGCAGGATCTCCCGTAATATAACATAAACTAAACTTAAGGGACAAATGCCCTTACGGACACCCCTCCATCGCCCGAGCCGTTTTTTTAATTGGTTATTTAAGGTCGCATCAACATCTAGGTCATTAGCGACCACTATTGGTGTTAACGGTAAGGTAACTATAAAAATGAAACGAAATGGTGATGATAAGCGGTGAAAGGATGAACACAAATACAACCATGCCCGAGGCGGGACTCGAACCCGCGACCCTTCGGTCCGAGATCACTACGACACTACTGCCTTAGCGATCTCGGCCACCGGGCCGCCGCCCGAGCCGTTTGTTGGCATGCGCGTGGGGCTGTTTGGAACGAGGGTACGGACCGTTCCACTTTCGGCCCGAAGGCCTGCCTGCGGCGCGGGCGACGACGCGGGGCGGCCGCAGGCGCCGTGCAGGGCGGCCGCGGCGGCGCGGCGCGGCGTCCCCAGGCGGCACCTGTCGGCGCAGGGCGGCGCGCCGACCCCAGATTACCGTAATCCCCGCGGCCTTGTCTGCCCTTATCTGCGCGGCGCGGGCGGCGGCGGTGATGGATTCCCGCGGGGCGGCGCGGCGACAGCGCGCGGCGATGGCGGCGGCGGCGGCGGCGGGGGGCGGGGCGGGAGGCGGTGGAAGACGCTGGACGTCGCCGCCTAATTAGACACCGGGCATCTTCATGCCCAAGGGTGGACACGAGAAGGAGCGGTATTAGAGACGTTTGAGACCAAACAATGGGTCTCCTTCTTCTCTTCCGTTCTTCTTTTTCTTCTCCCCTTTTATTACTCTCTTTTTACTCATGATCCTCATCTCCTGTCTTAATATTTTCCCGTGAGTTTCTCTTCTTATTACAAAACTATAACGTTTCGGTGGGGGACATTGAATGAGGTATTATTGGAGGCCTCAGAAACCAAAGAATGGATTCCCTCCTCATCTTTCGTTTTCCTTCTCCTCTACTACCCCGACTCTTTTTGCCTAAGTTCACATTTACGTCCTCCTTAAGATGTTATTCCTTTTCATTCCAAATCTTATACCTTTTATACCTTTTAGCAATTAATTTTTTTTATTCTTTCTACTCTATTCTTTTTCTTCTTAATTGTCTGATTTAATAAGAAATTTAATCAGTTGGTGGGTGGCTTGTCTATGTTAATATTATTGCAAAAACAAAATAATTGATAAACAACGTGCATCCTCAGGACCATGCTTAGTTTTTCATTTAATAAAAAAAATGTTTACATCATTGAGTTGGAGAAGAAAATGAGCAAAGGGGGACTTCTGCAGACGCGAAAACACATGTTTCTGTATTCAAATGAACACACGTTTAAAACACTCTTATTCGAAATGCATATTCTACATGTTGAATTACATATTGAAATACAAGTACATATTGAATTAAAATTTTGGGGAAAATTTAAATTGGGATACATAAATCTAAAACTACATGAAATAATTTCACTTGGACAACAGTGATGGAAAGTTAGGTTTTATTCAATTTGTACAAATATTAGCATTTTTGAAGACAATTTTTGAAATTCAGCCACACTAACGACATTTGTAGTAATAGTATCATCAACTATTCTGAATGAAGTGAAGTACAGTAGATTCTCAGTAAAGTGAACCACAGACTGATTTGAAGGAAAATGCGAACGCATCTTTCGTGAAACGACACACACATTGCTTGCCAACACAACTGTACACAAAAATGTGTTTCATTCTTAAAGTTCATAAAAATGAAGAAATATGCACAACCAACTGAGTTTAGAGCAGATCCAGCATTGCCAATTCCTGTGCAGAGACTGATAGGGAGATGACATGTATCCAATTCCGACGGTGACGGAATTTCAACACTAGCTCCATATGTGACGTACTAGAGTGAAAAACACAGACGACTGTTCTGATTGAATAAATACAATATATTTACAGAATTTTACAATTAATGTACAATGATTATGATACAAAAATCTGGCCCCTTGGCAACCTTTCAATTCTCTTAGCCGCGAAACCCCGCGACCGTCCCCTAGGCCTCGCCCAGAACCACTGCTTCGGAAGCAGCAAAAAGCAACGCGAAGTGCGAAGCTGTCGGACATAGAGTCCCGTAACTACACCAGTTACATGGCTTGTTGCCAAACCGATCTTCGACCCGAAGATCACGTGCAAGGATTGCACTGGAGATACCTCTCGTCTTTCAACACCCAGCGTATCCCACGAGGCTCGTGTCGGCGCGGCCTTAAATATCCGCCGGCTCGCCCCCACCCTACAAGCAGCGGGCGACACACGGCTCGCTGGCCAGCCTTTCAGAGCTACAACCGACACCTCTTAGACTCGCATCCGCGCGCGTCCCTTTGAAGGAAATTCCAGCCGGGATTCCTGAGGGCTTTTCCAACCGAGCGCGGCGTGGCGCCGCCACCCTCCACCCACATCCGGCTTAACGCGGGTTTCCCCGAAGCGGCCCGACGCACCGGCGCCGGACCAGGCGACGCTACACATACCTAGGTCGAATTCAGCCGTTGTCTGGAGGAGAATTCTAGGCGTCGACTGCTAAAATCGGCAGTTTCCATGTTTTTTTTCGGTCAACACCAGACGAATACTCCAGCAGGCCCCAACCAAACGGGCCATGAGCCGCGGCATTCTTTCGGTCATCTTCATTGTCTTCTCCCTTACTTACGCGCGATTAAAGGCACCACACTAACCCACACGTCGGAAGTCCAGATCGAAGTTTAGAGCTTTCTTCCTCTTCTTCTTCTTCTTCTTGGGAAGGGCCCCACAGAAGGAGATACCTGGTGGAAATTCCCATGGGAGCCGATGTGTAGGTTGGTACCGCATCTCACAACCCAGCGTGAAAGTAACACCGCCATCAGCTAGCATAAAGCATTCACTGCACTAAATGGCCGGAGTAGTTGACTCGTCCGGAAACATCAGTTAATCAAACATCAACAAAATAAACATTTTTACTAAGTGTTAACATATATAAAGATTTATAACATTCACTTTGAACTAATCACCGTTATTTATTTTTTAACACTTCAAACAAATGATTTCTCTTGTTATGCCGGCTGCGATAGCTCAGCAGCAACACCTATCCATCTGCAACATCACTTCAGGAAGTTCTAGAACTACGGAAATACACGACCTTTCCTTTCCCATCCCTGAACTCTCCTCCTCGTTACCCACACACAAATACTTAGATGCACTTCACTTCCGCAGAAGCCTGGAGACCATTCGGAAGCCGCGTTTATTCCGATTAGGTGGTGTCAGGGCTTTAGTGGTGGCAGTGGCGGTGCAATGCTGGTGGAGATACCTACAGGCGAAATGCCTTAATCCAATGTGAAGATCGGCGACGATCTCCCACCCTTAGAGGAACACCATCACTTCAATGGATTTACCATTCACTACACGTAGAGGACAATTACTAAAACAAGTTGACGTGTTCAGAGTAAATAAATACCTACACACCCGAAGTGGACCATTCAGTCACTGTCTGGAGGAGAATTCTAGAGGTCGGCTGCACTGATAGGTAGTTTTCCGTTGTTTCTCCGATCGACACCAGGCGAATGCCGGAGAAACACCCTACCAAACAGGCCACGGATCGCGCGATCTGTCCTTCCTCTTCTTTGTCCTATCCTTTCCCCTCATACACACACTTACACTAACATGCACTACAGTACCACACATTCCGGGAGACCGGTCGGGAGCTTAGAGCTTGTCTCGGCTAGGGCGGTGCCCCATTGGTGGGAGAGTCCTGGTTAGGGGGAAACCCCGCTAGCCGGCGGTAGGTCGGCACCGAATCTCGCCATCCAGCGGGGGAGGATCACCGCCGTCACCCGAGAAAAAAAACATGCAGTACACTAACGGGACTAATGACCAAAGCAGTTGACGCGCCCGGAAACACGAAAAAATCAATCGATCAACCGAAGTGTATTGAAAATGCACGTCTTCATTACGTCTTAATACACCCCAGCAGAGCGTCATCTTCCTGATGGGCTTCACCGGTCTGAATCTCGTTATGTGGATACCGGTGAGTGTCTGGCGGCCCCGCGCAGCGCCGGCGTGGGCCGCTCAGCGCACGAAGCCTCATTTGCATTCTCCCGAGCCGCGCCATCCCAGTGCTCACCGGACGCTCTCAGATTGATTGATTGATTGATTGATTGTCAGTGTTTCCGGGCGCGTCAACTACGGAGGTCATCAGTCCCGTATGTGTAGTATATGTTTTTCATCGGGAGGTAGCGGTGATCTTCCCCCACAGGTTGGTGACATCCGGCGCCGTCGTACCGTGTACTAGCGGGTTTTCCCCAACCAGGTATCTCCCACCAGCGGGGCACCGCCCCTCCCGGGACAAGTTCTAAGCCAGACGCTCTCACATGGATACTCCTTTTTACTCATTGAAGTGGACGGCCTCGCTTTATAGTGGCGTATTTTGGGTTATTGATCATACAATCTTTTAACAGTTAATCATACACGACTGAAAACGTGTAGTTTTTATTTTATTATTATTATTATTATTATTATTATTATTATTATTATTATTAAAGTCATTTGGTCAATAGAGAGGAATCCGCTATTGCATATATAAGTCGTGTGTCGTTCCCTGATTTTTGTAATACTACATTATTATAAGAAAAAATCACGTAAACAAGAAATATTTTTTCCTGGAATATGAGTACACATACGCCATTGTTAGCTACAGCTCTGTTTTGATTGTTTTTAGCGGACCGCTGTCAAGTAAAATCCTTAACAGATGCCTGCAGATGCTTAAGGTTGGCTTTTGTTTTTTCTGGATATTCGCGTTAAAATAATAAAATACAGCATTACCAAAAATTCTTCGCGCATTGTTTTGACTATAATTATTCACATTTCTGTGCATGTTGACTTTGTTAATTTCGTTGCATTTACTTTGTGAAAAGTAGCTAAATACCATACGTAAATTTTCAAAATGTTTAAATACATTCCGTTTTGTCTGCGAAATATCTTTTTAGAAAACATTGATTTTATATTACGATCCCATTTCCAGTTTTACTTCCCCCAACTCATCTGTGACTTCTATCACGTGTAATCATATACTTGCATTGGGTCCTAGAATCTCCTCGTGTTCCCTTTCTATTTCACTTCCTCCACAACTTCCTCCCTCTGCGTGACTTCGTGGACCCCCCACCCCCTTAACTGATTCCCCTTCCCCTTCCCCTTTCTTACTTGTTTTGCCTATGCCTTGTTCAAACATTTCTAGGTTCCTCACCCTTTTCATAGATCCGGGTCCAGTTCTTGACTGGGGCTATCAGAAATGAGTCTTCAGGATGTCTGCGGAATGGCGTCAGCGCCCGAAGGTGTATCAATATTCAAATGATCAAATTACTAGGCTCCTAGCTAAATCGTTCTCGTCTAGTACTCGTATGAGAGCAAGTAATTCATGGGGGCTATAAATCGATACACACTTGTCTTTAAGAGGCTATTACGACAAGAGCAACTTAATAGAGGAAACTCTTTCAACTAAACCGGATAAAGCAAGAGAAATAAGTCGATGCTATTTCTATCCAGATGGGTAGGACTTCGCAACTAGTTATTCATCTAATCATTATTATTTACAGAGTAAAAATTACGAATCGCTGGGAGTTGTTGATATATAGCAGAGATTTTAGATAGAGAAGTCCACTTTTAAGTCACGGAACATGGATAATGGAATCCCTGGGACACGAATGGATACAGCTAGTATTTTATTCAGAGAGTGTTAATGCCTCTACATCGTTTAATTTAGTTAAGTAATAGACACTTTATATTGAACAATAAAATAGCTTTCTAACTTTACTAATTAATTACCCTAATCTCAGTTTGCATGAGAAATATGATCTTTTCCGATTTAATAACTATAACTGAAGTCGTACTCTCAAATGAGGAGCAAACATTCGAAAGGCGACATGTCCATTTGGCAAAACGTGTGTTCTTCTGTTGTTTTTACCTTGAATTTTGTTTCCAGGAAAAAACGTGAGAGGTCTTACAAAACATTAAGTAGTACTCTATTTGACGATTTAAGACGGTGTTAAATAAAGAAGGGTTTGTGCTATATGTTTCATATTTATTGAAAAAGAGTCACGATTTGAATGTTTGCTCCTCAAATGTGTTGGTCGTATATTTAATCAAAAATTTGATTGAACTAAATATATTTTTGAATTTTCGTACAAGATACATTTCCATCATTGTGTACTCAAAGTTACTTACAGGTAACTGAGAGGAACTACACTGTAAGTTATTAAGAGATTTTTGAGAAGCGATGCTATCTTATAGAAAAATAAACGAAAACGTTAATGTAAATATTGTTTTTCAATGAATAAAGTGTACTGAATTTGGCGCTCGCCACCTTTGAAAATTCCATTCCGCAATTATTATTAAGAAAGGAATTTGCTTCTGTAAAGTAATCCAATGACGAACTTTCACTGCTACTTTTTACGACAGAGATTTTGAACCCGTCTCTACAATTAGAGCGGCTGATATATCTCAGATGCAACTGATATCACTGCAGTGCCTCTAACCGGGAGGACCTCCCGACAGCGGCAGGATTTTACACTGTAACAAAATAGCGAGATCGATTTCAGCTGCTGTGTAGGGGAGAATTCTAACGGGCGGCTGCTCTGATCGTTCTTTTCCATGGTTTCTCCAATCAACACCAAGCGAACACTAGCTCAGTAATCTAAGAAACGCTCCATGAACCGCGCGCGATATTTCCTTCCTATTCCTTTTCCTACCCTTTTCTCCTTATTTACACAAATTTTATGCACGACACGTTGAAAGACCAGTCAGGAGCTTAGAGCTTGTCCCGGTTAGAGGCGGTGCCCCGCTAGTGGGAGATGAGTGAGGAATACCCCATAAAACGACGTGTGTGTTAGTGCCGTATCTCACCATCCAGAGGGGGAAGAACAACTGCCGTGATAAAAAAAATCGCACTACTCTTGAGGGAATTAGGAGTAGATCAGTTGACGGAATCACGAAAGAATCAACCAATGCATAAACAGTCGCCACCAGTCCCAAAAGCAGTGACCGGTTCTCGATTGTTATCAGCTCAGCAGCGCTGTGAGTAGCGCTGTCACCTCCACGCGTGAACGTAGTTGCGTCGGCGATGACGGCGGCGATTGCCAGTGGAGCAGGTGTCCGGGGCCTGCGCCAACAAGATCGCGTCGACGATTACACCTGTTCGCAGACCGCTCGCTGAATGAAACACATGTCATTGGCGTGCCACAGCGCGTAGCTGCCTTCTCCCGCCCCTCCCCCACCCCCCGCCACCCTCCGATCCAGACCTCCCATCCCCATCCGTCGCTTCTGAGACAACGGGGCGTGCATTAGTGTTTATAGGAAATGGTTGGGAGGTGCATTTGAT
Organism: Teleogryllus occipitalis; assembly: GCA_011170035.1. Classification (NCBI taxonomy): domain Eukaryota; kingdom Metazoa; phylum Arthropoda; class Insecta; order Orthoptera; family Gryllidae; genus Teleogryllus; species Teleogryllus occipitalis. The sequence goes on from BLKR01000348.1 coordinate 184,641, forward strand.
GTGTTTTGGGATCCTTCAAAAATGGATATTGAACCGCGTGTTAAAAACATAGTCATTAAAATGGCGAAACGTGACTGTTTTAAAATTGAATATTAAATTTGCATAAAACGAATTTATTATCTCATTCAATTTTTAAGTTCATTGATAGTGATTGTGAAAGGTCAAAATAACAAAATATCAAAATTCCGTAATTAAAATTGTGCATTAACTTTGACTAGTATCAATTAAGAACATTAATAGATCTTAAAAGCATTATCTATTTTTTTGTGTGACATGAAAAATTGTAAATGTGCCCCTAAATAGAGTTTATTGCTTGACTATAAATCTGCTATATTTTCAATTCCGTTTATAGTGTATGCATTATTTTCTTCTATTTTGTGGGTTCACTGTTTTAATTTCAATACCTGGAACAGACCGTAAAGTGTTAGTAATTCCAATTAAAAGCAACAAGTATATTCATGTTACGACATTATTCATTTTGCGAATACATTCATCTTCCGATTCTATGGACTAAGACGGGTTTGCAATTCTAAGTATTGACACTTTGGTTACGTTAGCAGTGACCAATGTCTACAATTATGTTACGAAGGACAGATGAATAATTACAGCCCTAACTTTTTTTTCTGTAATTTCCTTCGCATCGTTCACGATTTCATTTTGTGATAAATGAGCCCCAAATTGTTGCACCGATATTATTTTATCACAAAAACAGAAACACTTTACTTGAATGAAAATTTATCTTCTTGTAGATTCGAGAAAAAATAGCCATTTATCTCCATATCAGCACAATTTAAAAATATGTCATTACGGTATATTCAAAATGCGATCAAACTACATTTCTCTCACCATCTAAAATACTTTCTTCATATAGTTCCCAAAAAGAAAATACCAGAAATAATTCCAATTCCTACTTTCTTAAGGTAAGAAATGTGACTGAGAATAAATTATTTGTATGTAAACACGTGATGTTTTTATTGAAGATACTGTTACCACGCGTGGAATGTGGCACCTTGTAAAAGCCAATTTATTCTTGTCGGCATTCTATTGAGGCCAATCAGTAAATTTTTCGAATGAGAACAATTAATCAGAAGAAGGAATTCGAGGCAGAGAGTAGGTATTTCACAGAAAGAAGAATCGATTTCATAAATTAAAAATTTAGGGCTCTTTTGTAGGACGGCGAATGGGGGTGTGTGACGTAGAAAGAGGGCGCTGAAGGCGTTCGCTTACTGTTATCGGAGCGGCCGCGGTAAATTCCCCGTGGGTTGTTCACCCCGTGTCACCGCGTCAGGGCGTCGCAGGAGGCTCTTCGGCCTGGGAAAGCGGGGCGGCGGAGGAGCAGACGCTCCGGTAGCAGGGCGGCTCCCGACGCGATCCGACACGACACTTCTCTCGCCCCGCGCGTCCGACACGCCGCCTCCGGCGCCCCCGCCACCTCCAGCGCCGACGCCGTCGCTGCCGCGGCGCGGTGCTCCTTCCTGCCGACTTTTCGTCCTTCGAACTTTGTTGCTCTGGGACTTCCCTGCTTCTTTGCTTATTCTTTGTTACTGCTTCGTTGCTTCTTTGTCTCATCTCCCCATACATTGCTCTCCATTTTATTTTATTTTCTTCTTCTCTACCTTTTTGCTCTCACTTCTTTTTGCCTGTTTTTTTTGTAAAAACACTATATATATATATATATATATATATATATATATATATATATATATGCACACTTTTGGAGTGTCTCTTAATTTCTTCCCTATATCTTCCTCTTATAGTCAATGTCTCTCATTGTATTCGTATCCCAGTCTCTTTCTTGTTGCTCTTTCCCTTCATCCTGTCATCTCAAATGAAATTTCTTTTTCTCTCCTTCTGTTCTATAATAAAACTTTTTATTATTTTGGATGCGTTCTTGAACATTATTACTTAGCAAACGTTTCTTTTAAAACAATGTCGATTTCGATCAACAGCCAATTGTTGTTGTTAGTACTATTGAGTATTTTATGTTAATTATTGTTATTCATATATCAATGTTGTTATGATTTCTGAAACAAATGCTGTCGGATATTCCTATCTCTTTGAGAATACGATATGCGTATGGCAGTCTTTTCGTTGTCACAGTTCTCTTTTGTTATCAGGAGAGCTGTCTTTTTGTCTGCAAACCATTGTAATTCTTGGCCGATCCAAACGACGAGGTCGATATATTGTTGATCCTTCTGTGCTAGAATACGGGATTCTGATCGCGCGTAAGACAATAATGGAATGGTTTCATCTTGTAATATATGGCTGGGAAACAAAAAAAAAAAAAAAAGAAAAAATGTACTTCATAACAGTATTTGTTACTAATTGCATGATTTTCAGCTAACTTGTGTACAAACGAAGAGAAAGAATAAGGAAGAAAAGCTAGATAGATAGGAATAGATAAGATATATAGATAGGGATAGATAAGATAGAAGATAGATAGAAGGAAGAAAGATAACAGAAAAGATGTAGAGGGAGAAGAAGAAAGAGAAGAGAAAGTCGGAATAGAAAGAGGAGAAGAGAAATAAGTGATGTCTAATTCTTTCCTTTTCTATCTTTCCGCCTCTCGGCCTCCTCTCCGTGGGAGGAGGCGGCGCGGCGTGGCGGTGGCCAGGCTCCTACTACCTGCCCTGCCAGTCGCGCCGCCCCGCGCCGCGCGGGAGCCGGCCGGCCGAGCGGGCAGGCGGTGTCCCGCGTTCCACGAGAGCTGTCGCCCGAACGCCTCGGCGTGGGCGGTCATGGCTCGCTGCCCCCGACACGGCCGCCTCACGGCTTCATTATATGGGGCAACACCCAGCACGTTAGGGCTTCCCGGGACAACTAGTGTGGGGGCTACATTCTCCACGCTTTTCTCCCACCTTCAGTTTACGGGACAACCTCATTGGTAGGCAAGAAATATGCTCCTCGAAAGTCTCACTCTAGTCAATGTTCGATTCAGATGGCTTCATTCTGGTGGCATTTTCAATATTTAGTTTGGACGTAGTCATTAGGCAGGAATAGATTACTTTGTCAAGTTATTTTACGACTTGTTATCGATTCCAGGTATATGTGACAGTAAAACTTTATTATTGAAATATATGTAAATAAGCAAATACAATAAAAAATCATATTTATTACGCTGAAATATGTAGACATTTGAATTTACATTTTCTTTACCATTTTTATATTATAACAAAATAAAAACGATCTATTGAAAATATCTTTTCAGAAATGAAGTTCTGAAATCGCTGTGGTCGATTTTCAGAAGTTTGGTAGCTTGTTATATTTCACATTAAGTTATAGGAAACTCTCATGAGAAATGTTAAAAGTTGACTGATATTGTGTACAGGTTGCCTAAAGGAAGAATAGTATCTACTTTTCGTAATTGGAATTGTTGACCTGTAACGAAGACTATTTTATGTTCTCCACTAAACCTGTCAAAGATGTCCTTAAAGATTTTTTCTTCAGATAGAATAGATAAGAAATGGTATCTGCCCAGATTGATGTACTAAAACTCACATGAGGGAAAGTGTTTAATGGAGATATTACGTGACGTTGTCGGAAGGAAGACTTGAAATTTATAAGGTACATCCCTTACGTGATTACTTTGTCATAATGTGGTTTACGATGGGTCGTAACTACCGTGTAAGGAATCTAACGGTAAAATTTGTTATTAATGGCCCGACAAAAATGTCAAATCTTTCAAATTTCCTTTAAGATATTGAAATGAGGAGTGTCATGTAAGTTCTTTGAAAGGAACTTATATTAGTGAAAGCACTTTCCAAGAATATAAAGGATATGTGTATCATCTTTCTAGTTTCACTTCGTTTAGCTAATTGACATTTCATAATAGTTTACATCCAAAAGCCATTTATGAAATATAAACTTGATAGCTTTAAGAATATATTTAATTCAGCCCGATGAGCTAATTAATTGCTTTCTATAAGTAGTACTAATGTAAAACGTGAATTATTTACTTCTTAAAAAATGGCAAATTTATTTCTTAGAATTCTGGTCCTCAAAGCAGTTTGTTTACAATCTCAGCAATTTGAATGTTTGTTGTGGAATTTCACCCAACAGGTAGCCTACATTTATTTCATAAATGAGTAATACATTTGAATATGTTCTTCAGATTTTGTTTCAAAAAATGTTGGTTTTACGATTACTTCAAGCTAGTATTTTATTCGACAAAATATGAGTTGATCTTGGTTTTGACCGTAAAAAATTAAATTTTGAGAAAGTGAAGGTGCTGGAGCCGCTTTCTGATATCATAATTTCGGACAGTTGGGAGGTAGCTCCACATTTTTTGGGGGAGAAGGGGTCTAAAATTAGCTCAAAATTATGGAGTGAGAATTTTTTTGTTTTGTGAAAGTTAGTGTGCTAGTTTTACTGACGTTAGGGTAGGAAAAATCGAGTGCTGTTCGTGGTTCGTTGTTCAAAATGTTGCTCTGATTATATCTACTTGGAATTAATCACAAGAAACAATGTAAACGATTAATGGATTGGAGCAGATATCAACTAAACTCTGAATGAAAATCCTAGCAGACGACTCGGCTGATGCTATCTTTGATCAATACCAGGTGAATACCGATGGTATTGCCTTAACAAACGAACGAAGAAACACGCGCCATCTTTCCTCACTCGTTCTTGTCCCCTCCTCTTTTACACACACACACACACACACACACACACACACACAATTACACTTTCATGCACTGTAAAAATATATGTGGAGAGATGAGTCGGGAGCTGAGATCTTTTCCCGGCTGGGGCTGAATGACCTGGGGAGGAATCCTCAAACCGACATGCAGATAGGAGCCGAATCTCACATTTCAGTGGGGGTAGGAATATCACCACTTCTCGGGATATAAAAAGCACTACAGTTGCGGGTTTTATGGACTAAACCTTCGAGGAATTAATACTCACTCCAGGTAATTGCCGCCTTTCACCAAGTTACACTATTCAGCAGGGACTGCACATTTTCCACTGTCTGGACTCGAATCTAGTAGTATCTCCCGGTCTACGAATCAACAGTCGAGAACTCGAATCCACAAACGCTAACGCACGATGTTTCACTTTTACTTGGCGCCGAGCGTATCTCCGTCCAACTGCCACTGCACGTAATGGAACCGGGCACTGGCAGACGCCTTCGCGAGCACGGCTGCGGGCGGTGGCTGTGCAGCGGGGCCGTTTGCGGAATCCACGCCGCGTTGCGAGAGAAAGGTTTCGGCGGAAAGCACTGCGCGAGGTCTTTTTAAGTTGCGATTTTCAGTTCTTTCTCGGCCCGCAGCTGAGGTCGCAGGGGTGGGAATGGCCCTTTCCTCCCCCGGAGCTGGTTTCGAGAAGGAGGTAGATGAGATGGAAGTAAACCCTCATTGATCTACTATTAAGTGCTGTTGAATATGTTTAGGGAAATACTTATTACAATGTAACCGTTCTTTGATCATAAACTCTTCAAGCTTTTCTTCGTACTGCTTTCAAATATTACGTTTCGTATGATTAGGGTAAAATTTTTGAATGGAGCACTAAATGGTGAACATGTTCTGTGACACGCTTCAGTGTTGTGTAGATTTTATATCTTGCACAAATTTTATAATTTTAATGAGAAACTGCTTAAGTCATCCTTCTTCAAGTTCTCAAAATATATTCTTAAATAGCTCACGACTCTAATATTTTCCTGTGAATGAACCTTCACCATCAACTCTTTTTTTATATTTCAAATGTGAAAATTATCTTCAAAGACTTCAGTACCCTATTCATCAAATAAAATGGAATATAGAAAAGTATTGCTGCAATCATGGGATTAGTTCTTACGTTTCTGTATTCACTTCGTGTTAAGAATCGGTACCGACGATAATTGCATCTTTTTTCTCACGTAGGTCTCTTGGAAAAAGTAAGCAAGAATAAAATAATCACGCTTCATTAAAGAACTTTATCTGTTGCCGCACCGAAAATTGAAAAAGGGTCACTATAATATTTCATTCTACAAATACAATTTAAAATTTTCTCTTTAATTCAGATCATGGTCTATTTATGTGACTTTATATTGCTATTTTAAAAACCCACTACACAATAAAGTAGTTTGAAGAAATAGAACAGATAACAAAATAAGAGCTCCAATTGAATACTGATGGATAGTAACATACCGAGAAAAAATATAAAAACTAAAACAATACGAAAAATATTATTGTTGTTATTATTATGTGTTAAAGAGCATGTACTATTTTAGGAGACAATTGAGGGGGCATTTACAAATTTTATCATGTAAGATTGATTTAGTTCTGTCAGAAGGAACGTGAACACTTATTTTTTTCTGAATAACAATACAATTTTTGTTGTGCTTTTGAAATTGTTTCTAAAATTGTTAAATACAGCGCTTAAGATATTTATGAACGCTTATTTGTGCTTCTAATACTAACACTTGATTGCCACTCCACAGAAAGAAATTTTGTGATTTGTTTGAATACCTTTCGCTCTTACTCTCTCCTATTCTCTCTGTAGCAATCTAAGTTCTACAAAGAAAAAGAAAAGGTACGTTTTGATGTACATGAGAATAAATGCCATCAAAAACAAAACTAATCTCGATCTACTGCACATTATGTGGTTACCTTAGCGATAAGTTACATTGATAAGTTTAGTAATTGAAAATTAAGCGGGCATTTTATTTGAAAAGTTAGCCCGTAGTTAAGATTCATGTTGTTTTATTTGTAGCATTTACTCTATGCAACACAAAGTTCTCTAGTATTCTTGATGGTTAAATGTCAGACCTCGTGAATTCAGAAATACAACGACAAAAAGCTTAAAGAGGTCAAGAGAATTCGAAAGGAAAAAGGGGAGTCCATTGCAACGCATAGAACATTGTAGAACTCAAGAAAATACGATCATAGAGCATTCTTTTTGTAAAAAAAATTCAGAATTACTTTCTCCTAAATATAATGGCGCCATCTCACTTGCGGTTCTCGGCTCACTAAAACTAGATGGGCTAACGATTTTAACTTCCGCGAGGCATAAAGATGATTTCCAACGTTGAGCGGGGGCTTGGATTGCGCCTACGACAACTTCGCCACAATTGGTCCTTTCCCATTTTCTTCCCTCGGGTCTATCCGTTCTTCCATTTTTCGCACGCTCTCGTCGCGACCCCGTGCTCGCTTTCCAACTTCCCTCTTTTTCTTGTGGCTTCTCTCCTCCCGCTGCTTGGCGAACCGAGCAACTCGCCCGCTACCCGACATCGCCCGACAGTTACAATGAAGTACGCGAAAAACGCAACAACACGAAATGAAAACATTTTTTGCGTTATGTGAGAATGAGAATTGAGATGAAAATGTTGAAGAGACAAACAGATAGTTTTCCTTTTTTTCCCTGCCAGGCCTGCGAACCCTCGTTCGGGTCGACCTAGTCTCTGTCGCTGTCTCTCCCCGGCTCGCTCGTTCCCTCTTCATGTGGCCTTTTCACAACAGAAATCCTGCAAAGTTTTATATTCCGAAAGTTGCTCGCGACTTCAAATACACTTCTCAACATGTAAATAGGGCCATATCTTCCGCGACAGTGGGCGCGATTTTTGTGAAGGCAACACCCACACATGTGCGCAAGCCGCGCCATGAATCCCGCCCCCGCCGCCCCCACCGCCATCGCCGCCGACGAAGCTGAAGTTCGCCTCCGAGAGAGATGGGGGTCAAAGGAGCTGGTGAGGCACGGGGAAATAGGGAGAGGATTCAGTTGGCGCGAAGCAGGTTTCTGGTGGGGCACGGCACTCACTCCGCGCGGAGGATAAGCCTGGGGGGGGGGAGAGGAAGTGAAGTTACTGTTTGTAAGATGATAAATGCGGTCACGAAGTTGACGATGGATTTATGGTGACGTTGAAATTATTTCTGCTTTATAACTCATAAATCAAAACTAAATAGTGTGTTCTAGTATTCTGCGTGTAATTATTAGCAAATGTCAGTTGCGCACATAAGTAGAGCTCATAGGACTTCAGCCACTGCCCCAACCAAAAGCCAATGATAAACATTAAAATATATAGCTTTTTATAATATTCTCTGCTAACGAAATTCATTCAGTAAATATGTTGTTTACGTTATAAATAACTATAAGTTTACAAATAATGCATTTTATATTCAACATAATTTTAAAAAATCTGTGTAAGAAAACATCGAGTTCGATGGTCACCTATACCTGTACCCCCCCCCACACACACACACACACACACATACCGAAAAATCCTGGGTGTGACTCTTGTGTGAATTATAAGCGTCTTATGAGTATGAAACTGAAATAAATATGATGCCATTAAGTTTAAAAGAACAGTACTATTTGAAGAAGAGAAAATCTTTATTGTTAAAGTTTTTGTTGTGAAGTTTTTATTTATAATACAAGTGTAAAAATAATAGCAATAATAATAATAATAATAATAATAATAATAATAATAATAATAATAATAATAATAATAATAAATGTGTAATAGTTGGACAATAAAGGTCTCATTGATGACCGTTTTTTAAAATTTTTTCTCACTGCATCACAAGGAACTAAAAAGTTGAATAAAATTTCTCCTGCACTTTTTCTGCATGATAAGTTGACTTATATTTCACAATTTATAATTACTTCTTTTGTCGTTACCTCCTTGCCTGTTTGTGAAGTTTATTTCAGTACAAAAACTATACTTTGGGTTGTGATGCTGTTTGTTCGTTAGGAGTTCGATGAGTAAGATTCGAGAAATCAATAATTTTCATGTTGGAGTATTTTTTTCAGAATGTGTGTAATTTAGATTGTAGCAGGTGTATAAGGTACTTATAAAACGTTATTTGTTACACATTTCGATTTTATTACTGCAATTCTCCATTTATTTCTACATAACGATACGCTTGAATTACCACGGCAACAATAAAATGCGCTTTAATTTTCGTTACGGTAATTGGCATAGGGTTAATATGCAAAAGAGGGCTCTCCTGTTGCAATGGTTTCCGGCATGTGCATACCAGGAACGAAATTCCTTAAGGAATTCATGGTGTTTCCAGAGAACTTTAAATTATTAATTCTTCTCCAAACATTTCATATTAATATTACATTTCATATTAATTTCCAGTTCATTTGTATTCTATTGAGTACTTCGATAAACTAGGAGGTCCAAATCAGTTGCAATAGCACGATTTTTTTGTTAGAGTGGTCATGAAAAAACGTTATTCATCAGAAAAAAATCCTGATTTCTCTTCATTTCAAGGTGGTTTTGAAACCTGTTCGCGTAAAAGATTTTATAATAGAATTCGGACAACTTAAATAAATTTGCACTGTTTCCACGGAGTAAATGTTTACATCTGTATTACACCACCATCGAATTCTCTGTCCATCTCACTGGACGAATTTTTCTTTATTACCCTCTTGGTAATGGTAAATTCTTCTAGTCTTCAACTTAAGGATGTAGTGATGAATACTATCGAAGAGGTGAAAATGTGATGGGATGAGTGATGAAATGGCCAAATTTTCTAGGTATTTGCTAGCAAAGTAATCATCTAACTTCAACACTTTTCTATCCGTTGAGAGAACAAAAGGCTGAGAGATAAAATACGAAGGAACCCAAAAAACTGAAAATTACCTAAAATATTTAAAAATTAGACAGGTCTTGATGTTATGTGGCAGTCAATGATTATGCGCGCCCCAGCACAACTGGAAATGAACAATTCGAAAGAGAATGTTTTTATGCCTGGCTGTGTATAATTACCACCTTAGGGGACTGAGATGAGCAAACATTATTACTCAACATAACACGACTCATTTGAACATTCATCATAAAAATGGTTCCACTCAGAAAGCTCACACAAGGAACAATGACATTCTAAAGAAGAAAAGAGATCCGAATGAATTTTCTTTTTTTATTAAATGAGTTTTTTACAGTTACATACATAGTTCATTACATAATACACTTTACATAAGTATTGATGGCTTACATTCTAATTTACCTAAAATTAAATTACAAACTAATTTGGGTGAGAAAATCTTCTCCAGACACCTCTAAAAATAATGTCGGAAAATTTGACTAGGAATGCTTGGTATGGATATCTATTTTTTATTCTGTTTCTATGAGGAGTTTTCCGGAGTCTGAAATTGTCTAGGTGTGGAATTTGAGGTATGGAGTGATAGAACTGGGTTGAGAGATATATCATATTGTGTTATATGGAGTAAATTTGGAATTCTTTGCGGACCTGTGAATTTGTGACAAACCAAGGAGCATTTGTGAAAGTTGTAAGAAAATTGTTTTGGACTATTTGGATCTTGTGTAGGTTTGTACGTAGGTCAACCAGCTTGGAAGGAAATTCATGTTACACTAGAAAAAACAAATTATTTTGGCTGAAGCAATAGCACCCATAAAATTCGAATAAGGAAACAAAATTCAGATCTTGGGAAATTTTCATTTTGTAACAGAACAATTAGAGATTGGAACAGTTTACCCCAGCAATTTTCAAAGCTTTTCCTCTAAGTGTCCGAAGTTTTAGAAATAAGTTAGAACAAGATGAGAGTAATAGATATTTAATAAGTGCTGTGAACGGCGGTGAAGTGTTGGTCAGTGTAATTCAAAGCAAAACAGTGTAATGTAGTGCAGTGCAGTGCAGTGCAGTGCAGTGAAGTGTATTGAACGCGATCAATGAATTTAAAAAAGTCTAATTTAGCCTATATTTATGTAGTTTGTATTAAAGTTCTGAACCACCACCAACATATCATGGATATCAACATATCATTGGATATCATTATAGAGATGAAATAATTGTTATAATACTTAATATTAGTGATAGTATTATTATGGCATGCTCGTCTTGTACTGCACTCTTTTTATTATTATTATTATTATTATTATTATTATTATTATTATTATTACTGTAATTATTGTTATTTAACTGTCACCGGGTCATACGCAATTGTAGTTCAAATAAATGTATGTATGTGTTTGCATCCGAATGAAATGCCTGAGAATCCAAAGGATGAGGCGTCGGGTCACCTGCACGCCAGCGACTGTAGAGGCCGATCCGCCACCAGCCATTCCGGGGGCGCTTGCGGCGGACGGACAGCCGATGGCAGGGATGGGGGAAGGAGGGGAAGGGCGGGGGCGGGGTTGGGGTTGGGCTGGGCTCCTGCGGCGGCGGCGGCGGCGGTGGCGTGATCCAGGGACAGCGCTCCGCGAGCGGCTCAAAAGTTGACGGCGCGCCCTGGAACTTTGCGGCCTCCCGAGCGGAGCCACCAGGAACACAGTGGGCGTTGCCTTCAAACAGGAGGGGGGAAAAGGATTTCTACTATACGCGCACGTTTTCTTGATCCTCCAGCTCCCTAGTTGTAAGCTCAGCCCGGCACAGCACGGCCCGGTAGAAAATATGAGTTCCACTCGGAACGTCACGTCTTAGTTTGCAGTGCTACCCGCCGTCGTCCTTTACAATGCGGGCTTCTCAGTTTTCATTCTCGCTTTCTAACGACCTTTGCGTACGGTGCTCCTTCTTGTTACTCAATTGTTTCTATAACTATTAATTATTTATTCAGAATTTTAAAAAGTCTTGCTTTGCTTCTCATTGTATGTAGTCCAAGACGCACTATTACCCTGAGTTTTCTGTCGTTGAAGTTGACAGCACTGCACTGCCGTGACGATGACAAAACCCACCTTCTCCCCCCCCCCCCCGCTGTGGAGTATCAAGAAAAAGTACGCGATTAGTAAATAACACTGAATGTTTGTCACACATCGCATCCGTGATCATTGTAATAACGTTTATATTTGACCTAAGTGAAATATTTTTTGTGTTAATGTAAAGTTGTATAATAATTAACCCAAATGAGTTTTTGTAAATTCTAAGAAAAATTTTCGTAGGCCGTATTTGTTAACCTTGGTAATATCCTCGGGTAAAATGGAAATTTACAATACATTTCCGAGTTTCAAAGCGGAGAGGAAATTTATCTGGAAATTTCCTATGCGAAAGCGATAGTTAATAAAACTATTCCATGAGCAAATTTACTTATGGAAGATTTCCAAATATTACTTTACTGAAACTCTCTCTTTCATTCTCCTTTAGATTCCTCGCCAAGATTGTGGCATAAATGAGTCATTGTTAAACGTTATTCGTGCTAATTTTATGAAATTAATAGTTACAGTAAGAATGTTTGACCTAGGTGGAGTAGTTGTCGTGTTAATGTGAAATTAATTGTACATTAATTGTTGGTATACTTTCTTATGTTAATAATTTCGTAAATGTATTTTATGCGTTTCCAAACCCATTCGAATACTACTTATTCGAGAGATCTCAGCTGTCAGATAATTTGCATGACTTTGGCCGGGAAACCACCGAATTCAATAAAATACTTTTACCGATTGTACTAACATGGTGGCTTTCGGAGTATTTTTTCCACATAAAGATAATTAATAACATTTTAACATTATTATATTTTCTTGCCTAACCTTGCGATGAAGAGCAACGTAGAAGTCCATGCGATTGTGCAAAAACTTCTTTAATAATGTCCTGTGTAATGTTATTAAGATCATTTAATTTACGTCACAATTTGTTAAAGAGGCAATTTTTAATCGACAACTTGAGACAAAATCAATATAAAATGTTTGTATGGATCTTTTAAGACGAAAATCTGGTGTCATGGAAATTATAATCATGAGTGAAAATGTTTCGTGTAATAATTTGGAAAACTAGTTACAATACACTCGGTCAAATACTCATTGAATAATCTAAAGATTATTTACCAAAACGCACTCTAACTAGTTCTTTCACTTCACAACCCCACGCCCCAGCGACGTTTTCGGGATGTGGCCCACTGTGCTGTGGCAAAGGCTGCGGCGGCGGAGGCGGCGAGCGTGATCGCAGCACCGGTTGCGGATTCGGAGGCGCGGTATTCGCGGGCGGTGGCGGCGCGGCCGAGGCGGATTTTCCTTGGAGGGGAAATTAGTTGGCGAATTGGGGCGTGGACGTGCCTCGTTACTGTGCCCCGCCCGCTCGGACGTGGGCGCTCGGCACGTGCGCCGATCGAGATGGCCCCGCCCCCTGGCCGCCCGGCCACCACCGGAACAACCTACCCAGCCCACCAACCTACGTACCTCCCTCCCTCAAACCCTCACCCACTAGAATGCCCGTCCAACCGAACTAACGGCCTACCAACCCATCAATCCCCTCATCCCCAACCCTTCACCAACCGGCCCACTCGCCCACCAACCAACTCAACCACCAACACCCTAACTCACCTACCCACTCGCCCGCCAACCCACTCACTCACCAAACCTCCCACTCACCCCGTCTCACGGCGCTCGACCCAGCCCACCCATTCCCACTCCTTCCCCTCCCCGTCTCGCCTATTCCCACCCCTCCTCGCCGTTCGCCCCCGTCCCATCCTGCCACTCTCCTCTCGTCTCCTTTCCCGCCCTTCTCCGCTCTTTGCCCCGCGTTGCCTCTCTTCCCTTTTCACACATTTTACCTGACCTATTCTGGTGCGCTCTCCGTTGCATTCGTACTGCGTTCCGGTAATTGCCTTCCACCGTCGGATCAACTTCTGTTCTCATGGAGGCAGACTTCTCAGTTATCGGTGTTTCTACAGCTCGTTCAGTAACGTATGCGGATCTAATCATTTGGGCTCATGTTGATTCCGCATGATTTATACAGTGTCTTTTTCTCTGTACGTTCATAACGGTGTTTCCTATTCAATAATTCCTAAACCCAATATTTGATATTGTTGTTCTCAAAGTGCAGAAGATTACTTTTCCATGACCGTATATTCCCAAATTTCACGTAGTTTTTTTTAGTGTATTAACGTTTACAGATAATCTTATTTTCGAGTAGAAATACTTGCAATTACGTACATTAAATATTATTGTGAACCAGGAGAGCTACTGGATGCCATGAATGTCCATCTTTCCTGCCCGTGTTTTGAACTTGTATTTATAACGGTCGTTACTGGGCTACGCCCTTTGAATCTGATTCGCTTGCAGATATATTTCTTATGGCTGTCTTTTCAATAGTAACCGAAATAAATGATTGCGGTTAGTTTGGATTCATTTCATGAATCCTTTATGACTGTAATAAAACATAGCACTTTATTATACAATGCAAAATATTATATTTTGTAGTTGTCTTCTGAATAATGCACTGAAGGATTTTTTACGAACTTAGTGACAATGCAAAACTACTCATTTATTCTCCTCATAAACTTCAAACTATTAATGTCAAATTTATCTAAAATGAACAAGTGTGTTCATTATTCTCGTAATTTAAGTGTTGGTCTGACAGTTTTCCAATGACCATTTTTATTATTATTACTTTCCTGTCGTTTCGTATATCATTGAAAGGCCTGAAATAAACCGTGAAACAACTCAAAATATTTTTTGTTCTTTCACTAACATGCAGCACAGAAGGGTTGCGAAATGCGTATGCTATAAACAAACTACTGTCAGTGAACGAAGTACGTCTGAGAATGTATCAAACTGTGTGTATGAAAATGTATTAAAATATATAACGAACAAACATACATATTTCTTTCTGCGCCGACAATTCTCTTGAAATATGTAAATACTGATTTTTTCCGTAATTATATTTTTACCTCGAAATTTTGACAACGAAAAATATTTATTTACATTATTTTGCACAGTACATTTTAAGAGAAATATCTTCATTTCCATATTCAGCTCTCTCGTTTAAATGTTACTTTTATCAATATTATTTTGATTGCCCATTACATTGAATGTTCCAGATATTCACATTACAAATCCTTGAACAATCGGAATATTTCTAGACAATCACCACACTATAAATACCATCATTCTTCGTAGTGGTTCGATGAACATACCGATCATCTAACAATGAACAAACCGTCTGTTCGGTCTACTGTCATTTACTCTCAGTACTGTACTATACGGATACGCAGCCAAAAGTATTGCATTACTCGTGTGAATGCTATTGGCCGAAAAAAATAAATATGAAAATACGACAGAAAATGCATGCATTGTGTGAGAATACGTGTAATAAGTCAGAGTTGCTCAAGTACGCAGCATACTTGACGTGCCCTGGCCAAGTGCATATTGGAATGTGTTTATTTAATGAAATGTAGGTTATTTGCTGTTTAATATCTCCTTTCTCCTTGTTGTTGTGAATAATGATTATCGAAATCCCCGAAATCACCTCGAAGCTTACCTACGGCTTACAAAATGAAGTGTGGGAAAACAGTCGTCTTTTCCTATATTTTTATTGAGTATTTACTTCAGACTATAGAAGTTAAAAGTCATCGAGTCACCCTACTTGTGGGGTTGATTGGCACAGTCCTTGGAGAAGGTTAGAACTAGCGTGGGGTAAATTAGTACACTACTTTCGTGAGTGTGTGAGATAAAAAATCAATACCAAAATGAATAATTTTTCTAGTTTTATTTACACAAATAAATGCACAGGTGTTTATCATTGTATGGATTTGCACTCACCTTCACATTGTCAACAACATCAGTCTTAATAGTTTCAAAATTAAGTATTCAATTATCTGAAGTATCAATTTAATTAAATGTTTAAATCTGTCCTTTTCAATAAAAATGCTTATCTTCTTAGAAACATTGATTGGATAACCTCATTCAACACGCCAAAGAGAATTCAATTTTGCGAGGAACGAGGAAAGAAAAGTTGTAAGTTTAAGATTCATGGAAAGAAAAATAACCTTTAAAAAATAAATGTATGATAACACTTCAAAATTCTAAATATCACCGGTTTATTACACCCATTTGATGAGCCTTTTCATGTCCGCCAAGTTTCAAATTTTAAAAAAAAATTGAAGGCTTCCAACATACATCAAACTTGCTGATGGTAGAACTTGTACTTTCTATTGGTGAGTATGAGAATCAGAAAACTAGTTGTTTTTTTGTGGAGATTGTTGCCTGACAGAGGAAGAAACTGGTTGACGCTATGCCGACCAACCCCAATTGAAAAGTGTCAGTCAGCCCCAAACGGCATTTCGGATTGAAGAGGAGCGCATAGGTAATTGGGGAACTCTAAAATATAAAAAAAACTAATACACAAAGATTAAACGTTTGGTCGAAGAGAAAAGCAGAAAAGAGAGAAGCAGAATATTTCCTTCTCAATACTTTATAAGGCTATCAATGGCATAAGAAAATATTACTGACGCTCAAAAACACCATTGAGATCTCAATTCCACTACTAATGTACTGTACTGAGACTTCTGTGGAATGTTCGTTAAGTCGTAAAGGCTATGAGGTACAAAGTTAGCGGAATCTTTGTGGTCGATGTACATGAGTCCCAACCAAACCCGGTCTCCTCTGAAATATATATATATATATATATATATATATATATATATATATATATATATATATATATATATGCCAGCCTGCGGTGTTCCCAGGCCTGGGCCCTGTGTTTATTTATTATCCACGCCTGGGGATACGGGAGACATGAGGAGAGTATGACGTATTCCCTCACCGTACTTAACTTATTTGGCCTGCCTAAGTTTTCGTACGTCACACAACTCTAGAAACTCAGACAGTTTGTATGAGAAAGCTGCAGCTCTATTTTTGCCCCGACCGGGGATCAAATCTGGAACTGCCTCACAGAAAATTACCAAAATGTTCTCACAGAAAACTAGCAATCCACCCAAGAGAGTAAAAATATGTTATTTTTCAAAATGCACACTATTGATGATTAGAATTATGGATAATATGGATGTTGATGTGATCTTGGAATTCGATACGGAGACCGCTCTATGAGCCAATGGTATCTCCGAGCGGTGTGGCGCAGGCTGCTGTGGCCGTCACCTGCTTTGTAGTGACTCGGCCAGCGCGCACAGTGCGCTCGCTCGCTCGCGTGGTCCACCGCAGCCGGCAGCCTTTTAATTAATGTATTTCATTAAGCGATCTAAAACATGCAAATTGGGGGGCGGTCACTGCCCCTCCCCCCTCTTCCTCGCCTCGCGTCGCACCCAGCGACGAGCCGAGACGTCACCACCAGCGGCACACGCGCCGCCAACGGGTTTGCGGGGAACCTTAATGGACGACGCGACACGTCCACGACCTGCCACGCCCCGCCACTCCCCCCCCCCGCTCCGCCCCGCCCCACCGTCCGCCCCACCGTCCGCAGCGTCCACGGTCGCGTCGATGTGGTCGTCCCGGTTTCGAACCCGTGGCCCGCAATTACGGCGTCGTTAAGTGGACTGCGACCTGCCTCCAGGATGGGTGATGTAGTGTTGCTAGCCGTGAGAAGGTTTGTAGGGGCGAGGGAATGCTCTTCTAGATCGACGCAATTTTTATTTCACGAATTTGTTTTATCAGGAAGGGATAGGAAAGAACGTTCTCTTCTTGCTTACTTCCAATGTGGCAACTTAAGTTGAAACCATCAACTAAGTTTCGTTTCTCAGTTTTACGATATTTTCCTATTTGCAATAAGTAGTCTTCATTGTCTTAATATGTTGTTAATATGTTAAACCAAGAGTTTGAAACGTGCAGAGTGCAGACTGATATCTTGATCTTGGAACATTTTTACGCCAAATTATTTGTACTCTCAGCTTCCTATTAAGTAATTTTCTATTATTCTTGCAACTAAAATTTATTATAGTGTTCTATGTTTGTATGTAACATACACTCTGCACACATCTTCAAATAATTCACCAATCAAAATCGGGTTAATATAATTTGTCTGATCCGCATATATTAATTTTCCATAATTTTGTTCATTTATTTATGATATGACTTTTTTCTACCGTTATCTCTATTTTGTTTGTTTTCTGACACCTATGTTTTAATAAAACTTTCTTTATTCTTCATTCCTAAAATATTTAACGTAATCGTGGTTACAAATATTTTTGAAAGACTTACAAATTATGTTTTCTAATGGATAGTTCACGCTTTTCCCTTGCGAAATGAATTGCCACTTTTGACATTCTTCATTTTCATATGTTATTCTCCTTGTATTTTATAAAAAGAAAACACCGTCATTCGGTAGAAGACCTCCTGTCGTTCGGGATTTGAACCTGCTTGCCGCAGTCACTTGACGTTCCGCAGCCGTGTCCTTCTCCTGGGTTGGCACATGCAGTGTCAGTTGCCCACACGCTCGCCGAATGAAATCCAATAGACGCGTCGCCCTCACAGAGGGATTACCCGCGCGGAAAGGTCATGTTTTCTTTTGATATTATTTGTGATTGAGCTTGTGTTGAACCGATAGTTTTTTGCTGACGTTGTTACTGTTTAATGTTCTAATCTTTTTTAATGTTTGAAGGAGTGTCATAGAGTCGCTATTATGAAAGTCGCTAAATGGCTCGTTCCGTCACATAGTTCATTAGTGTAACTGGATCATTCTTCGTGTTCCCGGTTCGATTCATTTTATTCCAGTTTTTCTTCATTAGCGTAACAAAATTCTATAAAACGGCATGAAAATGATTTGAATCGAATATAAAATAGGAAATGTAGATCACGAGAATTGGTCGGAGTGAATTAGAACATTAAAACCTACTTTGTCAACGTTTCGTTATTCCACCTTCAGGGCTTACTACGAGAAATACACACGGTTACAACCTGCCACTAAGTAAGACTCCAACACAACTCCATATGAACAGGTTACATTTCAAGAACCCACGTCCACCTCAGACCAAGGCATGATAGCGATTGTGCATGGAATACAAAAATTTCCGAAACATCAGCAAACTATGTTTTAATTTCTTAATTCACAGCGACCAAATTTCGTGATATACATTTCCCATTTCTACTTCACGCTCGTGAACCTACAATGGTAAATGATTAAACATTTCAATCAAAATATTTTATGGTTTGCCAAGCGTGTCGCTAGAAAATTGACCTGTAATTGGTAGTTCACCTCTTATTTTACACTTGATTCTCAAACATGATTTAATTTTCCTGCTTTATTCAATATTTAAGTTCTCTTTTATATTGCAGAACTCAATATGCTCAACAGTTTTTGTACTATCTTCATCTTTTCATGAACATATGTGCATTCATTGTTGTTCACGTTTCTCTGTGGCAATGTGCTTCTGTGCATACTTCTCCGTATGTGCCTTTTCGCCCATTCACATATATGGTGCACTATATAATTAAAATAGTCAATAAAGGTTATATACTTAGTTCAAAGAAAATTCAAAATATTTTAATATGCCAGTTGTATCTATGGAATGATACTAAAGAGTTAATATAAAGTACTATAGTCTGTTAAAATATAGCACAACCACATTTCATACAGATGATCACTGAAGTGCACTTAAAAGGACCGTTGAACGGGTTGTTTCAAAAAGTGGCTCTTTTTTACTTGATCATTATAGAGGTTTTGAACACCAGATTCTCCCTTTGAATAACGGCTGACTGAAGCCTAATAGCAGAACGCAGGAATCCGCAAATGGCAATGCAAGTATTTCGCACAGGGCCAATGCAACGGCGGCTCTCTCGTGCCATTCTCCGATACCATCAGCACCGCACGTTGATGGCGACTGACTGCAATTCTCCCCCACATTGACCGCCTCCGGGCGCGGGGCCTACTACTTGCGCAGGACTTTCCTCACCTCGCTTGCCCGTGACCTCGCCCAACCCACCCACTCAATCGCCACTTCCGGGGCCCGAGCACTTCCGTCGTCTCCTCTTTCGCCGCTTCTTCCCCCATCGCCTCCGCCGCTGACGGTGCCGACCCCACAGTCCCCTCCGTGACCCGGTCGCTTTAGACTTCCACTCCTTTCCCGCAGCCGCCAGCATTACTCGCGACCCACCAGCTCCTCAATCGCCCCGCGGCGCCCTTTCGCCCGCCCCCGCCCTCATCGCCCCGCATTCCGGCAGATCGCATCATGGGGGTTTATTGGAATTCTTGTAAGGAGGGTGGAAATAGCAGCCCTGATGGGGCGATAGCGCCGCCGGTGCCGGGTCGCGGAGCGCCACCCCGTCCCGTCCCACCCCGCCCCGCCCTACCCCGCCTGGATTTGAAGGGGCGTTCTCTTGCACTGTCTCACTAGCACCTTAACTGCACCCGGGGTTACGTTCGGTTAAGGAGTGCCAAGTCGTTGCTTGAGAATCTGGGCCTCGTGGAATTTCCTTCCGATAGCCACCGTGCGGGGATATTCACACTGTTTAAAAAACCTCTTTCCGACTTAAAGTTCTTTGCTAAGTGTCAGGAATGATTGTCCCAGCGTTACCTTGTATGAGGACGTCTCTGAATGGAGGTCTTTTAGAATCCTCAGATGTCGTACCCTCATTCGCTGTAATGTCCATTAATGACTGCTGGGTTGAGCTAACCCATTGATTGGCTTTGTGCAATTGGGGCAATCCAATGTAATCTCCAATGGAAGGGAGAATAACGGACGCCTTGCTTTATCAAGCTCGTCATTAAAATGCCAATGTCTTCTCTACATTGCATGTTAACGCAATAAAAGTAATCACGAAAGATGTTGATTTTGTCTCTCGATTCCTTACGCAACAATCCGAAAGACCTTTAAAGCATTATAAAATATGCAATAGCAAGCAAAGTATTTTATGAAAGAATCAAATCCTTGTAGACTAAGAAAGCAATGAAGAACATCAAGCTGTACTAACAGTGATTCAACTGGTTTAAGGAAAGAAAAACTTCCAAGAGTAGCAAGATAATGAAGATCGCATCGTGTGCTTCAGGTACCTACAAGATTTTACTTCCCCATCGAGAAAGAAAACAGCTCTTCTGAATCCTGTCCATAAGAATTCCGCGCATTTGACCGGGTCGTCGCCTACCTTAGCCTGCGGCGCCGTATCCTGGCTCGTTCGTCGTAATGGCCTCCCAGCGGTGGGGGGTGGGGCTGGGGGAGGGGGGCAGCGGCTCCCTCATTTTGAAAGAAGCTCCCCGCGCGCGCGCCGACACGTCTACCGCCGCAGTTAGCACGAGGTCTCCTGTACTTTCGCTTTTTATTTTCTACCTCCGCATCCACCACCACCACCACCACGACCCTACCACCCGGGAGGTCTCATTTTCCCGTCGACAGTGCAGAGAGGAAGGGCGGGGGAGGGGGAGCGGAGAGGAAGATACCTCGTCGGTAGAGGACGCGCCAGTAGACCCGCGTTTTTGTCGCTGAGCGGCATAACTCAGATGTTAAGTAGGTAATTGAGAACGTCAAAAATTAGGCGAGGTGGGAGGGGGCGGTGTGAAGAATGGGGGATGGGCGCCGCGGGGGTGCGCTCGGCGTCGGCGGGGGTGAGCAAAGGGCGGGGAGTTGGCGGGGAGGAGAGGGGAGGGAAGAGGGCGTCCCGAGAAGACGTAATGGGGCGGCCTCCATTAAAACGCCCCGAGACGCCCCGGGCGAATAATTGGGTCTGGAGGGCGGCGGCGCCCGCCCGCTGTCCGGGCCGCCCGCGTCGCCCCGCACCGCCTCGCGCTCGCCACATATCTTCCCTCGTTTTCGCCCTGGCTGGTGACGCAGTAGCGACCGCTTCGTTGGGTCGACTTCTAGGGCCACGGACGATGCCAGTCAGCGAAAAATTGCGCGTTTTTTCCTGCCAAAATTTGCTTAAATCTCAGTGTTATTTGCTTTAATGGCATCCTGATATTCTCCACACCTTCCAGACACATGCCTTGATACTTCTGTGAGATATATGAGTTTATGTTGCTTCGTTCTTTGATCCTTTGTGTGCAATGTAACTTTCTCACAAAATCATACTTGTCTTTTTCCTGAAATTAAATACCTCGATAATCTCGCACGCTTCTCACTCTCTAATTTGTGCCGTTCCATACTACCGCTTTTTCGACTTCTGTACAAGTTAAATTGCTAATTCCCATGTTGTCAGGAATATATAAACGGATATTTGCGATTCCCCTGGATTTAATGACATAAATGGAACACTTTTTTTAATTTCTGAAACTTGTAGTTCATAAATGCATTTTTTTTCTATCTTGTAGGTTAGTAAGTGTCCTTTTTCGATGACTTCATTCAAATACTGTGACTTGAATTTTCCTTACTAACCGTAAGTCTAAAAAACTTAGTGAATATTGGTCAATTGATTGATTGGTCAGTGATTACGGGCCCGTCAACTTCTGAGGTCATTTGTCCCGTAGGTGTAGTCCACGCTTTTTTATCGGGAAGTTGCTGTGATCTTCCTCCATTGGATGGCGAGATACCATGCCGACCTAACGTCGACTAGCGGGATTTTCCCCTAACCAGCGGCGCACCGCCCCAGCCGGGACAAGTTCTAAGTCCTCGACCAGTCTCCCGACATGTGTGGCATGTTAGTGTAAGTGTGACGATAGGACAGGAAGAGGAAGGAAAGATCTTGGGCGGTCCGTTTGTTAGGGTACTTCTCCGGCATTCGCCTGGTGTTGACCGAAGAAACCACGGAAAACTACCGATTAGAGCAGCCGGCCACTTGAATTCTCCTCCAGACAACGACTGAATTCGACCTAGCTGAAAAGCTGGTGTCGAAAATCCTGCCGCCGTCGGGACTAGAACCTAGGACCTCCCGGTCAAAGGCACTGCAATGACATCAGTTGATGCACTGAGCCTACCGGTACATTAGTCAACGATTCCCTACATAGAGTCGTACGCATATATTCACATGAGTGGTTCACGATTCTCATAGAATTTGGGCAGTTACGATGTTTATTATCAAAGAAAGACCAAAGTAATTCCTGTTATTATTCTGCAAGTCTTTTTCCTATTATTAGTCTGTCTTCAATTTTATTTTCAACATTTGGGGGAAGAGATTTAAATGGGTGAAGATTTCTGACGGCATTTTCGGACATGGTTAATTAACAATGTTCACAAAAGCAATTTCATTGAAAATGAGTATCTGTTTGACTCAGATGCTTCTTCTGTATCTTGTATAGGTTTTTTCTCGTTTTGAGAAGCTTTTGAAAATTTGTACGAAAAACAATCTAAGCTACAAATAAATCCTGAATAATAGTATATCTCAGAAAACGTAGGTCTTAGATCAAACCTATTTACATTACTCGGCATCAACTTTTTGCAATTTTTTCATTTATAGATTTGGTATTGACATCTGCTTTCGTTACAAACACAAATATCGGCACTGAATTCCTTCTTTCCTATTCGTTCCAGTGGCTTTCTCCACGCCTTTCATCTCCGGAGGTTCCTCTCCGCTGTGCCGTGCTCTCACACCCTCCGCCATTTCATCTCACCGTCACGCCCCTCGAATTTACTCAGCTCTCTCGCCTCTCCCCCCTCCCCGACTGTCATCGTTTTTCCGCGCGCCCGCCATCCCTCGCGCCCGCAAGTCGTCGTCGCCTTCATTTGCGGAGGAACCGCCCTCTGTTAG
Source organism: Teleogryllus occipitalis (assembly GCA_011170035.1). Taxonomy (NCBI): domain Eukaryota; kingdom Metazoa; phylum Arthropoda; class Insecta; order Orthoptera; family Gryllidae; genus Teleogryllus; species Teleogryllus occipitalis. The sequence goes on from BLKR01000348.1 coordinate 207,862, forward strand.
CTCTTCTCATTTTCATAACGCTCCCCGAACATTTTTTATGAAAATTGCCAATCACAAACTGTAGATTTCAGTATTGAAGGTGATAGGGTTAACGAACTGTTATATTCAATTTAACTTACAATAGAAACACGATTTTATTATTGTAGATTGTGAACACGTTTATACCTTTACAACATTTACGTGTTTGAATTTAGCAAATAGAGTTTGAATCTTCAGTTTTTCTTTCAATTTTCGGAATACATTTCCTGCATTTCTAGGTTTCCGCTTATCAGTAATAGACGATTTAACCATTCACAATATTTCTCTTGTATTGCTGGAGCAATCATGTGTTCAGCATGTACGTTTTGCACCATGCCCAGCGATCAACAATTGTCAAAGATGTTATATTCTCATTTTCTATTATTCCACTTTTTAAGATAAAAATATTCTATAGTTTTCAGTTTCACTAGAGTAATTTAGATTCATTAAAGTATGATATCTTATTGTTAAAAGCACTTGAATTTCATTAAAATCTACTTTTAATTCCAATGAAATGAAAACTTTAAAAAAAGTGTGTCCTTACTTCATAAGAAGAGAAAGTATTGTAATCGTGCGCAACAGAATAAAACAACAAATTGTTGGCAGACAAACTGTCTATTGCCGGGCCCTATTAACAAAAGAGGGGATAAATCTTGTTCCTGTATATTGTAATAAATTACTTCCTTTAACTCGTTATGTAGTCATATTTTATGGGTAATTGATATCAAAAATCGAATGACGGGCAAACGCCTGTCTGTTTGTCCGTCCGTCTCTATGCCTGTCCGTCCGTCTGTGGTTAACACTAGCGTCTAAACTATTTAGTCAACTTTCTCCAAAATTAATATTCGTAAATAGATTTAAATAAACTCACAACCCTCAGAGTGTGAAATGGGTATTTTGATTTTTGAGGGTACCTTACATCAAGCCTCTAATACAAAGTTTTCTAAAAAATGGATCAACATTTTCTTATTAAACTCTGTCCTGAAATAGCATAAAAGCGAAGGGAGTAGGTATCATTTTCCTTAAAATCCCTGTATTTTCGAAAATTGCAAAAGTTTAACATTTTTTCGGCCTCTTCCTACACCTACAGTATTGAAGAGATTTTTTCCGTGAAATGTTGGGATTTTAAAAGTGTTTGTAAACCTTTTTATACTAAAAAAATGGCCGCAAATTTGTTCTTTAAATTTTCTCCTCGTATGTGACAAAAGACAGTAACATTTAGTGCTAACCTCATTGCCAGCGAACTCGCGTAATTTGTGCTGAAATTAATGCAATTTATTTAAAAATTCTCAAAACTTGCTTCAAATTCGTTTTTTACTTTATTCCACGGATAGAGAAAAGAACGCTTAAAAGAATGGCGCAGGTCTCATTTTCGTTAAACTCTCTGCATTTCCGAAAATTGCAAAAATAGAAATAATAGAGGAAAGCATGTACTATTGTAGTACTAGTTCTTCAGTTAGCTCCATTATAAATTGTATCATTAAAACAAAATAATCTGTGAATTAACTTAAATGTATCCTGAAGAATCATTACGTAACATGTTCTAAGAATGTGACTGGGTGTTTTTAATAGCCACTTCAGGAACGTTAAGTTTTGTTCTTTCAGTCTCAATTTTGATATTAAATTTTTTCGTGAATTGTATAGAAAATGTGATTAAACGTCATGATATTCTAAATAAAACATTTACTTCTCCACTTCAAGTTAGTAATGAGATCGTTCCATGCTGGTGTGTGCTCTCGAGTGCAAATAAGAACATGCATATGCATTTCGTCTAAGGAGGAGACAAGTTCTATTTACATTAGGGAAATGTCATACATATGAATTTTTATTCTGAACAACTGTTTAATTTTATCATCTGTTATGTTGACTTATATCTCATGTTTTATTATGAGAGCTTTATTCATTTATAAAACGTTTAATATATTCTCTTTCATTTCGAAGATAAGATTCTAACAGCAAATATAAAAATCCTAAGAAATGGTTTTAAAAGGAATTTGTTTCGTTAAATTGTGTTTCACTATAGAGCAACCCGTTTCTCTGAGTAAGTGGGATGCTTGGCAACTGAAATTCAGTACATTTCTTCCTTTTCTATTATATTCAATATTTGAAAATAAACACAAAGAGAGGCTTTCAAGGTGCCTTAACATTTTTTCGAATCTACCTGAACTCGAAGTTCAAATCGTTAAAAGGACTTAATTCTATCAGTATATTACTTATTTCTGTCTATTCGAGGTTCCATGTTCTCCACGCTTTCTTTGGGAACAGCCTGCCATATTATATCTGCGAGAAATTCAGAACTTTTCAGCGTTGTTCGGCTTGTCCTCACTCCTTTCTTCAATTCTTTCGATCTTTTCCCAAATCTACCACGGGTGCAAAGCGCACATATTTTTCATTAGCATTGTCATGTATCTAGCGTCACTACGAGTGTAACGGACACGAAAATATTTATTTAGTGTCCGTTATACTCGCTTTGAGTGTATGGAAAAAGTTTTACAACTACAAATTAACTATCTTTCTTTATATCTGTTCACAGTTAAAGTGGGCTTCGTCCCCTGACACCCGTCTTAACCTTAAGGGCTGATATAGGCATGAAACAGCAAGACACAATTACCCATGAAATGACATTTTCGACGCATAAAATGATAATAGGACAAAATTGTTGAATATGTCAAGAAGGTCGGAATGTCAGAGAACAACATGACTGCCGTGCCATCACAACATTGACGATCCCTGTATCCTCACTTTCGGGGTCTGCCACAAACGACAATCTTGGGAAACAAAAGTACGTTCATTTTATAGAAGCTTAATCGAATGGAAGTGTCTTATATTTATGCCAGGTTGTGCTCATACTACGAAACCTTAATAGTAATAGAGTTGCGTGAGACAACGTGGACTGAAACTGCTCCGATAATGACCGATGAAATTTAAAATAATGTTAGTAGTGGAATGTAATGGTATTACTTGTTTATTGAGTTTAGAGATCGTTATTAATGAGTGGCATTCCATCACAAAAAAACTACTAAGTGCGAAGGTAATAATACGGAATTACATTCTTTGTTGTTTTCTTTTCTTCGAAAGTCCCTGTCCCTCCTTCTACTAACAATATTGTAAGAATATCTTAACAATATCCGTATGTGTCAGTGAAAAGCGAATGTTGTGTGAGATACGTCGGCAGGTAGAAAAGGTTGAGTCCGGGTCTTATGACGGCATGCGGCTGCCCTTAATGAATGGAGGAGGGGTGAGGGCGAGGGCAGGGCTGCGGCGGCGGCGTGCGCCGTGCGGCGTGCACGTGACCGCGTCCTACAACTGGGTCACGCGCAGCAATCAATCGAGTGGCCGGCCGGCAGTGGCGGTATGCCCACGTGGCGCGGCGCGGAGGGAGAGGGCCTGTACACCGGCCGGCGCTGCCGCACTGCGCCCGGCGCCGCAGCCCTGCCACGTGCCGCCCGCCCCGCGTTGCAGCTGCCGCGGCCGCTTACGTCCGCGCCACATCGCGCCACGCCTACCCGCTCTGGCTTTTCCTCTCCAACCCACCACACCTCGTCTCGCCTCGCCTCTCTCCGCCACACCCTACCCACCTCCCTCCCCGCCTTACACACACACTGCCCCGCCCTACCCACCCCGCCCCGCCCTTCCCACCCCGCCCCGCCCTACCCACCCCCCCGCCCCGCCCTACCCACCCCCGCCCGCCCTACCCCACCCCGCCCCGCCCTACCCACCCCCCGCCCGCCCCACCCACCTTCCTCCGCCCTATCCACCCCCGCCCTACCCCCCCCCGCCCGCCCCACCCACCCTTGCTCCGCCCTATCCACCCCCGCCCTACCCACCCCCCCGCCCCGCCCTACCCACCCTTGCTCCGCCCTATCCACCCCCGCCCTACCCACGCCCGCTCCGCCTTACCCTGGTCCTCCCCGCATGACTCCGCCCGCTCCTGACCACCTCGTCTCCGCGACCCCGCCCGCCCGCCCGCCCCGCTCAACTCAACCCCTCCCCGCCCTCCCCAGCTTCCTTCCTACCCTGCCCCCTGCCCTGCCCCCTGCCCTGTCCTGCCCTGTCCCCTCTCTTGCCCCTCCCCTCCTACCCTACCCCCTGTTCCTCCTACATACATCGCCCAGCCACGCCCCCGCCCTACTCAGTCCCCCCGCTCCCGACCAGCAGAATCCCGACCCCTCCGCCTAGCCCCACTCCATACCCCCCACCCCTTCTCTCCTCGCACCTCCGCGCCTCACCTTACCCAACCATGCTGCTCCTCGCCACGACTTGCCCCGACACCCACCGACCCACTCCACCATCCTCCTCGCCCACCAAGCCCCGTCTTGCTCTTTTATGCTCTCTCTTCGTTTCCCCCACCCCACAACGTACCGCCCCGCCTCTTCCCGCTTGACCCTGTCTCGCCGCAGCCCGCTCCACACCGCACTACCCCGCCTCTCCCCGCAACGCCCGGCCGCGCCGAGCCGCGCCTCGGCGAACACCCAGTCACGAAACCCAGGCGCACCAAGGACTTTCGTAGACCTACCCAAAGGCTGTCTGCGCCCAGCTGCTCGGGTCTCTGGGAGACAACTTCAAGAAATTTCATGACTAAAATTATTTGGCGTGGAATAACATAATTCTATGCCACAGTTTCCAGAAAATTGATATACCATTTACACTGTCTCGTCAGCAATTTGTTTTACTCATATAGAATTCGTTTAGTTATTCTTAAGTTACAAGACAGTTCTTGTCTCACACTAACTCTATTTCTAACTGAAGTGCCATTGTGAACTATCGGTTCACAAATTCTTTAATTGTTTCTTTTGTATCTCTTCTCTATATACATCAAATGTCTATGAAAAATATTTTTTCACTCACTGTTTTGCGAATTTCAATGTTGCTTCTGGTGTCTACTATTGCAATGATGCTCGATGCATGTGCATTAATTCTCTTACCTTAACTAGCAAGACTCATTACTTAATCACTTGAGTGATTCTCAAGATTATTTAAACCTAGAGATTTTGAGTAGTTAGTAGAAAGTTGTAAAATTTTGCCTCCGTTATTACAATACTGCAACTCTCTTGTATTTTACTCTACATAAAATATCTTTGTTTTTATTTCAATAATTTTATGTCAAACCTGTGGAATTTCCATAACTGCGAAAAACTCAATCATAATATAAGAAATTAACCGAGTGTAAATATTTCCCGCATTGCCAAAATTCTTATAAAATGTGCATTGGACTTTCTAGAACTATTCACTAATTTTAGAATTTTGATGTATTTTTTACTATGAAAAAATGATGATATATGAAAATATGATAAATTATGATACTGTAAATGTCTTTATGTCAGAATTTATATTCATTCATATTTAATTATAAGTTTTTCAATAGTATTGAATTTTGTTGTTGAATTACTCCAATTTATTAAAATTATTTTGCCTTTATAGCATTCTATTAGGTATTCGTATAAGTAGTTATCTTTTTTTTACGTGATGAACAAATCATGTTAATTTTTTTTACTTATTTAAGACCGGGTCAAAACATTTACATATCTTGGGGCAACATTTTCCATGAATGGGGGATGGAATAATCACATAGTGGCGGCACACAGTAAAGGATGAATTGCGCTCAAAGAAATCGTTTGCGCAGTGCGCAGTGTTCCGGAATTGCCTTTAAAGGTGTGCGATACAATGTTTAAATCGCTAGTTCTCCCAGCAATGAATTATGGGGCAGAAATTTGGGGAGTGGATAGGATAGATCGACTAGAAAGCGTCGAAACAGATTATTTCAAATTAATTCTCGGAGTCTCTAGATTCGCAGCAAATGCCGGAGTCCTAAGAGAGGTCGGTAGTGTAGGAATTTGGAAAGATTTTAAAATGAAACCCATTAAACTTTGGATTAAATTAGCAGGTGAACAGTCTGACACACTTATACATAGATGTTTCGAGTGCAGTTACAGGGAAGCAACCAACGCCACTGGTCGAAAAAAATAAACTGCTACTGGAACGTGCAGGTCTGGGAGACGTTTCTCCGGAGATAGTGGGAGATAGGGGAACACGTGAGATATAACGGCTAAGGTGGGTAGACTTGCGGATATTAAAAGGCAAGAGATCCTGGCAGCAACGGCCGAAAAACGTTCGCTAGTTGCGCAAATTCACGCGAGTCCGTTATGGGGTTGCGAACGTTACGTAAACACACTGCGAAAGGACGCAAGAGGGGGATACGCTTGGTTCAGGGTCGGGAGGTGGATGCAACGTAGATTAAAGGACTCTAATGATAATGGCATCTGTGTGCTTTGCGGTGATAGGGAAGACTGGATCCACATCCTTTTAATTTGCAGTGTGACCGAAACTTGGAGAGGAAAATGGATGGGAATGGGAAATTACTACTTCCAACATAAGAAACGTAACGCTCGTCCAAAACATTCTAGGTGATAAAAGATCTAACTTCATGAAAGAATTAGGAACATTTCTAGGAAAGGTCAATAATAAATTAATAAATTAACAATAAATAATAAATCAATAAACTAACAATAATTGTCAGTAAGTTATGTTAGGTTAGTAAACAGTGCAAAAAAAAGTTATAAGTTGTAGTCCATTGTTAAGTATAAGTAGATAAATAAGTCAATAAAAATAAATAAATTAACTTAAAATAATTAAAATAAGTAAATAAATTAAAATTAAATTAATTAAAATAAGTTAAATAAATTAAAATTAAATTAAATTAAAATAAAATAAAAGGAAACGGTTAAAATAAAACACATTAGAAGGCGAAGGGAAGTAGGAATCGAAAATGTTAGGGCAGAGGCGTTGGTGCGGACGATTTTCTGTGGTGCTGTTTGTTTTCAGGTGCGGAGGCCAAACACTGGAAGGAGAATGCCTGACGCCGGCGCCAAATAAATAAATGGTTTAAAAACCGGATAGATTAGCATGTACTCGGCTTCTGACGGCAGGTTTTTCCCCCTTCAGGGTTTTTTTCCTCAGCCGTACCTTATGGTCTCTTTTCCGCGGCTTTGATGCGAAGGAGAGACCATTTGGGGTGAATACCAGGATTCGAAAGGTTAGAACGCGGTAGAATGTAGGTATTGTAATGGCTTAAAGGCCTACGGCCTAGCCACATTGCATCAAGTTTTCTAATTTGTCTGTAATAATTACCTATTAAATAAATAATACTTATTTAAGGACGCTTTTCAACTTCAAAGGCCATACACCCACCACTGGTAGTAGCAGTGGTTCAAACGGTAACGGTATAAGGAGACACAAACATCCATGCCCCAGGCGGGATGTGCATCCGCGACCCTTCAAGCACAAGGCAGCTACGGCTCTTCAGCCTTAGCGAACTCGACCATCCGCGCCGGCCACGCGCTATTTGTTAAATTTTGTGTAATCAATACCAGATTTTAATAACACGTTAAAATTCAGTAAATTGAAAGGGAACGCGCGAAATAAAATTGCAATTAGACCCGGCTCTGGGCGCGTCTATGCCCGGCGGGCACCGCCCCGGGAGAGGCATGTTCCCGCGCCCCGCCCTCGGGCTGGAGCAGCAACACGCAACGCTTTGATGCAGCCGCGGTGCCGCGCCGGGGCGGGCCGGGGTGCGCCGGCGCGCTGTGTGGATTGCTCGTGTTCAGCACCGACGCAACGAGAAGCCCGTCAAAGCGGGGCGATCAGCGGCATTTCGAATTAGCTTGTTAGCGCTGCATGCTCGATGTCATTGCTAGCGGACGCGGCGATGCAGCCGGAAAGAGAGTCGCGGGATTATGCGCCGGTGTCGTGGGTTCAATTGCGGGACCCTGCGGCAGGTCGCTGTATTTTGACGTCATCAGGTCGCTTGTTTTTCCGCTTGTCCGTGCGCGCGCGCACGTCGATTGGAAAGAGTGGGAAGATTCCCGGACAATCAGTGGATCCAATTTCGGGCTCCTGTAGTACAGTAAATACTAATTCTAAATCAGCTCCCGCACGTTTTTTTAATGAAAATGTGTGGCTGAGCGTATGATATTTGAGGAGAAACTGTAGGTGTTGGATTTTGGAAATAAATACTAATTGGGTTTTTCTGTCTGTTTGTCGATTTCACAAATTTTCATGAATTTCATCGCTGAAAGCAACTCAGTAAATGTTAAAGTGTCACAATGAAAAAATCTTCACTTATATTACGAATGTTTACAATATTTATCTGACGTTCTTTGGAACTGTAATTCGTACAATTATAGAAGATGCAAAAATATTATAAATTTCAAAAAGTTTTATTTTCCTTTGATGTATGGTATTTACAATAATTGATTCATCTTTCGCGTTAATATCTTCGTCTATCAAAACAAGCGTGATCCTTGTTTGACATAGGATATATCCTTTATGACGAAAAAAAAAGATATTATTATTTTTCATAAAACATTACCAAAGTATTCATAAAAAATCATTAATTTCTACACGTCGATAAAAATATGTTTCTACAAAGACATTCTATTTTCTTCTATTTTATTATCATTATCTTATTATTAAGTGGGCTCAAATCAATAGTTCGTAAATCACATAGGTACAATTGAAATTTTACAATTACCTCAGTTATATTTTTAGCCATCAGAGTTATGAAATGTAATTTTTTACACCAAAATACATACAACAAAACCCAGAGAAAACAGTTCTAACTTTTTTCAAATCCTGATGCTTTTGAAAATGAAATAAACTGATTTCATGCTTTCTATTTGAAAAGAAGCTGCTAGATGCAAATGTAATGTGTATCCGGAATAATTTCATTGACACACTTGACAACTAAGTGTCAGACTTTCAAACCATTAAAACACAAATAGAGCACACAATATCTCTTCATATTAATGCTTCTCATAAAAAAATACAGAAGACCACACGTGACCATGAACGAGTTGATCTTCAAAGCGCAAACTCAAAGAGGTTGCGACAATTAAAATAATACATTTTGTAGTATTTTCCTTTTCGAAACGTGTTGTAGCGCGACGAATGAGACAAAGCGAACGCAGAGGGGCGCGGAGAATTTCCCTAAATTAATTTTCCGTTGTGACACAACAAACAAGGGCAAAAAAGGGCAGAACAAGCGCTTAAGTGAGGTAATGTGCGCTGCAGAAGTACACAAGTGACATTTACAGCCGCGCGTGCATATGAAAGAGGGCCAGAGTGTCCAGTGACCTAGATTCATCCGCGACGAGCGGCTCGTTCGTATTTTCTGAAACGCGCCCCGCCTTTTTCGACTTTCGCTGCTCTCTCCAGTGAGTTGTGTGAAGGGTGATGCTTATTCCGTGTTTTGCAGGGTGATTCCGCATTTCATAGTAGTTCGTTTCAAAGGATAGAGGCCGTATTTAAGCGATGAAAGAAGAAAATAACGAAGAGAAGAAGTCCGGGAGAGGCGAATATTTTGAGATTTTTTAAAATTTCTCACGTGAATTTCATGTCACTACGTAACATATTCTAGACAGTGTTTCTTAATAATTTTCTGTTTTATAATAATCACTGTGAAACAAGTGGTGTTTCAAAGAGCGTGTAATTTCCTTGTACTTTAAAACTCGTTCAAAATTAAGTCTCTCTTCTCCAGGTAAGCAAATTTTTGTATATCTACATTTTTATAAAACTACAAAATAGTGTTTTCTGTTCATTAAGTTTGCTTATTGATGAATATACAAAATACTTTCATGATATAAATATTTCATTATTCATGTTGTATTATTTGTAATTCGTGAATCTACAATTTCCACTTCCATGCAGTGGTTTTTATAAACTGTGTTGAAGCGTGAGTTTTGAAATCATTTAACGAAAGTTGAACTTTAGTGAAGCTCTGTCTCAATTTGAAAAAAAGTATGTATTCCGCATTCTATTTCTTTGATTCCTTCTCAAAAGAATCAATGATTCTGTCTCTTCAAAGTAATTTCACACAAGGTCATCCCTGTGTACAATGTAGTGATGAACTCGCATCATTCATGCTGTCTGGGAACATACGCCGCCTTAACATTATTAATGACTGAGCCACTTCATGAAATTAAACCCACAAAAGCTCCACGAACGGAAATATTAAGGATCATTGAGCGATAGTCGATTTGCAACAGTGGGTATTATAAGGTAGTGGTTGAAATGTTGGTGTATCCTCTTCGAGCATTCAATTCAGAAAATTGGCAAATTTTCAGAACCTCTTTATTAACAAATCGGAAACAAAAAATCACTACAAGTCAACTTTAATAAAAGGATTGGTGAAAATGTATTTTAATGAATAGTGATCAATGTTCTCTAGATATATAATTTTTTTATTAGTATAAGTAATTTTTCGAACGCATTACGATAATCTTCAAAGTTTCAATCAACAATTATAAACTAGTTCGTTAGAAGAATTTTAGTTACTTTTATGAGTTTTCAATTGTAAAAACTTAGTTTATAAATTAATTATATCTAAGGTCAGAACATCTCAAACAACAACAACAACAACAACTATAAAATGTTTTTAATTGTGAACAAGAATAAAAAATAATTGTGTTTTTGAACTGTGAATAGCAAGGAAATTTTTCGCGGGGGCCGGGGCGATCGCTACCCTCGCCACACGCCACAGGATGCGGCCCCTCCGCCGCCTGTTCTGTTTGTCTTCTTCATGGGATGGAGATCCAGACCTCAGTTAAGACTCTCCACAGACCGACGCGGAATATCCGCAGCCTACGCGGATTGGTCACAGCGGAAGTTTCGCGTCACGTCGAGCACGTTCAGACCTGCGCGGCAGGAGAGCTTCGCGGCAACGGATTGGCAGCGTTTAATCGGCGGCGAAATTTGTAACGCAGTCAGACGCGTTTCTTCCGCTACAGCTCGAGTTTCGTGGAAGTCCGCCCGTGCTCGGAAGTCTTCCACTCCCCTGTGGGTCGAGCGACCTTGCCAACCGTCACCAAACGCTGACTCATAATTGACGCTCCGATGTGAACGATCCCGCGAATTCCGCGGCCGCGTCTAGCTCGGAACTTTCCGCGCCGCACCCGCTGCGGATCTACCGCGCTTGTCAGTGGGAGCCTTTACTTTAAAGCAGCGGTGTCCAACTTGCAAGACCACATCTAAAACCTTCACTTTGGTCGCGGAACATAGTTTTATTACTCAGGCGATCCACAACTGACTTCCTCCTTTTGATGATCTCGGCACTTTGCCTGGCTGCTCTGAAACGAGGGAGGCAGTGGGACCATGCCTGATATCAGGCTGTGCCGAGAATAATGCAGTCCAACACATTGCGATAATTTTGAATTTCTGTATTAATTAGAGAAAAAATCCTTAAAACTAAACTTAACCTAGTTTTACATTAATGGGATTACGGACCATTGATCGTAGTCGTCGCAATCTGGATTCATGCATTGCGTAATTGAAATTTATAGAGATAAGGTCAGCGGTAGCATAGTGCGAAGAAACTCTGTTTCCATTTTCATCATACCACACGTACCGAGATTCAAATGTAAACATTACTTGTGACATTAATTTTATTAACATCGGGTAGGAGTAAAGAAATAATTTTCAAATATCTCGTTTGTTTACATTGCACATTATTAGTCTTCATGGTATTAATAAAATATATGCTTTCTCCGAATATAAAGAAATTACCCCTTTTTAACTCGCATACCTCGGATTTAGACAAAAAATTATCAAAAAAGATTAAAAGAGATAATTGTAAAATATATTTGTTGAAAACAACTATGCACAGTAGTTTGAAGTATTTTTTTAAATAAACTGTAGAATCTAAAAAGGAAAGACATACTGTTCTAATATTTTATTCATCCTTAATCGCGTTTTATGTTTCAATGCTTCAGGAACAAGTACTTTATTTATTAGCATTTTAACAAAAATAATGCAAATATAATTTTTTAAAGTAATGTTTCTAAAGTTGTTTATCTTTCTGTTACAGGTAAGTTGCCCGCAACATTGTCACAGTAATAACGCCAGATGTTGAATATATTGAGTGATTCTTCGCTGCTTCGTATGCGGTGAGTGTTTATTTATTACCAATGTTTACGCCAATTATATGACTACATTTACAATGAAATTTTGTCTGCAAAATTATCGAATGTGTTACAGAGACGCGTACAGAATTATGTTGCTTTAAATCAGCTATGAAATGACGGCAAATTGCTCTTGTATTTCCACTTACTTATTCAGATTGCGAAAACATTGACATTTCATATTAATTTATTCAACATATCAGCTGAAATAATATTATTAAAAGTCGACTTACCTAAAAACATGAAATGATTACACAGAAGTCAAATTGCAGATATTTGACCGCTTGATAAAGGTGTTGTACGGACCTACATGTTTGATCAAAAATATAATCTTTTTTTAATGAAAAGATTCTACCCAGTCATCTTGGACGTTTTTTTTCATCATATGATTTTTCGGCCATGTTCTATTTTTTTAGACATAAAAAATTTATTTTATCTTCATACAATATATTTCCTGAAACATTACAATTGGGTTGGGGTAATCGTTACATTCTGGTAGTATGAGACATGAATTATTTCATTTGTGAACTCATTATTGGACATGGCCCAGGTATTTTTGCAATACTATAAAGGCTGTCCGGAGTGGAAACGTCGAAAATTGGAAAATAAGCTCCTAAGGCAATTTTAAGCATAATGTGTCTGATACATAACTTGGATATTCTGCATGGCTGAGCCGCAATAAGCACTCAAAAGTTGTTTTGAAAAAATGTTTCTAGGCAAAAATTTGCATTGCAGAAGCATATAAACACTCCACAAACATGTAAATTGTTTATTTACAAAATAAATGATTATATTACTTCATAAAGAAAAACTGGACGTTTTCTCGCCGGACATCCTCCATTAAGTATCATAACTAGACCCTCACCTTTCACTCTCCTTACCATGTTCACTCCGCCCGTCCTGACACTCTTCCCGTTTCGCTCATCCGTGCCACTCACCCGGGCCCTCTCAACCGGGCCCGCTCAACCGGGCCCGCTCAACCGGGGCCGCTCACCCTGGCCCACTCACCAGAGCCCGCTCACTCTTGCCCGCTCTTCGGGGCCCACTCACCAGGGCTCGCTCACGAGGGTCCACTCATCAGGGCCCGCTCAGCCTGGCCCGTTCACCCTGGCCCGCTCACCCTGGCCCGCTCACCCTGACCCTGGCCTGCTCACCCTGCTCACCCTGGCTCCCGCTCTTCCCCACTCACCCTCGCTCACGAGGGTCCGCTCATCAGGGCCCGCTCAGCCTGGCCCGCTTCAGCCTGGCCCGTGCCTAGCCCGTTCACCCTAGCCCGCTTACCCTGGCCCGCTCACCCTGGCCCGCTCACCCTGGCCTGCTCACCCTGGCCCGCTCACGCTCACCCTGGCCCGCTCGCTCACCCTGGCCCGCTCACCCTGGCCCGCTCACCCTGGCCCGCTCACCCTGGCCCGCTCACCCTGGCCCGCTCACCCTGGCCCGCTCACCCTGGCCCGCTCACCCTTGACGCTCACGCGGTCCCCCTCATCCGCCCACCCCTCACTCGGAAGAATGCATTGCGAATTGCATCGTTTCTAGGAACATTTTTTAGTTTAATGAATTTCGGGGTAATATTTTTGGATCGCGGAATGCATTACGTACAAATATTTCATGACTTCTGAAGCGTCATTAACCTTAGTAAGTGAAAGATTCTCAATTTCAAAAAATAAATAAATCAGCTTTTTAAATGTGATGGTAAAAAAACCTGAAAGCAATCACGCCAGTGGTTGATAAGCTTGTATGAAGCAAGCACGTCCATGCACGCACACAGACACATACACACAATGACACACCCGTGTTTATATATTAATATAGCTGAAGCATTACCTTGTGGTTGGGAAGTCACGTAGTACTATCGAGCTTTTCCCCTGGGCCCCTCGGAGCCTTGAGGGCGCGACCGAAGGGCAGCAGGTGTGAAAGGCGCTGACGCAGCGAGCTGCGGCGCGCGCCCCAGTGGGGGGCTTATAAACGAGCGCCCGCCCCCGCCCCCGCCCCCGCCCCCGCCGCCGCGGCCACCGTCCGGAGAATTGGACCCGATGCTCCACTCTCCCCCTGCCTTCTCCCCGCCAACTCAACCTTTGCACCCCGATTGTGATTGGCAGGCCTGGCTTAATTTACAGCTTTCAGAATCTGCGATTATTGCCTACTCATTGGTTTCGGAAAATATTGTATAAGTCGGATATTATCTACCAATGTTATTATACTTTACATTCAATATTGGACCTCAAATTGAATATTCGATACTCATTCAATATTTAGTAAATTCGTCCTCATTATCTGCCAGTATAGATGGAGTGAAGAAGTTGTGTATTTTTTTCAGTTTGACACTTTGTGGACTACAAGAATTTTAACTAGGTGATTAGGGCACCGGAAATTATTTTTGTTGTAGTTTTATGCTACAAATTTGCTACGTATTTCTCTACCTAAGGTGAGAGAATGAATGGTTGAAAGTTGTTAGTAATGTAAGCAAACAAGTTATTTTTATCGCTCACCAAGGTCTTAGCGAATGAGGATTGCATTTAAACGAAGATATTAATGTACTACTTTATTATCAATTACTAAATTAACCTTTTAAAATTTATAAAAAGTAATTTTAAAACTTTTTCTGCATACAAAATCAACCAATAGAAAGAATCAGCCTTATCTACGATTACCCTTTTATTCATGTTTTATTTTTTGGCAAAACTTAATTTACTTAATGTTACAAACTTAATGTTTTTAAATATTGCTCTTACACAAAATTCTGAAGAAAACAACAAAGATAGTAACATTATTCTAAGTTATTTGAATTATTTGTAATTTATTAACATCACCATTCATCATTTTATTGTTATAAACGCTTTTATAATAGTAAAAGAGATGATTTTATTGGTAGATGATTTAATTGATTGTTGTTTTTGAAAGATTCAACAAAATTAAATGAAATTATACACACTTTGAAAGGATGTGTTTTACTTGAAACGTCTTACAGGAGCGAGAACAGTAAGCAGACGCCCTGCCTCGGGTCCATATCTCTAAACCGTTCACCGCAGCGGGTGTCCTATGACTCCACCACCGCCCCTAGCTCCCCCGCCTCGCGTAAGCCTTCGGCCCCGCCCCCGCCTCCGAGGTTGGCCTCCGCCCCTCCTGCGGCGATCGTTCCGCCCCCGAGTCCCCGTAACGCCTTACGAAGGCAATTTTTCTCCCGGGGCGAACGCGTCGTCGGCAGCAGCGGCCCCCGCCCCCGCCGCCGCCGCCACCGCCGCCGCCGCCGCCGCCGCCCCCGGGCGTTGGCTCCATTACCATGCAAAGCGGGCGCTGGGCACCTGCGGGCCCGCCGCGGCTTGGTCACCAGGGCAGACGCCGCGACCTTCCCCTAGGGCAGCAGTCCCCGAGGTGAATACTTTCACCTCCCTTCCCCGGCACATGATGACTCCCTTTCTCTTCTATACACGACAGTAAACATCAGCGTTGCTCATTTTCTTTTCATAATTGAAGAGATTGTTTCCAGCGTTCATTTCCGTTTGTTTTCTAGTTTTACGTGTCAATGTATTCTTTGGACTGTGCTGTCAAATATTGTATTAAAAAATGCGTTTCTCTTGTGTTAAGTTGTATCCCAAAGTCTTTGAATATAACCTTGAACTATAAGGCTAAATTTGGGCTACTTCTCTTCCTGAAAAATTGTTTATCTTGAAGACACGTTATATGGAAATAAACTGTTCAATTTTACCACGAACACTACCCAACCGTGGTGGATAATTTCTTTCTCAAATTACTGTTTCTATGCTGAGTTGACGATACAACAGTCCTTACATGTAGTAAGTCTAGAGACTAGGCAATGTTGGAAATTGATTGCAATTGGCTTGGTAATATTGGTTCTTTATTAACAGCTTTCTAACCATTCCTCATACATGCATCTAATATCAAATATCTACTGGTGCCTTAGACCTACATAACTCTCGTCTTCTTTGTTTAAAACGGTTATAACCGCCAAATCCTAACCCCTGCCTTCCATCTCATTACCTTCACATTCATCTTGCAGGTCTCACTTTAACTGCCCCTATTTTAACCATCTCATCCACTATTGTCTCCTCCTGAAGTTAACTTACTTTTATATTAATCTAGTGAATGAACCCACGGTCTTTGTCCAAAAGAAACTTCCAGGAAACATCGGCCTCTTCCTTCACATTACATCGAATTCGTCGGTATGTGCTGCGGATCACCTGAGGAAAATGTGAACATTTAAAAAATCAGTTTTCGAATTTATTAGTGAGAACATTCTTCACAGGTATATTTTCACATACAACTAGATCTCGTATTCTGAATCCGCATTGTTAATTTTCACTAGTGTAAACGTGATTTGTTTTGTTGATTATTTTCAATATCAAATTTAAACGCCTCGTAGCTTTACAGCAATCGTCAGCAATATCGTTCTTTCACGCAAGTGCAGTTGGAGTTTTCAATCACTTTTGTTCGTCTGCTCATGTGCCGAAGATCGATATTGATGTCGATTCCTGTATGCTATGCCGTTCTTGAACTTCGTAGTATGCTCAACATATATGAAAACTTTCCTGTCGCCAAGATTCAGGGAAACAAATAATTTACAAGTCATCAATGAGTTTAGGTTTCCCTCAGAATACCGCAGCAAGCATTTCGAATGCAAATACTTAATACAACCAACTACGAATTGTCAGGTTTAGAGAAAGTGCAACAATCTTCAAGAGTAATAAAACAATAGTACAACATTTCTTCAAAATAAAGTGTCACTAAAAATATATTATAACTTTCAGTGGTTTCTGAAAAGTAATTATTTTATATCCATGAAATTTTTCCCTTTATGACAAAATCTGTTCAAAAACGATCCCGGACATTAATCCATTTTAATTTTACTATGAAGTAATGCAATGAGGTGTGCGTATGAATGCGTTACAAGCCGATATTATGGTGGAGGTTTGTTGCTTGCTTTCTCCGTAAAACTAAAAATAATTACCTCGTAACACTGCAAGGTGTTCAGTTTTTCATTCTTTCAGATTGTGAGTCATTTAAAGTGAACTCCACTTCAAAGTGTGTAAATGCAACGTTAATTTAAATTCTCGCCTTGATGCGCCCCTCCAGTGGAAGCAATATATAACCGTGTTGGAGGTTTGGCTCCTCTCAGAGACCCTCTTCACAATGAGGTTGGGGCGTGCAGTATCTCGAAATTAAAACACGCTTCGCTAACAGTTTTTTCCTACGCACGTATCTATGGGAAAGAGAGGAGTCGGCTTTCCCCAAGTGAAGATCCTCGCACGTCTACCCTAACATTAATCTTTGTGCTCTAATCAGCACATATATTTCATTTAACACAATTTCTATCACCTTAATGAATACAGAAATTATCTTAACAAATAACGTTACTGCGCTGAATTCTTTTGAAATTGGGCATACATTTCTTCGACAAAATTGTCAATAAAATAATTTCAAAAGTTATTAGAAATCCTTAAACATTGATAATAGTGCTCTTTGTTGACGATGGAAGATGTTATATGTTGTCTAATCCTTTAGTCTCGTAGTTGACGTAAATTGTTGCATTTTTTATAATTTTGGGAACAACGGAGTTCATTCGCATGTACAGCGACATCCCAAAGCATTAGAAAGACATTATTTTTTGTATAATCGTCTATTTATCCGTTGGAAAAGTGAAGTTAATGAAGTCAGTAAATCTTATTAAAATAAATTATATGAAGAATACACAGCTATCATAAAAAGTTGAAAGTCAGCTAAGAAAAATAAACACAAAACGTCTTCATATTTAGTGATCATGCAAAGCGATTTCCGAAATTAACATCAATTGATGAAAGTAATATAAAAATTGAAAAAAAAAACTTGCTGGCATACAGTAACCGACAGAAGTCCACACAATTTAAAGAGTCGGTTCGCTTTCCAATAGTTGAACTTGTCTCAAAAGACGCCATAAAAACTTCCACTTTCAGAGAACTCTCTGTAATTTCGAAAATTGTAAAAAGTAAACATTTTACAATATTGAATGTGGAGGTTTTTTAAAAATGACATCTGTTCTAAATTAGTGATGCTGCAACAACACATACTTTTGCGTATTATTTGCAAATACTACGCAGTATTATACTACTACGCGGTTCTGCAAACGTGTTTTCAATTAACAAATTATATCCGCGCCGAGAGCCGAACTCCGGTCCCGAGTTCACTCGCCGTGCGCTTTATCGGTACATCAGGTCTACCGTACCAGCTTGAATCGGCGTTATAAAACTAATTGCATCTCCCATTATTTACAACACCAAAGTTTCAAAAAAGATCAACGAAAATGAGAATATCCTTTTTTAAGCTTTCCTTGTTTTACCCGTGGAAAAAAATAACAAAAAATTTGTAGCAGTTTTTGAGAAAATGTAATTATTAGAAACTGCATTAATTTCAAACAGAAATTCCGCAAATCGTACTTCTCGTTTTTCTAAAGACTACACATAATCTTCTATAAAGAGCAAATGTTTTAGATGAAAATTTGTTTAACTCCAAAACCACTATCTTCAATTTTGTCGTTTGGAAATGTTACTTTTTTGAAATTCTCTAAAATTCCGAAAGCTCACCGGTAATGAGTCTTGAACTATCTTTTTACCGTTCTATGATACATGCAAGGAGAAAACTTAAAGAAAAGATTTTGGAGCTGTTTCTGAGATTTAAAAAAATTCATTAATTTCAATCAACAAATTATGATAAAACTGTTGTTTTCAAACAATTCTACATGAACTTTTTTAAAGAACTGATTTTTTACAACGGGTTTTGTTTAAGGCAAATATTTCTATCTTCAATTTTGAAATTTTGAAATGTTGACGTTTGGCATTTTTCGACAATTCAATGGGTTCAACGATAGTTAGATAGCACCGATTTTTTTATCGCCTTTTGATAGAGACGAGGAAAAAAATTAGGGTCTTGAGAAAAAAGTTAAACAAAATTTAAAAATTGTACACAGAGGCAACAAGATTTTAAAAAACTGTTTGGTACATCGGAGCGCATAACCCCATCACTAATCTATTACAATGTTTGTGTTTGGTACATGGGAGCGTATCACCCTATTTCTATTCTATTACAATATTTACGCTTGGTACGTAGGAGCGCATGACCCTATCTCTAATCTATTACAATATTTACGTTTGGTACCTAGGAGCGCATGATCCCCATCATTAATCTATTGCAATGTTTGTGTTTGGTACGTTGGAGAGTATCTCCCCATCACCCTTCTATTACAATATTTTACGTGTGAAACGTAGAAGCACATGATCCTCGTCACTAATCAGTTTACCAAACAGCGCAAGATTTCGCTAAAACTACTTATATTTTGGAAAAATTGATCAGGACCTTATTTCAAGAACTGGTTTTAAAGAATGTATTTTATTCCAAAAAATCTCCGTTTTCAATATTGTAGTTGTAGGAATGCGAGAAAAAAATTATGAACTTTTGTAATTTTAAAAAAACCAGACATTTTAACGAAAATGAGACCTTCACTGTTCTCTTGAGTATGTTTTACACTTCCGAGAACAAAGTTAATCAAAAAATTTGAAGCTATTTGTGGGAAAGTTTTGAAAATGTTGAGGTTTCATATAAAATACCCAAAAATAAAAATATTCGTTTCAAAATCAGATGGCCTGAAATTCATTTAAGTGGGTTGAGAAATATTAGTTTTGAAGAATATCAGCTACACGGTTTAGGCGCGGGCGTTGACCATAGACATACGGAGGGACGAACGGACGGGCAGACAGACAAGCAGACAGACGGACGGGCCGACAGACAGACAGACGGACG
Source organism: Teleogryllus occipitalis (assembly GCA_011170035.1). Taxonomy (NCBI): domain Eukaryota; kingdom Metazoa; phylum Arthropoda; class Insecta; order Orthoptera; family Gryllidae; genus Teleogryllus; species Teleogryllus occipitalis. Next base: position 227,622 of record BLKR01000348.1, read on the forward strand.
GATTTACCGACAGACAGACGGACAGGCGGGCAGTCAGGTAGACGTTTTGCCGTCAATCGAAATTTCGTAATCAAAAACCCACTAAACATGGATCATGACAAAACGTGTTAGAGAAAGTAATTTCCTATATACAGGAACAAGATTTATTCTCTTTCTTTCTTTATCACGGCCCGGTATTAAAAGTTTTTCTGTCGAAAATTTGTTGTTTTCGGCGCACAATTACAATACAATCTCTTCTTACGAAGTAATGGCGAGCAAGTAGAAACGGCAGTCTCAACTGAGAATGTTGAGATACCCCGCTCGTTCTGTCTTGAGGAAAAATCCAACCCCTCCACGAGCAAACGACTGACCACGCAGGAATAGGGTGGTGTAGGAGAGTGTGGAAGGCAACTTGGAATAGGGCGGGTAGCAACGATGTCACAAGCGGCACGGCAATAATGAAAGAATGCAAGGTCAACAACCTGCGGGCGATCTGAAGGTGACATGACATAGGGATAGCAAGGTGATTTGACGGCGATAATGCACCTGGATTTCTGATTATGATTCTTCACGACAGTTGCGGGATGTCGGAGGAGGTGATGTAGGTGGAAAAGGAGAAAGGAGAAAAGACGACTTTGCCAATTGACTGCCAGTGCGGTAGGAAAGAAATATTGTAAAGTCAGAGACACTACTCTAGAGACTCTACGTAAGAACAACTGAGGGAAGCTAGGCAAGCAAGAAAAACGAATTAAAATTTGCATCAGGCGTTTGAGAAAGCGCAGACAGGGGCGTAGTTGGCAGAGGATTTGAGGGCTAGGTGGCAAGACAGCAATATTGGTAGGTGGGGGAGCATCTAAATAAAACGAGAAGACCAAGAGAATGAGTAAGACAGAGGTGGCAGCAATCCTCCATCCATGCTGGGCCACAAGACCAATTGAGTGACATGGCGTCGGTGAACGCACAACACAAACAGAATAGAATGATTAGGCCGGTGACTGGGGGCAGTTAGACGACTTGCCCAACCTGATGATCGGGTGACAACGTGTCAGAACGAGCAGGGCATCGGGGCGGTGTGTCAATAGGAGAGCGGGAGTCAGGTCGCCTGGACGGAAGGTGGCAGGGAAGCAAGGCGTCGAAGCGGGATAGGAGGGATAGGAGGTGGATGGCGTGCGGGGAAGCGGGGCGGGAGGGCGGGAGCAGGAGGGACAGCGAGCGGCCACAATTTATGAAGGCGGCGGCGCCGGTGGCGGTGGCGGTGGCGGTGGCGGCAGCGGCAGCGGTGCGGCGCGGCGCCCCGGCAGCGCCCTATCAGCTGACGCGTCTGCCCACACAATGGCCGGCATTCCATCATTGCCTCGAACCGCTCGCGCGGCCGCCGTCGCCACCGCCACCGTACGGAGTGGGGCTTCATTAAATTACTGTGCCATTGTGCTGCCGCCGTCCACGCACTTAACCGCCCAGTGAGATTTTACACCAGGTACGGCGTTAGCGAGGCGAGGTTGGCGTCGCGGAAAGAAGAAAAATGGCGAGGTGCTGGACTGTTCGACTGGAATCTGTCTTGTCCTTTCGACCGACTCTCTTTGATGTGGAATAGAGATTGTATTGCTCAGTTCGGTAATAACTATTTATGGTTTCTATATTAGTGTATGTTTCATTGCCGTAACAGCACGATTATAACACTACCATGACCATGCTGCTTTGTCATCTCATGTGCATATCCGTAGTTTCTCTCGTGCTTAGTGTTTTTTTGTGATTGAGATTAAAATTGTTGGATTACTGAACATTCGCTATTCAGTAAATTAATTCGGATAGCCTATATTTATTTCTAGACAAAAACATGGAGCTAAGAAAAGCAATTCCAATCGTTTGATACGTTCAGATTTAAAGAGAAACTAGATTTAATCTTGATAAAAAAAATTGAGAAAAACAGAAAATATGTACGAATGGGAGTAAAATTAAGTTTAGCAACTGTTATGTGCAAATACAACGCAACGAACGTGATAAAAAATTAAACCCGGATAGTTGGTGCTACGTTAGTTATAATTAGGGTTGTTTATGGAAAAGCACGAAAGAGAAACGGCGAATCTTTCTGTAAAAAAAAGTAGAATAATCAAAAGGTTCATATGTAAATATAATTCGTACATCGTACAACCTCTTCACCGTTTTCACACTCGACCGTGTCCACTCCCTGACATTCCCTCTCTCCCAAAATACTCTTCACCTCAGACTTCTCCTCCTCCTTTCCCTCCCCCTCTCAGCGTCCACCCCTACATCGTCCCGCACCACCCACATCGCGATAAGAAAAACTCGTTTGCGCCGCTAACAATAACGCATTAGGGCTGCGATGGTAAACGATGATACCCCGAAGAGGAATATTTTAAATTAAAAACAAGCGGTGCGGGAACAGAGGTGCGCCGCCGCCGAATCTGGAGAAAAAAAAGCAGCGGAGGCTGCGAGGTGAAATACCGCAGGAGCCAGCGATCCGCTGGAACACGCGTGGATCGTGTGCGTGCGCGGCGTGTCGGAGATGGTGTTGCGTGACGCGGCGGCGGTGGAGTTTAACGCTGCCGAGGCGCCGCACGGTGGCTCTTTAAAGAAGCACATGGGCGAGAAACGTGTTTGTTTTTTACTTATTTCATGTTATTGCCTTCGATTCGAAGCCCGATATACACAGCATATCGTACCTGGGTTGAGAGGATCGTGTGGAAAAGGGAAATATGAAAACAGTTGAATGATGCTACTTCTTATGAAGGGAATTATGAGGGAGAATAGAGACGGGAAATCAATTGTCGTAGTACGTAAACATTATATTCAAAAGGAAATAACGTATCTTCAGAAAAACGAGTTTTTGCATGTCCTACAATTGAAAACGTACGTTAAAACTCCGAACTCATTGGAACTGAATACCTCTAACAGGATCTAAAAGCTTTTATGGAACAACTGTGTATCTCTGACCCTATTTTTGCTTTTGTTAGGATTACAAGATAGTAAATACATTATAAAATATGAAATAACATTGTATCGTATGAATATGTAATACTTGTCCATCTCCAAAGAACAAACCGAGTTTGTCTTTTCGTATTTGAGCCATATTTTACAAATATTTCATCTTACTTTTCATTACCTATTCTACATTGTAATTTTTTTAAAACAATCTTACTATTATTATGCTTGATAAGGAAATGATGTAAACAATGTTTCTTAATGCAAGTTATATTTTTGGCTAACATTTTCTTTGTTACATATGTTGCATTATATTTTGAACTACCAATCAATCATTGTTGTTTTTACTGTTTCACTACGCAATAGGGAGAAAGTTATATAACGCTGCGCAAAAAAACAAACAATTTTCGGCAGAAAAACTCTTATTACAGGGCTTTGATTCGGAAAACGTTCATAAATCCCGTTGCTAAATTTAGAAAAATTCTTCTATCTCGTGGTGTAGTTAGAATCAACGTTTTGTGGGTCCTTGATACGGAAAAATCGAATGATGGCAAAACGTCTGTCCGTTTATCTGTCCGCCTGTCTGTGAACAACGCTAGCAGATAAAACGTTCAGTCGATTTTCTTCATAATTGATTTTCCCCAATCGATCTGGCTGAATTCATGGTCCCTTGAATTTGAAACCGTATTGCAATTTTAGGGTGCACTTTACATGAAGCCCCAGGGGCTTTTTCCAAATTTTCAAAAAATTGGTTCCATTGTTTTTTATTAAAGTTTGTTCTTGGATAGTGTTAAGGACGTTAAAGAATCTTGCAGGTTTCGTGTTTGTTGTAAACCCTGATTTTTCGAATATTGCAAAAGTTCAAAATTTTTTCCCTCGTTTTCCCACAACTAAACTATTAAAGATAGATATGTTTTCGCTGAATGATATCTGTTCCTTAAAGATAGATTTTGAAATAATGGCACTTACAATTTTTCGAAAATGTGACTACTTTTCGTGTAGTTTTGCGTGAAAAGTTAGGGCGAGAAAGTACGTACTGTTTTAGTACCACTAGTTTTCTACTGGGTTTAATAATTAGAATTATCTAACGATCCAAATAACCTAGAAAAGTCGTCATTACAGAGGTGCAAAAAAAGGGCAATAAAATTTATATAACTGAATACGATACATAAAAATGTATGAATCAATATTTTGTTGAGAGTCAGCTAATTACAACCAACGTAAAATTAAATTGAAAATGCAACACATATGACATGAATATAAATTATAAAATAGAGGGAAAGTGTGAGAAAAAAGTGTACAAAATATTCAGTTTGCTATTCTCATTTCCACAAACATCAATGAATTTGTTAACAAAACCTGACCATCAATCGAGAATCTGATCCCAAATTTTACAAAAAAACCAAAATTAATAACGCTGTATTTGCTCGTCGCCCTGGGCTGAGTAAATCCTCAACGCGGTCCTGGGCCGAATGGATTTTGCCCACCTCGTTCGTCAGAATGAGCCACCGTGCGATGTCGCTGGACGGAAATAGCACCCGGGCGAAGGGGGGTAACGGGGACGGGGTCGACTGAGGCGGGACGCGCGAGCGAGGCGGTGGCGGTGGGGCGGGGCGGGGCGGGGCGGGGCGGGGTGGGGAGTGGTGGAGCGGGGCGGGGCGGGGCGGTCCGGGTCGGGCCGGGGTGGGCGGGGCGTGGTAGGGCTGGCCTGGGGCGGGGCGGGGCGGGGGAACGTAGAAGTGGGGGCGGTAACAGGTTTGCGGGCGTGCCTTGCGTGCTGCTGAGGCGATTCTCGGGTGTGTTCAGCGTATATCAGCGGGACTAGAGCGAGGATTGAAAGAGGGTTTGTGAAGGCTCGATTCTCCGACCGATTTTCAGATAGGGTTCGACCACTCTCCCGCCGGTCTCGCTTGTCAATCTCAGAATATTAGTCGCGTGGCGTGCTGTTTAATCCGGAGACAGATGACGCGCGTGGAGGGTGGAGTATAGACATCAGCGCACGAAATTGCTTGGGTGGTTGGTGAGCGTCATCCGTTGGAGATTGTCAATCAGTGTAATGAAAGAGGAAATAAGTTGTAACTCATCCCGACAAATAATTCTGTCACGTAGGAGATAAACGTTTACAGCACGAAGCTGATTAGAATAGAATGCTTATAATTTTATAAAAGAAAGGGAAGACGCAAAAATCTTCCTAAGCTCAATAGAATTTTAAAAAAGTCTTATGGAGATAACATTGTATCAATTCTGAACGCGACGTTATTGTTCTGCTACTTACATTTTCTATTCACTTACAGGTTACAATTTGTTTGCAAGAGCCACAGCCGTCATCATAATAGTCTCTAGGTAGGTAGGTTTTAGACATCTTAAATAATATACCGGGTGCAAAATCAGAACTGGAGTGCAAAATCTTGAATGGAGAACTATTGCTTTGAATCATTCGTAGCGATTTCTTCTGAGCTATTCATTTGGTGTAGAGTACTATCAAAACACACAAAACAGTTTTCTGGTTCTCTTTCTTAACTGGCTTTAGAAATATCCCTACAATAATGTTCCGAATGAATAATTTGCCATTCCATGTAACAAGTGTAATATTTTTGTTATCTTCAATCCTGTCTTTGGCAGAACTTTTCTTGAGCACCAGAATACCCATGACATTTAAATCCCGGCACATTGTTTACTTGAAATGTTAGGTTAAAATCGACCAACCTCAGTTCGATACACAATCGTTTTTAATTGTGAGTTTAGCAAAATAATAAATACACCGAATGAATTCCTGCGTTTGCACAGAACGTACGCATTCTAATTTATTTGTGATTAAAATTGCGAGTTGAGAATAATGGCAAATTTTCCGAGTGCCTCTCCCCAAACAATAACGTAGAATTTACAACTAGTGACCAAATATTTCAGTTTTCTAATGGACACTTTCGATCGCATCATTTCTTTTCAACGAGACAGGCCCGCAAGTTCCCGATTGGATTGTAATCTAAGTTATGGTCACAATAATTTTACGTGCTAATTGGCCGCTCGCTGCTACCCGCGCAGAACTGAAGCGAATATTTTACTGGTCGGCAATCTGTACCACAGTGCCACGCATGGACACCCGAGTGAGTTGTTGGAATAAACAACGGCAAACAAGAGCAGACAACGTGGTTCCGCCGACTACTCTACCCACCGAGAGGGTAGCACTCTTCCTCCGGCCGGGTTAAAACTCCACACAGGGGGATAATTAATAAATATAAATCACTTTCCAGGGCGGAAAAAGCGCGCGCGAGGGGTAGCTGCACCGATAACTACCCCTTGTCCCATAAACAGAGGCCACGAATTTATGGAGACCTGCGTTCAGAATTTATGCAGGATTCCGCAGGCAACGTCAAATTAATGGATGTTTAACTCCGAGACGCGGACGCGGGAGCTCTATTAAAATTCGTATTGTTGAACACCAATTTCGCTGTCAGGGTGGCCAGACTGATTGCGGCCGGCGCACGCCGCGTCCAGTCTCGGACAAGTGAGAAACGCGGCGCGCGGTCGCGTTCCGAGGAGCGAAAGAACGAGGAGCGGCGTGGCCAAGGATGAAGGAGGGGAGGGGAGGGGTGGTTGTGGAGTGGAGCGGGGAGGGGGGTAATTCCTGCCGACGCGAGGCGGCTCAGTGAAGGGCCACATCCATCCTTGGGGGTTGCCAGCGGGCGGAGGGGGTGCCTGAGGGGGAGAGGGGGTGAAGGGAAAGGGGTGCGGCTGAAGACGGATTTAGGGGCCGGCGCGAGAGGACGGCTCGAGCGGGCGGCCGGGCGGGGACGGCGGCGAGGAGGTGGGCGAGATGGCGGGGAGGAGAGGGGGCGGCGGTCGGGCTGGCTCCAACATCTGCACCTGCCCGAGCGGCTTACCCGAGATCCGTGCCTCGGCGTAACGCCGCACCGCACTCCCCTTCGCCTGGCTTCGCCTCGCGCCCGCTTGCTTCGCCCCGGAATCTGCCCGACGAGGTGGAGGAGCGCACGAGACCGCTTCAATTGCGCCTCACAACCTCAAGACTTGCGTTAAACGACTCACGCGGTTCATTCTCCTGACGCCGAATACTCCTACCTGGAGCGGTAGCTCAGTGCAACAACTGATGTCACTGCAACACCTCTGGCCGGGAGGTTCTATGTTCGAGTCCTGACGGCGGCAGGATTTTCGACACTAGCTTTTCAGCGAGGTCAAATTCAGACGCTGTCTGGAGGAGAATTCTAGCGGCCAGCTGCTCTAATCGGTAGTTTTTCGTCGTTTCTCCGATCAACACCAGGCGAATGCCGGAGCAGTACCCTACCAAACGGGCCACGAACCGCGCGCGATCTTTCCTTCCTCGTCCTTGTCCTATCCTCTCCCTTTACACACACACTTACACTAACATGCACTACACTACCACATATCCCGGGAGACCGATCGGGCGCTCCAGGCTGGGGCGGTGCCCTGCTGGTGGGAGAGTCCTGGTTAGGGGGAAACCCCACTAGCTGCCGGTAGGTTGGCGCCGGATCTCGCCATCCAGCGAGGGGAGATCACCACCATCTTCCGAGAAAAAAGAAGCACTACACTTACGGGACTAATGATCAAGACAGTTGACGCGCTCAGAAACACGAAAAAATCAATCAACCGAATACTCCAAAGACAATGTAGTTGAACTTTCGTGGAAATATGAACTTTCCTGTGGAATCATCATCAGAAACGAGAAAAATCGTAAGATTTAATATTTAAAACTTCTGAAAAATTGAAATTTCTCTACCTGCTCTTTCATTCTTCTTTGAATATGTAATAATATAAAAATTATCATTCATGTAAATCGGGCATGTCAAGGTTGCGGGCAAGTTAACAAGCTTCCTAGAGCTCCCGGTCACTATGGCCAGAGAAATGAGCGCGAGATTTAAATGTAAGGGTTGTACAAACTCCTCCGGAGTGGTGATGCGTCACTGGATACCTGGCCCATGACAGTCTTTGGGAGAAGTTACTTCACAGTTATTGTCACAAATTTAGCAATAATTATTCTCATAGCATTATAAATCCCATAATTCCCGTAGAAATAATAAATCCCAAAGAAATTATCAATTAAAATTAAATAGTAAACAATCAGTCTGATTTCAAATTCTCAATTTATAGTTAATGAAAATAATCTTGATTTTGTAATCCTGTTTACTTAAGACCGATACAAAAGCATGAACTTTCTATGTTCAGGTTAAAAGGTTTATCCGACAAATATTTTTGTCTGTTAAAAGCGCTGTCCGTTTATAAGTGAGCAAGCGTTAACTTATAGAGTATTGTTCATTTATTTCAAATTAATGCTAAATACAATAAATAACTGAATGATTTAAAAACACAAAACTAAAACATAGAAAGAATTCGCCAGTCAAACATATTCCTGTTCCTTAGCAAATATGTTCATAAAACGGACAATTTAGTAAGAAAATAAACATCAAATAGTGCTAATACAATACTCGTTTTTTTATAGAAAAAATCTGGGAAACATATTTTCGTACGAAGTCACTATTCATCTCCTCGCGCCGCTTCAGTCTGCGAATGAACACCCCTTCCTGGATTTTAATGGGAAATGAGTTCGGAGCCAGGAGAAGTTGCCCTTGCCCGTAGGAGCACCAGGTTCCCCAGGCGGACAAGTAGCTCGTGCAGGCGCGGTTTCACAAACATGATGCGTAAAAGCTTCTATGAAATACATCGGTGGGTATCGTGTTAATTTTAGTACAAAGTAATTAACAGAAATTTTATTGCTTGTTGGGTTAGCTGAGGCTTTGTTACTAATATTTATATCCCCAAAAGTGAATCAGGGATGATCCATTATTTTTCGATCGTTTGGCAAAAATTCCTCAACTCTTACATTCATCTCTTAATCGTTTATAGCTGAGCTTCTTTATGGTATCATAACACGTTATAAATTAAAGTTAGTGTATTTTAAGTTATCATTTCACAATGCAGTAGTTTAGCAGTTCTCCGATACGCAGTTTAGATGAGAATGTAAGTTTTGGTGCGAACACACGGCAAAATAAATGCTTTCTTCAGTGCTGTGTAAGATACAGATTCTGTGCTTTAAAGCGAATTATTTTTATACATTTCTTGGTTTCCTTTAAATTTAGTTTTAGTAATAATGAATATTTGTTCTTGTTTAGAATTTTTAAAATGTCAAAAAATGTATTTTTAGATTCTTACAAAATATATGGCCATCAGGTTTAATGACGGACTTAAAATTAACAGAACTAAATTGCAGGGCGCAATGTCGTATTTTTATTTTAATCCCAATCGGCTTTAAAAGTAATGTTTGGCAACGATTTGGAAGTATACACTGTCGGTTTCTTTCATCAGGCTACAACTGGTATAAACTACGTTTTAGAAACAAGGACTATAACATATCAGGAAACAAGTCTCACAACGTTCTCATGTTAAAAGAACGAATTGGTCTGTACAAATTCAATAAAGCCCTCTCCTATGGTATAGTATCAGTAGTATAGATGCATTTTGCGGCTCTTACGCGCAATCAGTCTTTATAAACAAGGTCTCTTAAGAAATAGAATTTCTCAGAAACGTGGCGAATTGCACTTTAACTTAAAAAATATTAAGGATTTATTAAAAATCCATCTAAATATTCATGTCAAATGCAACCCGCAACACTCGAGCATCATCGTTAAAATCTCCCAAACGAAGCGTTCTGGAGCCTTAAAACCTAAAATTTAAAGGAAAAAGGCCTTAAAGAAACATCTCTCACACCGTAATCTACAGGTATCTACGTATGGTATCTACGTAATCTACTACTCCTACGACCGAAATATAGAAGTTGTAATACGATAATTATGGGAACACGCGCTCCCAGGTACCAAACGTAAATATTGTAATAAAAGAGTAATGGGGTGATATGATACTTACGTACCAAATAAACATTGTTATAGATTAATGATAGTGGTTATGCGCTCCTAGGTACGAAACGTAAATATTGCAATAGATCAGTGATAAGGGTCATGTGCTTCTACGTACCATACGTAAAATATTGTAATAGAAGGGGGATGGGGAGATACGCTTCAACGTACCAAATACAAACATTGCAATAGATTAATTATGGGGATCATGCGCTCCTGGGTACCAAACGTAAATATTGTAATAGAATAGAAATGGGGTGATATGCTCCTACGTACCAAACACAAACATTGAAAAAGTGATGGGACCATGCTTTCCTAGAGACGAGATTCTCGAGAATGATTAAATGGAGAATTGAAGTCTGATGTGAATTTTATTTCTCCTGAAACCACCGCCGGCTACGTTACAATAGGAAGAGTCCTGCGGTGACAATCCATAGGGTTGTAACACGAGGATTGATTGGATTGATTTTTTCGTGTTTACGGGCACCTCGGCTGCTACGGGATTCTCCTAGGGTTCTCTCTCTAGACCTCGACCTAAGTGTCTAACCAATGTCGAAAATTCTGCCTCCGCCGAGACTCGAACCTAGAAGCTCCCGGTCAGACACTGGGAGCAGTAGCTCAGTGCATCAACTGTTGTCACTGCAGCGCCTCTGACCGGGAGGTCCTCGGTTCGAGTTCTGACGGCGGCAGTATTTTCGTCACTAGCTTTTCAGCTAGGTCGAATTCAGTCGCTCTCTGGAGGAGAATTCTATAACCCGGCTGCTCTGATCGGTAGTTTTCCGTGGTTTCTCGGATCAACAACAGGCGAATGCCGGAGCAGTACTCTAACTAACGGGCCTCGGGCCGCGCGCGATCTTCCCTTCCTCTTTGTCCTATTTCCTCACACACACACTTACTCTAACATGTACTACACTACTGCATATTCCGGAAGACCGGTTGGGAGCTTAGAGCTTGTCCCGGCTGGAGCAGTGCCCCGCTGTTGGGAGAGTCCTGGTTAGGCGGAAACCCCACTAGCTGGCAGTAGGTCGGCGCCGGATCTCTTCATCCAGCGGGGGGGGGGGATCACCGCCATCTCCCGAGAAAAAAACATGCACTTACAGGACTTATGACCAAAGCAGTTGAGCCACCCGGAAACACGAAAAAATCAATCAATCAATCCCGGTCAGAGGAACTGCAATGACATCAGTTGCTGCCCTGAGCCACCTCAGGCGTGAGGAGCCGGTTGCGACCACGTGCGATGTGTCACGTGCGCGGCGGCGGCGTCGCGGCGGCGGCGGCGCCATCGCTTTAAGCGACGCCGCTGTTTACGCGCCGGGGGCGGCCGCGAGCGGCGGCGCGGCGCCCCATCCGGGTATCGATCCGGGGCCCGCGGGCCGCGCCGCCCGAGGCGCACGCCGCCGACGGAGCCCGCGCGGGGGAAGCGCCTACGCCGATCGCGCTATTACCCCTCCCCCCCTCTCCCCTCCCCCCCCCCTTCCACGCGCACGCAGCTGTGTCAATAACAGTTGAGGGCTGTTAACGCTTCTTCAGAGGATGCTCAAGGCGCTGGGTGGAGGGCGAGGGGGAGGATGATGTCACCCAACCATTGTACCACTAAAAATTATGTCCGACAATAGATCCATAAATAATAATAATAATAACAATAATAATAATAATAATAATAATAATAATAATAATAATAATAATAATGACTTCATTTATGTGGCGAGACTCGGGCCACTCTTCCACCTAACCACGTAATACACAAATTTATAGATAAAAATTAAAACATTATTCAGAGATACATTTAGTAAATAAAAATGAAATACAACTTACAGATGTTATGCCCCTGGGCTCACAAACGCGACAACAATACAACGTACCAGCATTTGCCTTAAGCTACCAGGGAAAACCAAGGAAAACAAAGAAAGTGTGCATACTCTTCAACATTGAGCTACAAAATAAGATATTTAAAATAATTTTAAAAACAAACAAACAAACATTACTCCATCCATCATCATGTGGCTCCGGTTAATTATCTGGTGCGCAGTAGACTTCATTTTACTAATGATAGTCAAATCTTCAATGCTGATTTAAAAGTAAATTAAATATTTGTTTGGAATTCTCATTTACATTTTCTTCACTTTTGTAATTCCAATTATGTTAATGTTTGTGACTTGTTAATTCTTGCTGAGATATGCTCAAGAGGATGACATTAAAATGGATATAGTGAGAATGTTCTCACCTGGAACAGAATTGTTTCTCGATAATGTGACACATTCCTAAAGTCAAATTAGAAGCTTTCTTTTCCATCAACAGTAGTGCAACCCACCGCCGGTAATATAACAAAATCAGTAATGAGCAATGAGAGTGAATTATTCAATAATAAGTTAGGTATAAATGAAAATTGTATTTGGAAATGCTATGTTTGTAATTTTCTCATTAATATGATTCTGCATTTTTTTCTCCAAGTAAAATATATTTTGGGGATTATGAATATGTCCTCCTCATTTATTTAGCTCAAAATGTTAGATGAACATAATTAATATTTCTTCTCATAAAATTATATGAAGGTGTAATATCTTTTTATTTGAAATACAAAGTTCGAAAACTAATGCTATGATTCGAAACGTACTGTCACATGGAGAGAAGGCTGATCAGTATTTAATAGTGAACTCATATGAAAGGTAGTATTTTTGTTTCAATAGTTCATTCACTCTAACCACTTTGTTTTAATTGCATTCAAGTATGGGCGTTTGTAAAACTATTTGATCGAAATAGTTCGACCCATGTTTCTAAATTGTATATATAGATACAATTTATAAACATGTGGGATTAATATTGAATTATTTCACAATTTCTATCAAAAAAGATTGAAATATTCTGTTTTTACAGACAAAATTATATAAGTAATAAAATAATGAAAGTATATCAACTTCTCTAAAATCAACTTATATGCTGTGAATGAAAAAAATATGCCATGTTTACAAAAAGAAGTGTTTGATTTAATTTGAATCTGGAACATTTATACTTGTGGGAGTACACCTATATGCTGAAAAGATCCGCAACAGAACCTCATTCAGGCGACATAATATGAAATAATGCTTTCTCAGTTAATGAAAAGATTTTACAAATTAGCTGGTAATTCTAACTAGTAATTTGGGACGTAATATTTTCTGAAATTATTTTGTGCTCCAATACCTCATTAAACTCCCTTTTCATATCTTAATTGGAAATCATTCATATCTAAATTAACATCGCATTACTACTCTCGAAACAATGAACACTTTTTAAAGTATCTATGGAAAATGCAAGTTCATTGTTTACATCACCACATACCGACGTGTCCAATATAGTGTGTTTTTGAATTTTAACCGCTCGTTTCTCTCACTTAACTTGATACGTATTGTTTCTGAATCATATTATGAATATTTAATTATTCTATCTCAGTGTAATAATTAGTTTGTAGGTCCTTGTTGACAAAACATCGTCTTTTTTTAACAGTGGGGAAAGAGTTCCAACGGCATTTTTCTCAGGCAGTGTATTAGAGTTCTTGTACTTTTTAAATTCTTTTTAGTCGTATTTAATATTATTATTCTTGCTGAAGTGTTTATTAGACGTTCACTGAAGTGTCAGTTTCTTTCGCGCAACCAACACCTGTACAGGGTATTGGAAATTCGGAGTAAACGAAAGCAATCGACAAATACCTACATGAAATTCCTAGGCATTTCCTTGAAACTTCCTTCTCGAAAAAATTGTGACGACGGTAAATTCATTGGAGGTGAGTCTCTGACTACTGTGTGCCCCACAACTTCTTTTCCTAGACTCTAGTTCTACGATACTGTCGTCACTGGTGATTATTCAATGCTGATTTCGGCATCCACTGTCCCGAGCTCCGGCGGCACCCAGGCGCCGAATCTGGGTATCGATCCAAGTCCCGCGGCAGGGGCGATAGCCCTGCTTGCAACGCCCAACCGCCCCCTCTCCTATCCCCACTCCCCACCCCGCGCCGCTCCTCTAAGTAATCAGTTGTGAAAAAAGCTCTTCGCCGTCCCCGAAAATACGACCTCGCCCCTCCCCCTCCCTGCCTCCCCCTCCCCGCGGCCACCCGTCCGCCGGCCTATGCTCGAAGTTGAAGTATTAGTGTTGTTATGAATTACGAAAATGCTTTTATCCTCTCCGCTGTCTGCTCGCCGCGACGGGTTAGGCATTCTCTTTGATTGTGACGCGGCCTCCCCGCCCCCCTCGCCGGCCCGGCCCCCTAATCTAAAATGTAAAAATGGCTTCTGGAGGTTTTCAACGCGCTTCTGCTCGGGTCTGGAGAAGCCTCCGCTTTTTGAATTTCATTTTCTCGAGTCTCCCATGAAGACGTTGAAACTAATTCGAAACATTTCTTACATATCTGTGACCGCACACTACTGTTTCTTCATTTGCATACGAAACCCATAAAAGTCTCCGTTTCTCAAAGGCGGAGAAATCATTGCGCGGGCCTCCGGTTTGTAATAAGGAGGAGGCGCTGCTTGCGCGGCGTTCGTCTGGAGATGGAACTTTTCCATGAGTCACTCCGACATATGCTGGAAGTTCGAATAAGGCTATTTGTCTTGGGCTTTGTGTGAATTCCTCAGTTCCTGCGTAACCGCGGTCATCTGGAGAGTGATTTGCATGGAGTTTCGGGGCCGCGGCGGCCGGGGCGACGCAAGCGGGGAGGCGGCGGGGGCGGCATGCGTAAGCAAGCAGCTCGTTGGCGTCGTCACTTTGTTTCACAACGCACAAACACACGAGAATCCGTTGGGCGACTTGGAGGGGTTTCACGGCCTCACGCATTGTATTTTTTGTAGGTGTCTTGGAGCATGGTTTCCGGAGTGTTACCGACTTAACGGCCTTCGAGGTTACAAGATGTTCCCCGAAATGCATTCAAATGTTTCAAACCAAGTTGAATTGATCCTACATAATAGTAGCCGGATGTATACTATTACCAGTAAAACAAAGATGAAAGAAAATTGAGTGTCAGAAAAAATGTAATAATAATGTTGTACCATCTACGATTCATTGTAATTTCTTTTTAAATTTTAATGATTTAATACGGTAACCAATAATTAATTCTCATAAACACCAAGTCTACCCTTTTTAAACTTATACTTGCCCTGTTTTTTCGGGGGGAGAGAAGGGGTACAGCTAAAACAGGTCTCCTCCAACATGAAACCATATAAAATGAATTTCTTCACCACGAACATCCCCTGGTCTATACCACAAGAATGTATTAAAAAAGAATTAATTATAGAATCACTTTCTAAATGAATTAAATATTATAAATCTGCTTCCACGCCAATCTTTCAACATGTCCAAGCACGAGTTATTTTAAAGTCGGAATCTCCTGACCTTCGTCCGAAACCGCTGGCGGTTTTCTAAGGATTTGATACATAGTACTCCATCACCTTCTCCTCAACAATTCTCAAAATTAATGAAATATTAATTATTAAACGATGATAAAATAGTGTTAACGTGAAAAAATGAATGATTATTGTAATCGCGATTGTAACATAAGATAGTAAGACCATAACCCAGGAACGTAGAGTATTATGAAATTTTTGAAAAAGCAACTGTTCATAATCGTAGATGGCAAAATTGCAACAAAAAAGGTGAAATCTTTAAAAAAAAATGAACGTTTCAGAAAGTAGAAGAATTTAAAATTAACGAAGAACTTTCGTGGAAAATAGTATTATAAAATCTAGTAATGCGTGAAACTATTCTGAATGAGGTATGGAAATGGGCAACACGATTTAACATTACACAATATTCTTTCCCGTTAAACATTAAGATAGTCTATCCAAAACATTTTCTCATTCTCAGAACCAAGTAAAATTTTAATTAATTGGCGGTTTTAATTAATTAGATTCGGACAGAATTTCTTCCCGGATTCTCACAAAGTACAAGTGAGGGAAGGTGAATATACATTCTATTTAAATTATAGAGTATAAACTTTTCTGAGTTGTAGCTGAACAAACTTCTATTGCAATGTAATTCTAGTACAAACTTCTAGGTTTGAATAACTAACATTCCAAACGTCGTGAGTTGTTTGTGATTACAAACAGAAAATAGAGGCAATTTCAATTTGCAGAAAAAGTTGATGGGGTCCATTGTTTGTCCTCGAACGCCACACTGGGATTACCGTAAATCGACGTTTGTGATAAAGGGAATGTGCGCGCCTAGCGCCCAGCTGCTTAGTTATATTAAAATGAAATTGAACTTCCCTCCATTCCATCCCACCCCAACACCTTCCCTAATCAAGATCATTAACAAACGGGACTGGTTCTGTTAAATGAATCCTTAGATATGAATGGGAGAGGGCACATCAGGGTTAAACCGCACGATCTTTCCTACATCTTCCTTGCATTATCGTCACCCCTTACGTACTCAAATTTACATGCACTACACTGCTATACGTGACTTGAGCTTAGAGCTCATCCAAGTTGGGAACGGTGCTCCGCTATTGGGAGGTACCTAGTTGGGGAAGCCCCCGCCAACTAACGTGTAGGTCTGTGCCTGATCTCGTCATCAAGAGGATGATCTCCGCCACCTCCATGATAAAAATTGTACTACATGTACGGGAATAATGACCTTAGTAGTTGATGCGCCCGGAAACAGCAGTCCATCAATCATGCATCGTAACATATGTTCAGAAAGGTATTCGGAAATCGGAAATGCTGGAGAGGGCGATCGAATAATTCATTCATTCATCCTAATCTGTGTACTCTCTCGACGCATAAGAACTGAGATGGGTCTGTGGGGTATTGCAGAAAGAAATAGAAAACTGACCGAGACGGGCCTATAGGCGTCCTCAGGCAGTACGATCGGGGGAGGAATCACGTAACCCAGCAAGTTTCATTAAAACGTTTCGGACACTGCGGCGATAGGAGGTGATCGAGGGGGATGCATAGAGGCTTATCACCAGATAGTGAGGAATTAAAATCGAACAAAAAACGTACAATCGCATTTTGTGTTCCAGGAAATTCAGGTAAACGACTTATATTGAAACAGTGGAATGTTCGCTGCCTTTGATACTTGATTTTCTGAAAGCAGACTTCACTACCAAATCAGATAGGTATTTTGAAAATAATTTTCAATTGAATACCAGTTAATCCTTTTTCGACATGTACAAATAATGTCAATGCAAGGTAATCTCCCGATAGTCTTTTGATAATACTATCTACATTCTCTTTTACCACGAAACAAAGTCACTACTAGGAAATACTTACTGGAGCTATTGAACCAACTTTTCCATGTGTGATGGTAAACGAAAAGAGTTGAAAAAAGTATATTTTAAAAATATTCATAAAGTGATCCCTCTGTGAATGACTTCGCAACGTGAGAACGTTTAGAGTTATGAATGGATTATCTCTCTTTCTCTCCTGACATTTCACTTGAAATTTGATTACCATTGTTTCACTCAGGAGAGTAGAGAGAGTTAACTAAAACGATATTGCCATCTTTATACGTACATTTAATATAAAATTTTGCAACCGGTTGCGATAACTCAGGGCAGAACCGTTGCCTCTACATTTCGTTGACTGTGAGGTTCTTTGATTCGAGTCCTGATGGTGGGACACTATGGACACAACATAGCTGAGTCGAATTCAATCACTGCGTCGAAGAGAATTTTAGCGACCGGACGCTCTTTATGGTAGTTTCATTTGGTTTCTTTCATCAATACCAAGCGGATGTCCGAGTAATTCTCTAGCAAAGTGGTCATCCCCCACGCGCGATCTTTCCTTCCTCTTCCTCCCCGTCACGTTTTCCTTTACAGAAACACACACTTAATGCACGCACTCCCACAGACGTCGGGATAACAGGAGCGTAGAGATTGTTCCGACTAGCCCGAAGAAGGAACACCGTCACCTCTCCGGATACATCATGCAGTGAACTTACAATACGAATGACCAATGCAGTTGACGCGCCCGGAAATCATTCAATAAATCAAAATTAGTCGGGAACTTAGAGCTTACTCCGGCTGGGGTGAAGCCCTGCTGAAGAAGGTACGAGGAGTGGAAGAACGCCGCAAGCCGACGAGAAGACCTCATAGGACCTTATGATCTATCGGGGGAGGAACATATCCACCTCCTGGGATACGGTAACATTCTCTACACTTACGAAACTAATGACCGTAGCAGTTGACGCGCACGGAATCAATAAATACTCACTGTGTTAAATTTCCAGAGTCCGAAGTGTTTTTGAAATGCTCGCTTTCCGGACAATTAAACGTGAACGGAAAATGCGCCGTAAAAGCGGCAAGGGAAAAGGCGTCATAAAACGGGCTGATGGGGTGTGCGAGGCGAGGGCGGCCGAAGGGAGCAACGGAGCGCCCGCCCCCGCACTGGCCGGCGCGAGCCGAGGAGCAGGTGCGCCGGGGCGAGGCGCTGTCACACAGGCGCGGCGCGGCGGGGCGGGCACGCTGGCCGTCCTTCGCTCCGGCTGCTGTGCGCCTTCTCTGCGTCGCAGGGGACGCACGAGAACTGCGTACGCAATCAGGAGTTGTTTGGACACACAGCAATTTACTCATCCGGAACCTCACTCACAGCAATCAAAAATAGAGTCCAAATATATATATATATATACATATATATATATATATATATACATACATATATATACATATATATATATATATATACACACATATATATATATATATATATATATATATATATATATATATATATAATTGAAATCTGGGCAGCAATGTCAAAAATAAAACTTAATCCAATTAAAACTGCAGCTAAGATATTCACACTAAGACCATATACCTCTCCTTCCCCATTAATATTAAACAATGAAACCATAATTTGGTACCATCAAACAAGTCAATAAAATAGTTAGGTCTAAACATTGTCACAAAACTAAACCGGAAACATTACATTGATAATAAATTAATGCAGGCAAAAAACAAACTATTACAATTAAAACCATTAATCAACAGAAACAGCCATCTACCATATGACACCGCACTCGCAATATATAAAACAATAGTCAAACCCCTCCTACTGTATGCATGCCCAATATGGCTAAATACAGTTAGGAGCGATCTTAACAAAATCCAAATTATCCAAAATCAGCTCCTAAGGACAATTACCAACGTACCATGGTTCATATCTAACGCACAGCTCCATAAAGAATTCAATCGTCAACCCATAACCCAGCATATTCTATACCTATCCACCCAATTCTACTCCAATCTAAAGCAGATACCAAATTTAACCAGATTCAACCTAGCGAGAAACCCCATCTATTCCACAAGAATAAAAAATAAATACCATTTCCATATATTCCTACAACAATTTTCCGAAATGGACCCTGATTATAGATGACCATTAGGTTTCCTCCACCGCAATGCTAGCTGTAAGATTAATTTTAGTTTAGCTAGTAAGGCAGCTAACATATGTAGAGTTAATATAACTGAGCTATGTAAATATCATCAAGCAAAACAATAAATTGAAAAAAACTAAAAAAAGAAGTTGTTTGGGCAGTTTGTGGCTATGTATTCCAAAAAACGGATAAATGTTGGAAGAATATTTTATTATCTTTTATTTTTAAATAGTGTAATACTTTCTCATACATCATTTTAATTATTTTCGCGCTTAAAAATCCACTACTGTTGCCTAGAAGTTTCAAGCATATGATTTATCCTCTAGCTTTTCTTCTTACGATCAATGTTACTTTGGGTTTTCTAATAATTGCCATTCAGTGATTAGACGCTATGGAATTTCATACCCTTTCAGTGTTACTTATCGCAACAAGACCGTTGGCTCTCAAAAAGTGACACAAAATAGCAGATTTTAAGGGAACTGCAAATATAAAGTACAGATGAGTAACTGGAATATCGACAGTCACACGAAGTTTAGTATCTTTTGAAGTCGTTAATAAGATTGTGCGTTATAAATGTGTGCCAATCAAATCCGGTTGGTTTCTTGTCATTACATTCCAAATATATTTACTCGCTTCTGAGTGACAAAGACATTAACATAGAGATGTTCTTTCTTGTTTTCATTTCACATTAACTTTCGCTAGAAATAAATGTTTTGTTTTTGATATTTACCCTATCCAGTAAAAAAAAGATGCCAAATGACCAAAGAAGGGGATAATAAATATACTAAATTCAGTCACACGATATTAATTACTCAATATCGCAGAAATTTATCTTAGTGTTTACAAATGCCAAAGGCGTGTACGTGGCTAAGCAGATGAAAGTTTTGAATAGTTTTTTAAAATAAATAACAAAAAAGTACAAAAATCGTACAAAATTAAATATTAAATTCTTGCAATTAAGCAATTGTTTCCGAGTATTATGCATTGTTGATAATGGTCAAAGACTACATTCGTTTTTGAGGAGCCGTTTTGTGGAATCGCCTATCCCACTATCGACTGTACACAGTTCTCCAAATGCATCTGCTACAAAGAGAATGAAATACAAAATGTTAGTTTCAAAAGTGTTCAGAAATAAAATAAACCGTATAGGCTTAAAATTATTTACATTTTTTACCATTTTGCAATGGTAATTACCAACATTTTTACACTAGAATTTTTTCTGCAGAAAAGCTTAGCAATGAAAACCAGAACTTTATTCCTGAACCTTAGAAATCAAGAGTCATAATTCAATTTTAGTAATTTTTAGTTTCTGGAATCAAAATAATTAGAAGAAAGAAATTTATTTGAAGTTATGCAAAAGTAACCCCAAACTTTCTTAGCGCCCGTATAAACTGAAAAAATGTAGACGTAATTCCTTAAAACGACTGAGGTGTCTCAGGGCATCAACTGAGTAATTCTGATCGGGAAGCAGTAGGGTTTGAGTCATGTCGATGGAAGGATTTTCTCCATTAACTAGATCGCTAGATCGGATTCGGCCGCCTTGTGGAGAATTCTGGCGGCCGGTAGCTCCAATCGGTAATTTTTCATAGTTTCTTCTCTCAACATCAGGTGAAATTGGAGCAGTATCCTAAAATGAACCACGGAGCGCGGATCGCGCGCGTTCTTTCCTTCCTCTTCCTTGTTTTGTCCTCACATCTTACTCTTAGGACTACACTTACATTCAGTAAACCATCATGTCCCGTGTCATTGACACATATGTGCCGCTACCACATCAGATCAGTTGGGAGATTAGATATAGTTCCGGCTGGCGCGGTGTGTCGCTGGTGAGAGATCCCTGGTTGAGGGAAAGCCCCGCAAGCCGACGTATGCCGGCGCTGAATCTCACCCTCTAGCGGGCGAAAACATCGCCATCTCCCGTAATAACGCCATCTCCCGTAGACTAGAGCTTGACGCGGCTGGGGCGGTGCCCCGCTGGTGGGAGAGTCCTGGTTAGGGGGAAACCCCGCTAGCCGACGGTAGGTCGGCGCCGGATCTCGCCATCCAGCGGGGAAAGATCACCGCCATCACCCGAGAAAAGAACATGCACAACACTCACGGGACTAATGACCTAAGCTGTTGACGTGCCCGGAATCACTAACCAACAAGCCAAACAGCCATCTGCCGTGATATATATCCACTACACTCACGGTATGAATGACCACAGCAGTTGACGCGCCCGGAATCACTATCAATCAATCAACCTATGGGAGCGGATAAGTTATTCTTTCTTGCTGTAAAGTACGGAAATTGTGATTCTTGACTTCCGAGGTAGAGATATTTTCCCCGCCACGAATAGACACTGTTTGTTTGATTGATTGATTGATGTTTCCGGGCGTGTCAACTACTCTGGTCATTAGTCCCGTTAGTGTAGTGCATGTTTTTTTCGGGAGATGGCGGTGATCTTCCCCCGCTGGATGGCGAGATCCGGCGCCGATCTACCGTCGGCTAGTGGGGTTTCCCCCTAACCTGAACTCTCCCACCAGCGGGGCACCGCCCTAGCCGGAAGAAGCTCTAAGCTCCCGACCGGTCTCCTGGAATATGTGATAGTGTAGTGCATGTTAGTGTAAGTGTGTGTGTAATGGACAAGGAATGGGAAGGACAGATCGCGCTCGGTCCGTGGCCCGTTTGATAGGGTACTGCTCCGGCATTCGTTTGGTGTTGATCGGAGAAACCACGGAAAACTACCGATCAGAAATAGACACTGTGTGAACGTGGGTTAAGAGTCCACTTGTGTCATTGGGGCTGCGGCCGATCGCTCCCGCATCGCTGCCGCCCGGGGGCCCCATCACCTAATCGCTGACGTCAGCACCAGCACCGAGCGCCCGGTAAATAATGCTGAAACATGCTTCGGATTTATAGGCCTCCCTCCCTCCCTCCGGCGCTCCCGACGACAAGCAGCAGGGCAGCCCTTGGGGGGAGCAGCGGTCACGGAGGTCGAACGCCCGGACGGACGGACGGCGGAGCGAGAACGCCCCTGGGGCAGAAAAGCCTGACGAGTAGGTGATGTCGACGGTAGTGGGAAGAAGACGAATATCTAGTGAAGAAATGCAGCCATAGCTGAAGGGCATGTGGAGGTAAACTGATTCAACACGTCTAGGAACACACACGCCCGGCAGAGCGGTACACTTCAGATTGGAATGTAATTGGTACTTGTGAATCATGACGGCGGATTAATGGAAATTGCTAATTAAAGAACTCAAAAGTCACAAATGACGAGGTAAAGTTCATTGTTTATAAAAGTGTCAACAAATATAGTTTTGTAGTTTCAGGGGAATAAAGTTTTTTCGGAGTAGAAACGAGTTTGGGACAATATATTTGAGAATGTAATCACAATAAAAACATATTAGTAGCTTTTACTACTTTTACTTGACCGAACGTGGTTCTGGGAGTGTCAGACACATAGGATTGGGCTTTGTAGGCAGTTCTTAATAAATGCGGAACGAAATGAATGAACTGGGAGAGGTGGCTCAGGCCATCAACTGATGTCACTACAGAGCTTCTTATCGGGAAGCGCTGGGCTCGAGTCCCGAAGGCAATAAGATTTTTGACACTAGCTTTTCAGCTAGATCAAATTCAATCGCTGTGAAGAGGAGAATTCTAGCAGTAGGCTCCTCTGATCGGTAGTTTTCCGTGGTTTCTACGATCAACGCCAAGCGAATGCTGGAGCAGTACCCTAAAAAACGGGCCACGGACCGCGTGCGAATTTTCCTTCCTCTTTCTGCTCCTATCCTCTATCCTCACACACACACACACACACACACACACACACACACACACACACACACCTACATTAACATGTACTACACTACGAAACATACCGGGAAACGGTCGGGAGCTTAGATCTTGGCGCGACTGGAGTGGTGCCCTGCTGGTGGGAGATAACTGGTGGTGGGAAAAACTCCGCTAGTGGACGGTTGGTCGACGCCGGATCTCGCCATCCACCGATAAACATAGGTTCAGCATTGGAAGTGAAGGGAAATATCTTGACAACGATTGGACCACGCAATACGTACGTACAGCGCAGAACGGTTACTGCATGTGGGTTCTTATAAAATATTGCGAGTATCCTCATTCGACTAGAGATGCGCCTAGAGGTAGATAATAGGATATTATAGAATTAGAGAATGAATATATCATTTTTTGGTCAAGTCATACGGGGAAAAACTGGGGCATTCATATTCAGATTTTATATGATAGGAGAATGAAGAGAATAGTACAATTTTGTAAGAAAATAGATATTTAAATAGCTCAGGGCAACAACTGTTTCCACTACTGTGTCTCTGACGCCCAGGCTCTAGGGTTGGAATTTCGTCAATGGTGGATTTTCACCGGCTGAGTTTAGTTTACTACGAGGTGCCATCATGGTTTCCTCATCCACTGTATTAGAGTTAGGTTAAGTGTTATGAATTAAGCCATCACTACATATGTATATTTTTATGAACTGATGTATGTACACAAACAATCAAATAATATTATATATATACTAGCTGACCCGGCGAACTCTGTTCCGCCTTAACAGCCGGTCCCATCTTTTTCTCGCGTCGCACTCACTGTGAGAAACTGTACTATCCTTGTTGCACTCGTGATAATAAAGCAATTGCAGATTTGTGTTTTTCTCTCAAACAAAGAAGAATTTAAAAAACGCTCTGATATTAAATAGATAATTAAAAATCAATTACGTAGCAGAGCGTTTTTTTGGAATTGATTTTTGCTTAAGTGAGAAATACAAATTTGTAATCATAGGGACCGGCTGTTAAAGGCAATAAATAAGCAGATTTTGGAATTTATTAAGTTAAATTGTTTATTAAAAAATACAAATAAAAAAATTAAGTAGATTAATCATTCATTATTGTTACTGTATTTTGATGCATAGGTTGCACTCTTCAGTTAAGTACCTTATGATACACGACATTTTTTGTTTTATTATCAGGCGCAAAAACAAACAACGCAGATGATCTTCCGACCCGTGAACATGCCACATATAATTGACCATGGGAAAACATGGATATTCTAGATTCAAACCACAAACTTTCAAGGATTGGCCTTGTGATTTGTTGATGGTCATGGCGAAGGCAAGACGGTTCGGAAATTGAAGTCTTTTAAATTGAAACGTCATATCGGTTGGGATCATTGGAATCCTCGGAATGAGAACTTCCTCACCTCCAAATATTCCTGTGAGTATCATCGCGTAAATTACATTGTTCATCAATTTTCTAACCACCAAATGCGTACCGTTGCACAGTTTTGGTTGGTTTATGTTTCGAAGCATGATTACTACGGAGCCACTTTTTAGGCGTAAATTGTGCGGTGGTAAGCCAGGCACATCCAAGGAGTTTAATAATTCAATTGGATAGTTGGTGGCTTCATCTTCATTCGTGACGCAGTCAACAGGCAACAATGACCGCTAACATGCGAAATCACGCGAAAACGTGCGTTCTTACACAGGAACGCTATCGAGCGGGATAAACAGTATCCTATGTCCGTCTCCTGGCTCTAAGCTTCCTGCTCACCAATTTTCAGCCAAATCGGTACAGCCGTTCTTGAGTTATAAATAGTGTAACTAACACGACTTTCTTTTATATATATATATATATATATATATATATATATATATATATATATATATATATATATATATAGAGAGAGAGAGAGAGAGAGAGAGAGAGAGAGAGAGAGAGAGAGAGTTTCGCTTAGAGCCAGCAGTACCGCTCCCCTTCCTTGTCCTGTCCTCTTTCTTCCTCTTCCTTGTCTTATCCTCTCACCTTACACTCACATACAAACACACACATACTCATAGATTGTTGGTGTTCTGATGAGTAGGCATTTTTATAGATTGCTGGTATTCTCTACAAAATTGGCAGAGCGAATAACAATGATTGTTAAGCGAATGATTTGAGTTTTCCTTACAACCACAACTTAAGGTTCATTGTACAGATGACACAACACTAGTGAGCAGTCCATGGTTTGTCCCGATCACAAACACGATAGCCAAAGTATGAAGAAAACACAAGTGTTGTAATTTCATATATTTTTCCCTTTCAAATGTGGGTGTAAATCTTCCACAAGCGTAACAGGATTTAACGGGTTGATTCACACACTGTCGATTAACATTTTATTGAACTGTTTCAATTCTACAGATCATGTGGCAAATATCACTTTACAAAAACCACAGAACTGTAATGTATTAATGAATTTGAGGCGCATGCAAACCAGATATGAACTTCATGGGCACTGCGGGTACAGTTCCGCATGACACCAACCAACTCAGAATCTGCCAACCCAACAGTTGGATACTTGTATACTTGCGATAACGTAAGTGGGTAAAATAATTCCTTTCGGTGACAATGCACAGAAAGAAACAGGTGCACGTGACTTGTTTCCAAAACATTCACTAAGACCTATTCGTAATTGTACGCGACTACCAGACGCAAGAATAAAGACTGCAATCGTGGAATACAGTAGGTAAAAAAACACGAAAGCCTAATTTTGTCGATATCTCATGAAAGAGACATAGATGAGCTGAACAAATATTTTATTTATATATATCTATATCTTTATCTATATATATATATATATATATATATATATATATATATATATATATATATGTCATGCGTATTTATTCTATATGTCTGACAGGTGCAATTTAAATGTATTTGCATTATTAGCAAAATACGGTATATTACGTCATAAAGATGCGGTATATTAAACAACTGTGACCTGATATGACGTTTTCATTGTGATATTCGTAATTTACGTATTAAATTGAGTTTGTTGCGTACTCTAACTTGCTGGAGGTAAACGTCGTGTTCTCTAGTGTAATTAGTTTGACAATATAAATTATAGTAATGTTATATATATATATATATATATATATATATATATATATATATATATATAAGAATTAATTAAATAATATCAGAAACTGCTTTTGGTTTACGTCGAAGTATTTTTAAACTGCAATTTCCTTTATATTTTACTTTTGAATTCAAAAGTAGTTTTGTGTTGTTGCAAATTAAGTTATTTCAAATAACAGTATTATAAAATAATTATATTTTACTCTTACAATTCTCTCACTACAAGTGCTAAAAATTAAAATTACAGTTTTAATGTAGTAGTATTTAATGTAAAGTATAGTTTTTGTAATATATTTTATATTTCTGAAAGCGCGAATGTCATTTATCACCAGTTATGTTTCTATTTGTTTTATATCACATTCAACAAAATAAGTAGACTGAGTGGTATTTATATTTACACGTCTTATTCGTGTGTCCCTAGGTCACGTTGATATTTCGCATCAGCGAAGAGGAGGAACATTCCCGACGGGATTTCGAACAACCTGCGTTTGTGACGGGGATTTACCAGCAAGCGCAAGAAGGATTTTCCATTTGAAAATGTCATTATGTTTAGAATTCTATTTAAAATATTTCAGAGCATGCGTGGGTAAAGAGAAAATTATTTACATTTCACACGAGTTGTTACGTTCACTGAATCAGCATTTCTTTATTTACGATTCACATCATCTCGAAATGCCGAACGTTCGGAAAATAATGATTTCGAATAAATAATTAATAAAAACCAAGTAATTGCTTTGACTTATTTCCTTAAAATTGCATTAATATTCTAATTTACCCTTATTTATAATTGCTAATGTCGAGTTGGTTATTTAGATTAGATAGATTTATTATTAAAGTTCGCTTTGAGCTGATGCTCGGTGGCAAACATGATTACAACTAGATATACGACAATTACAAAACTATTACGAATATTTACAAATATAATTACTATTAGAATTAGAGATTGATTTTGAGTTATCTGTAAGTTGATTTATAAGCTTTTCTAACACTTCACTCCACTTCACTTCACTGCGCTGCACTACACTACACTCCCCTCCCCTCCCCTCCCATGCCCCCACCACACTACACTACACTTCACTTCACTGTATAAGGGACATGACCATATTAATAATAATAATAATAATAATAATAATAATAATAATAATAATAATAATAATAACGATTATAAAAATATAACTAATAATAACAATAACTTAAAAGTTACATCAAAACCAGTAAGTGTTAATAATTATGGTATCAATAATAATAATAATAATAATAATAATAATAATAATAATAATAATAGTAATAATAATAATGATAAAAGTCTCAGTATGATGACCTACATAGAATTAAGTATATTTTTAAATTTCACTACATTAGAAGGAAGAGTCTCTAGTGCTTTTGCAGGTAGTTGGTTCCAATCTACAATAGTGCGATTCACAAAGGAGAACTTGCCTACATCAGTTCTTTGCTTTCTACATCGTATTTTCCAGGGATGGTCTCCTCTGCTTTTATAATCAGGTTTCTGTAATCTTTTACTGAGGTCTGCCCATGCTGAGTCCCCTTTGTATATCTTGTACATTACGTATAAACGCGCCCGTTCCCGTCTCTTAGATAAGGGTTCCCATTCATCTCGTCCATCAACGCGTGCTAGATTTACAAACTTTCCGGCCCGTTTTTGAATTTTATCTAACGCCTCGATTTGCCCTTTTCTGTACGGGTCCCAGCAGGCCGATCCGTTCTCTAAAATAGGACGAATAAGTGTAGTATATGCCAAGGATCGGGCATTCGAACTACTGTTTTTAGAATGCGCATTACGAAGTGCAGCGCCTTCCACGATTTTTTCGCCGTATTGTTAATATGATCCGACCAACCCAAGTTTCATAAGTTTTTAGTTCATAAGAGTGTTATGTCACCTACAAACTTGCAAAAGGCAAATATGTAGGTAAGCTA
The DNA here is from genome assembly GCA_011170035.1 of Teleogryllus occipitalis. Classification (NCBI taxonomy): domain Eukaryota; kingdom Metazoa; phylum Arthropoda; class Insecta; order Orthoptera; family Gryllidae; genus Teleogryllus; species Teleogryllus occipitalis. The sequence goes on from BLKR01000348.1 coordinate 255,598, forward strand.
GATTAAAAATACGTTAAAACAAAGCAGTATCACCGGAATATCATAGATTCGTTTCGTCGTTCTGTATTGAAATATTAATGTGTTTGTTTTACGATTGCTTAGGCAAATGTAACTGTTTAATAATAATATGAAAATAATATGTTGCGAGAATAGTGCAAATGGATATTGCATTTCAACATTATCAGATGTGTTAATCATTATATTTATATTTACTTTTCCTCTAATAACAGTATACTGAAAATCTTGAAACATGTTTTGTAAAATAACGAAAAATATGCGTAAATGTGACAACAATAGCTTCAGTTTGTCATCTCATGTGATCACATGGTATGACCTATTGAATTACAGTGTCAATAATTCATTGGAATTGTAATGGGGAATTTAGTGCCATCTTTGCACAGTGTTAATGAATCTAATTTCTGATAAAAGTGCTATGTGAAAGATTAAATGGTATTGCATACTAGGAAATAATAAAATACAAGTGTAATTATTTATTGTTGACAAAATCGGTATTAATACGTGAGCAACATTGTATGGAGGAATGTACGAGGGCGGATCAAATAGTAAGTTACACTGCCAAGTTATGGCTATATAGGAAATCACCTACACATAGACTTCACGGATATTACAACATACAATATAAGATTCACAAAGTCCCCAACAGACTGTAAACATTTCTCTGAACGGTAAACCAACTTTTCGATTTCGGATGCTAAAAATCACCTCCATTGCTATGTAACCACTTGGAGACATCTGCTTTCACCTCCTAATCGTTTCGGTATCGTCGTCCACCGAGATTCTTTTTCAGCTTTCCGAACACATGATAATCGCATGGCGCTAAGTCTGGACTGTATGGATGGTGTCGCCGTACTATACACTTGAATCGCTGCAGCAGTTCAGAGGTTTTGCAGGCCGTGTGAGGTGTTGCGTTATCGTGCAACAAAATTGTGCAACACTGGCACTCAATTTCCTCGCTTTTCTTTAATTGCTTTACGTAATCGATTCAACGTTTGACAATACGAACGCACCTCCAATTGGGAGTGAAACATCCAGTTGATGCGCCATTGAACCTAGCCTGCTCTACACACACAACTCGACGGGATACCACACCATCCTTCCTATCGGACGTGTCAGCAGTTACTGTAGCTTGCTGCAAATTGGCCACGGTCATGACAGCGTGCTCTCGCGGCGGGTAACTTACTTTTTGATTCGCCTACGTATTTTTAACTTTTAGAAGCAAAGGTCCCATCTAAGCGTCTTTCTGTGAGTCATAGGAAAAGAAAATTGTTCCGAATGTTAGATTATGAAAACACATTTCATTGATTAAATACTTGCATTTAGCAATAGACGTAAAAATTACAATAATCTATTAATATTAAATTTAATAACACGATGCTAATAAAAAACTATGGAAGTTAACAAAATCCATCATTATGCATATCTATTGACGACAGAATTAATATAATTGTAAGATATCGTATAGAAACCAGAAGAAAGTTAAAAACGTCTACAAATTTAGAAAGTGCTGAAATTTCAGCAATTACTTTTTGGCAGATATGTATTTATTAACTTCAAGGATATCCGAAGTAGCAATAATGATGCCAAGATTCGAAAAACACTGAGGATATTTTTAATAACGAAAGAGGAAACCTAGAATTCCCCGTGTCGTTGAAAACTTTTTCTTTAAATCCTAGAAATTGGAAGTGGTAGATTTTTGGCAAGCATGCTAGATATCATTAGCCATAAGAGTAAGAGAAACCCAAACACTTCAATATTACAATTCTCCTTTCCAGTGCTTGATTTCTGGAGGAACGCTACGGAAAGCCGCTCCGCTAGCTTGGGAATGAAATAGGAAAAAACAACAACAGAAAATACAAGACAAGCACTTGAAAACGTCTAATTTTAGTTCGACCAACTTTCGCAAACTCAAAATTAAATAATTTCACATATAACAGTATAATTTCTATGAATTCAATAAAATTATTAGTAAAAATGTCGCGTAGGTGCGTTCCGGGACCTACAATTTTCAAAATCAAGCATCGCTCCTATCACTTGACGTACGAACTAGATCTGCGTTTCGTATCACACTATTGATTAAATATTTGAACATTTTAAAATTAAATTGTTTATAAATCAGAGTCTAAGAAATGTCAAACTATCATTCACAGGTTCACATTTTTTTAAACATTCCAACAAGATTTCTTTCTCTTCTCCATTTTCTATTTCTCCCATTCGTCGAAATACCACCACCATTTATCACCTCCTCCCTCTCTCTCCTTAACCTACCTCCTCTTACTCGCATTTTTCTTGGCCCGTTAACCACCCTTCCGCTCCGCCACTTTTTACTTTTTTGCATTTACTTTGTAAGAAGAGAAAGTATCGTAACTCTGCTCGGGAAAGCAGCGAATTTTCAAAAGAAAAATTCTTATTGCCAGGACCTGGTTACGAAAAAGTGGATAGATCGTAATTCATGTATAGAAAATTACTTCCTCTATCAAGTTGTGCAGTCAGAATTCAGGTTTTGTAGGTTATTGATACCGAAAAATAGATCGACGGCAAAACGTCTGACTGCCCGTCCGTCTATATGCGATTAACGCTAACGCCTAATTTATTTAGCCGATTTTCTCCAAAGTTGATATAGCCCAATCAATATAATGAACTTCGGGATATCTCACTTTGAAATGGATATTTTGATTTTTGAGGGTACTTTACATGGAACCTCAAAAATATTTTGAAAGTTTTCTTAAAAATGTCTGAACATTTTGTTATTAAACTTTGCCCTCGGATAGCATATAGGACACTTAAGAATGATGCAAGACGCATTTTAATTGATATTTCTGATTTTTAGAAAATTGCAAAATTTCAACTATTTTTCGGCATCATTTTGGAAATACAATATCGAAGATATTTTTTTCTGAATAAAATCTGTTCTTTAAAGACATCTTCAAAAAAAGCCGTGTATAATGTTTCGAAAATGTGAGTCGTTTTTTCATAATTTTGCGTGATATATAGACAGTTTCTATTTTTTAAATAATTCTTTTATAAAAAGCGGCTTCAATTTTTTCTTTAAATTTTCTTCTCGTACGTGTCAAAGGATGGTAAAAATTGGCGCTACTCTCTTTTCCGGCGAACTCTGTACTTTGGAAAGTTTTAACATTTGAAAATTACAATATTGAGTAAAATATTTTTTAACAACATTCGATCTTAGAAATCAACTCTTTAAACAAAGGTCATGTACAATTTTATGAAAAACAATACTTTTGTGTCGTTTGCAATTAATGCAATTTATAAAAAAAAATTCCAAATTTGCTCAAAGAACAAATGTTCTTCAATTTTTCCTCAGATAAAATCAGAAACGCCTAAAGAGTGTTGCCGGTCTCATTTTCGTTGAACTCGAATTTTTCGAAAATTGCAAATTGAGAAATATGCGAGAAAGTATGTGATGTAGCATCTCTAGTTTCTCATATCTATACCTCACCCTCTCCTATCAGTTTCAGAATGATTGTCAGGTTTTAGTGTATCTAACGATTTTAAGATCACAATTTGCCAACGGACATGGTAAATCTACAAGTATACAACGAAAATACAATATCACATATACCTGTAGTTGGTAGGCAACTTATCACGCACTGGTGTTAGTGAAAGACATCTCTAATTCATCTCTGCTGAACTCCAGTGCAATATAATGAGCAAATCTATTTCAGGAAGAGCCTTTCGGATATAGTTGTCCAAATATTCATTCTGTTTCTGTACTTGTTTTTTGTATAATCCATATTGGAAAAAGAAATATTATCCAGAGGAGTAGATATGAACATGGTCGTCACTTTCACAGCCATCGAAAGCCAAACTGGGTATTGATATACAAGTGCGAAAACCATAATGAACATAATCTCTCGCTCGCACACTTAATTATGAAACTGACAGTGATACTTCCGCCCAATTGCGCGGAAGTATGCAAGCAGCTCTTTCTGTGAGTTATCTCTCTGTTCTCAATGCAGTAACTCCTAGGTTAGCCAATCTGAGCATAACACGGCGATCTACCAAAACTTTTCCTGCGAACTACGAGTAGCTTGCGAAAGACGGCTGGGGATCACTGCCCTAAAAGTTTGAAACATTTATTCTGAGTCATTCTATATGTTCGTATATTCCATTTTTGCCTCCGCGGAACGCGCCACAAAGCTGACGCAAACTCTCCCACAGTCCTCACCCCGCCTCTCCAGCAGACCCCGCCGCCCACGGTAGCCCACCGCCCACGCAACCCCACCGCCCAAGCCGCCCCCAACGTCCCCGCCGCCCTCGCCGCCCCGGCCACGCCGCCCACGCCGCCCCCGCCGCCCCCGCCGCCCCCGCCGCCCCCGCCGCCCCCGCCGCCCCCGCCGCCCCCGCCGCCCCCGCCGCCCCCGCCGCCCCCGCCGCCCTGCTCTCCCCCTCTCATCACCCGCGCCGCTCCACTACCAACGCACACGCAGCGCACGCCGAATTCGCCTCCGCCGCCCCGCCACTCAGCCGTGCCGCGCGTGCCGATGCGTGTGGGGTGTGCGTGGCGGCGTGCGTGCGGCGTCCCGCAGGCGCTCCGCGGGCGGTCTATCACGCGGCGAGGCGGCGCGCAACAATACGTCTGCTTTATCGCCGCGTAAATTCGTCGGGCGCGTAAATATTTCGCCATGCTGGAATTGCATCGCGCGAGCGCCCGCCCTCCCGCACGCCGGAATTCCTTCGTGATTTTTTTTCCAGAGGCTGACGGGGTCCGGAACGGGTGAGAGGGGCGGGGGGGGCGGGCAGTGCAGTATGCTGCTCGAATAACTCCGGGCGAGGGTGCTGAATGCGTGCGTTGCGTTGAGAAGTTGTGTTTCAATAGTGTTCGTTCGGCTAGTGCTCTACAGTTGATCGCTTTATTCATTCGATCGTTTCTCTCTTTCCGAGAGCGAATGCGATTGGCGGTCAGTAGCGCTGGTCGTACGAGTAACGAGTAACTCCGGACGGGGATATTGAATGGGTGAGCGCTTCGGAAAGTAGTTACTAGTGATACCTGCAGGGGTTTGCACCTGGGGCTCAGTCGAATTACCTGCTGAAATTCCAGCACGAGTTGCAGCTGTAAGGGATGTGTAGAAAAAGGTTTTGAGCAGCCCCATATATTTTGTCGACACCAAATGTGCAGTTAATTTATTTCTAATGCATATTCATTAATCATAAAAACATTCCTATATTAGCATCGCAAATTTATTAACAGTTAGCCTTTAGTTCATCCAAACATGCGGTACATCTGTTTTAAAGCATGCTCCGGAAATATGCGTAATTGGTCTAGCATTCATTCACAAAGGCACGCAATAATATTCATTAAGGTGCAGCATTCATATTGACTTCATTTACACTTTATTCTTCATTGAATGGCGTGTTAATTTAATAAATAACGTACCGAGAGCGATGGCTCAGTGCATCAACTGATGTCACTGCAGTACCTCTGACCGGAGGGTCCTAGGTTAGAGTCCCGACGGCGGTAGAATTTTCGACACTAGCTTGTCAGCTAGATCGAATTCAGTTGCTGTCTGGAGGAGGATCCTAGCGGCCGGCTGCTCTGATCGGTAGTATTCCGTGGTTTCTCCGATCAACACCAGGCGAATGCCGGAGCAGTACCGTAACAAACGGGTCACGGACCCCGCGTGATCTTTCCTTCCTCTCCCTTGTCCAATCCTCACTCCTTCACTACACTACCACACATTCCGGGAGACCGGTCAGGAAATTAGAACTAGTCCATTTTAGGTCGACATCGTCTCTCCCCATCCTGTGGGGGAAGATCACCGCCACGTCCCGATGAAAAATCATCATTGTCACTTACGGGACTAATAACCTCAGTAGTTGACGCGCTCTGAATCACTAACGAATCAATAACGTCATTCCTTCCTTTTCATTCATGTTACTACTTCATTCTGATAATATTTTCCTTCTTGACATGTTTCATAAGAGAGCAAGTTCATGAGCACCTTTCGCTCCATCACAGCACTGATAGGAAAAGAGTTCTTCTCCGAACAGTGGTGAATGCCTGGCCATTGATTAATTTTGGGAGAAGAAGAGAGAAGAGCGGCGATGCGATAAACTCCGGTCTGGTGAATATTTGAGAGGCGCTCTGGAGTAGTGTTTCCGCTGTGTCCATCTGCGAGGTAGTGAGGATTTTATTTTGATAACTTACTTTTTTCAAATGTAATAGGTTTACAAACTCTAACTTTCCACTTTCGAAATTTTCAGAGCATATATTTTTGCTGCACATTACAAAATTCGAGCATTACATTCTATAAAAGGAGAATGTGAAACGTTTGCAAACGGGATGCGTTGTTCTCTTTTGCTTGTTGAAATGTAAAAATGTATTATGCGATAGGGTGAGGTAAGCGAGAGACGTTCTGGAGAAATGGGAGTACGAGGGGGATAGAAATCAGGCAGAAGGCAATAGCCCAGGGAAAGAAAGAGGGGGAGAGGTGGAGAGTACTTACAAGCGCGTACTTTTGAATGCTAATCGTATGTATAACGTTCACATTTTTGCGTAAAACCTCTTGTTCGTTTTGTGTAGGGTTATCATTTCTAATTTCTGTCGTGGGTATAGATGTTTATGCTGAAAAATGTAGTATTACTGATTTCATTTTTTCTAATATTAAATGTTGAAATTGAGGTCTGTCTTAATATTCCTTTAAACTGTGAATGTGGAATACATTAAATCATTCTTCAATGAAAAAATACGTATGTAATGAACAGAATGTGATTGATTCCAATTGTAGACATCAGATCGTGTGGAATAAACTTATCCATTAATTCATCGTCGTAAGCAAATAAAATTGAGGAAAAAGCGGTAATTGAATATAAATTAATTCTATGTATCTATATTATACATTCATGTTGGTAAAATATTAAACAATATTTAGAAATTATACTTTATATTATAATAGATTCTTAATATAATTTTCACGTCCGTAGATATTTCACATGCGATGAGAAACATGCATTTCAATAGTGTCTTTTGCAACATCTTTCAGGCCACTATTATATATAATGAATATGCAATTATTTCACGACTCTTCTCCAATGCAATCTCAAAATAATGGAAGAGAAGTTCTGCGAAGTATGTATTGTTATGTAAAGAACACTCGAAAATCTCCCAGCAGTCATGAGATGTAGTAGAGAGAAAGGAAGTCTGAAGCGCTATTATCAAAAAAATAAAATAACAAAAGGTAACGTAAAATTTGATATAATTGTTAATTTCATCGTCTGTATTTATTGTTTAGCAAATATATGTCCGGCAAAAGATACACTTCTGTGTACAAGAAAAAAAAACTCCTTCGAAAAGAACTTATTTTTATGATGATGCTTATAAAAATATACAGTATTATTCAAACTTAGAGCACATACATACTACTAACGTTACTGATCAGGAGTTTACCCAGTTCACATTACCATGTTAAGCAACATTATTAACCTTAGTTTGTTACACGACTATTAAATAAATATTTTTATTACGAAAACACCATAACTGATTGAATTATTAGATACCATGAAGATACAATATTGAAACACAGTTTTTACACACCTAACTATTGGTTCTCAATCACTTGAAAATAGTCTTCACAGTGGCTAATCGAGCCATTCGTTGTACCCCTCATATTCGCCTTATTATCTCACGTCGTAAATTGCTCGGCTTACTTCATCATCAACTTATAAATTCGACGACGAGAAATTCATTATTCAATTGCGCATTATTCACATTAACGAAAGCAATCATCAGTTCTCCGTGTATTTAAAAAATGAGTCTTAAAGAAGCTAGCAATAGGCTGTCTGTTAGTAACGATTGACAAGAAAAGTTCCAAATATTTATTTATAGACAGTCAAATTATAAAATTTTATTATTTCATATTAAAAACATACATCGTTTACAAGAAATTTCGGCAACGTTTCGGAGGTGAGGTGTACCTCCATCATCAGGCCGTGGCCTTACATTGATATTCCATACGTTGGGGATATGGGGTGGTTTAGTTCGTAGTCAACGTTTCCCCAACGTATGTAATATCAATGTAAGGCCACGGCCTGATGATGGAGGTACACCTCACCTCCGAAACGTTGCCGAAAATTCTTGTAAACGATGTATGTTTTTAATATGAAATAATAAAATTTTATAATTTGACTGTCTATAAATAAATATTTGGAACTTTTCTTGTCTAACCGTATGCAATCTTATCTCAGCTCTCGAAAAGTGTATTAGTCAGAAGTTAATCAATAAAGGTGTTATTATTCCCTAAACACCGGTTACTGGGAAAGCACAATTACATCTAAGTTTCTAATGCAAAATTTTAAAGTTGAGCATCCTTTGAAAACTATTCGTCAATGTCACTGACGTTAGCGCAGATTTCAAGTTAATGTTATTATTCAGCATTCATGAGTTTATAACTTGAAAGTCAAAAGTATTTACCAAATATTGAACATAATAAGCATGTTAATTGCTTTTGTTGCTTAAACGTGTGTGTTCCTAGATTCAAATGAGGTTTATTATTTTAATACAACAGTACAAAAAAATGTGAGTTTGTTTTCAACAGTGGACTAGGTGAGCTTTTTCAATGGATGAACCAATCGATATTAATGATTTAAGAAAGAAAAGACATATCTCTTTTAGTGTAGAGTGATACAGGCTGTAAATATTTCTATCAATTAAATCAACATGGCGACACTCCCAAAGTAAGGGTATTAAATATTTTAATTCATATTCATTTATTTATTAAACAAGTGTTATTATAAAACCATTAAATTACATGTGCCACAGTGAAGCTTATAAAATCATTCAAATTCATGTATCAATCGAGTTGGCGAACCGTGGAGAGTAAACAGTATAATTCATTCTGCTTTTTTGTTTCCTCGTGAGATATATTTCTCTATTCAAGTTCACCTATTTGTTTTTATTCTATTGCTGCTCCTCGTAGGGGTGATATTGAGAAACAATGAGAGTAAAGTCGGCCTGCAATCGTGCGAAGCGTTCTCGACAGAAAATCTGGGTTTGAGTGCAATGGTATTTCGGCGAGCGCCAAAATGCAGCAGGGGGGGGGGTGAGACATTAGTGCCAGGTGGCGACGCGTGACAGGCGGGTCGCGGTGAAACAGGCAGGTGGGGCGAAGCGATTAGGCGGGACGAGGTGGGTCAGGCGGAACGAGTCGGGATAGGCGGAGCGAGGCGAGACAGATGGAACGACAGACGGGACTGGGAGAACGAGAGGCGGGATAGTCGAAACGAGAGGCGGGACAGACGAAACGAGAGGCGGGACAGACGAAACGAGAGGCGGGATAGGCTGAACGAGAGGCGGCACAGGCAGAACGAGAGGCGGAGAGCCGGGACGAGAGGCGGGACAGACGGAACAAGTAACGGGACAGGCGGAACGAGAGGCGGAGAGCCGGGACGAGAGGCGGGACAGGCGGAACGAGAGGCGGGACAGGCGGGACGAGAGGCGGAACAGGCGGAACGAGAGGCGGAGAGCCGGGACGAGAGGCGGGACAGACGGAACAAGTATCCGGACAGGCGGAACGAGAGGCGGGACAGGCGAAACGAGAGGCGGGACAGGCGAAACGAGAGGCAGAGAGCCGGAACGAGAGGCGGGACAGACGGAACAAGTAACGGGACAGGCGGAACGAGAGGCGGGACAGGCGGGACGAGAGGCGGGACGAGAGGCGGAACAGGCGGAACGAGAGGCGGAGAGCCGGGACGAGAGGCGGGACAGACGGAACAAGTATCCGGACAGACGGAACGAGAGGCGGGACAGGCGAAACGAGAGGCGGGACAGGCGAAACGAGAGGCAGAGAGCCGGAACGAGGGGCCGGACAGGCCGAACGAGAGACGGAACTGGTCGAACGAGAGGCGGGACAGGCGGAAACGAGAGGCGGGACAGGCGAAACGAGAGGCAGAGAGCCGGAACGAGAGGCGGGACAGACGGAACAAGTAACGGGACAGGCGGAACGAGAGGCGGGACAGGCGGGACGAGAGGCGGGACGAGAGGCGGAACAGGCGGAACGAGAGGCGGAGAGCCGGGACGAGAGGCGGGACAGACGGAACAAGTATCCGGACAGGCGGAACGAGAGGCGGGACAGGCGAAACGAGAGGCGGGACAGGCGAAACGAGAGGCAGAGAGCCGGAACGAGGGGCCGGACAGGCCGAACGAGAGACGGAACTGGTCGAACGAGAGGCGGGACAGGCGGAACGAGAGGCGGGACAATCGAAACGAGGGGCAGGACAGGAGGAACGAGGGGCGGAAAAGGCGGAACGAGAGGCGGGACAGGCGGAAGGGGGCGGGATGAGGTGGGACATTTGAAATGCAGGCGGGCCGAGGCGAGGCGGGACGACGCAAACGCGACGGCACGCGTGGCGGCGGCGGCGGGTAGGGAGGCGCGGAAAGGGCCCGGGCGGCCCCACGCGGGATAGTGCGGGACGTTGCGGGTGTGGCGCGGCGTGCGATCGCGGGCGTTAATGAAGCGTGGGTTTTTGCGCGCGCTGACAAACAGGTGAATTATGGAGCGTGGGCGGCGCTTGCGGCAGGGCGCGGGGCGGCGCGAGCGCGGGCGCCGTCGAAGGGCACCGGCTCATTAGCGGCGCTCGCCACGCGACTCCAAAGGCTTCATCACGGATGCCTCGCAAACCTCCCCCACCTACACACACACTGCGCGCACAAGCCATCGCTCGCACGTGCGCCGGGCAATTCTGCCGTTCCCCCTCCCGAGTACGGAACTTTCTCTCCCCAAATATCCCGTTCTTTTATTAAAATGACGTACTCGTAATTACAGAGTGACTCAGAATAAATGCTACAAACTTCGAGGGAATGCAGATGGGTAGAAAATGATGACTTCTTGCCAATAAATATAAAGAGGAAATACCATATAACGGAGTTGAATGCATTTATTTATAAACAAGACATTTCCCCTGATTGTTAGACAAACCTGTATCCACCGATGATCGGCAGATACATGAGATCTCCTTGACTGTGTCATAACGTGACCTGACTGTACATAAGGAGTTCACTAAAAATCAGGGGGAAATGACAAGTGTATAACTTCGTTCCCTCTACATGAAATTTCTCTCTTCATGTTCATTACAAGTTATCCGTTTTTACCCCTCTACATGCCATAGAAGTTTATTAAATGAAGATTACATTAAAGTTTATTACATTTTTCTGAGATATTGTGTAATATTTTTAATAATAATAATAATAATAATAATAATAATAATAATAATAATAATAATAATAATTAGGGAGCGTATTTCTAAGATTTTGCGTATTTTTGTCCGTTGCTTCAGGGCTTAGCTAAGTGAAATTTCATGACATTTGGTTAATATTAGATGCTACATTGACTCACATTCGGGTAATTATAGGCGCATATTTTGCATATTTAGTTAAAATATAGACTTATCTCTACAATGTTTCATCTTTTCATAGAATGTACAACTTTTTTCTGAGCGTGCATTGATTAGAAAGATCTTGTCACAGTTTACGTTATTTTTCTTTTCTATAGGTGATAAAGTTCTTGTGCAAATTCAGGATATTTCTTGATATATTTTTTAAACCAGGCAGAAGAAATGCAACAAGACACAATGTACTTCACAAACGGGAACATTTACTGCAATTTTCGCCCGTGAAGTAAGGTAGATTGTGGTTTGTTTGCACAAAAATATTTCATTCCAAGCATGCTTCTCCTGAATAATATTAAGAAAGGTTTATATAAGAAATGAAATATTGTTAATTTTTAATGCGTATTAAAGTGAATATTTCATAATTTTTATTCACAAATGCATATTTTTAATAGCATATCTAAAGATCTTTAGGCCATAAAAACCCGCCTCCTAATAATAATAATAATAATAATAATAATAATAATAATAATAATAATAATAATAATAATAATAATAATAATAATAATAATAATAATAATAATAAACGATTTGATCTGGATGTGATGATGAAATAATGTAATAAATAACTTTATGTTTTGTATTCTTTGGTTCAAATAATTTCAGTGAGCCATATAAGCGCGTTATACGAGTTCATTTTGTACTTCAATATATTAGTTGTTCCGAATGTGATATTTTCTGTGATATTGATATTTCGGTTGGAATAAATGGACATGTTCACAAATTACGTGTATAATATGCTTTTCAATTTTTTGTATTTCCAAATCAAATCGAAAAATATTTTTTTCGCAGTGTGTTCCAGCAATAAAGTATTAACAAGCAAACATTAATATTTAGCCAAAGCCACAAAACTAATATGCTCAGTTGCGGTTGACTCATGGGCCGTGAATGTTTTGATGAGCAAAAAACCTGAGTAATTTCACGTCCTATTTCTTCTGGTAACGCTAGTTTGCTGTCATGATTTGTCATCAATGCAGTTTGTCTGCTTATTGCCGCGCGACGGAAAAATCACTCATTACAATGCTAACGCAATGAATCGCCCGTCCCCAGCGCGCTGTCCATCGCACCAGCGATCGACAGCGCAGTGACGCGCGCTGTTTGGCGCCGAGTGCCGTCGCTTCGCGGCCAGATGAGTTTCGTTGAATCGCGAAGGGGTCGCAGCGAATCGTGTTGAGTTGCTTTGCATCGTGTCGAATCCGTAAAATAGGGCCAGAACGTTGAGCCGCGTTGAGTTACCTTGTGTCACGTTGGGTCGCGTTGAGTCGCGTTGAATCGCGTTGAGTCGCGTTGAGTCACGTTGAGTCGCGTTGAGTCGCGTTGAGTCGCGTTGAGTCGCGTTGAGTCGCGTTGAGTCGCGTTGAGTCGCGTTGAGTCGCGTTGAGTCGCGTTGAGTCGCGTTGAGTCGCGTTGAGTCGCGTTGAGTCGCGTTGAGTCGCGTTGAGTCGCGTTGAGTCGCGTCTAGTGAGTCGCGTTCAGTTGAGTGACGTTCAGTCGCATTAAGTCATGAAGAGCAACTTTGAGTTACTTGGAGCTAACGTAAAGGAATTGCCTGTTCTCAGCGCGCTGTCCATCGCACCAACGATTGACAGCCCAGTGACACGCATTGTTTAGCGTCGAGTGCCGTCGCTTCACGGCCAGATGAGACTCGTTTAATTGCAACGGGTAGCATGGAATCGTGTTGAGTTTCTTAGTATCGCGGCCAGTGCATATAATCAAGCCAGAACATTGAGCAGCATTGAGTGACGTTGAGTCACGTTCTGTCACATGCAGTCGCGATGAGTCACGTTGATTCACGTTGAGTAGCGTTCAGTCGTGTTGTGCTACTTTCAGTTGCATTAAGTCGCCAAGAGCAAATGTTGAGTCATTTGGAGCTAACATAATGAATCGCACGACCGTCACGCGACAATTATTGAATCGCAAAAGTCGCATCAAATCAAGACGAGTTGCGTTGCATCGCGTCGAATCACTTTAAGGTGTGTCGAGTCTTTTATATTCAACCACAACTCAAGTGGAGCGAGTCTATGAAATCAATCTTTATCAAGTAGCGTTGTGTCTTTTTCTGACGTTGCGCTGAATTGAACCGCGGCTAGTCCCATCCAATCGCATTCTGTCCAGGGTATCTAATATACTCGTAGCAAAGGGCATTCTCAAATCCTGACGAGTTTATCGGTAGTCACGTTGAGTTACGATGAGTTGCAGTGAATCGCGTTGAGCCAGGTTTAGTCACGCTCACTCACGCTGAAATCGCATTGAGTCGCGCAGAGAACACGTGAGTTAATAAGGCAAATGTGGTGTTGCGTGAAGATGTTTCGAGGCGGTAGTTGGTAGTGTTGACCTGAATTCAGTCATCTTCAAAAGCGTCGAGTCGCGTCAAGTTATTTCCAGCGACTACATCGGCTTCCAGGCAACTTCAGTCTCGCCGAGTTGTCTTAGGTTGACCATGGGCCAGTTGGGAAAAATCGTTCCGTCTGACATTTGTCGATTCTATTTAAAATCCTACTCAAATTTTGAATAACGTAAAAGTTTACGCCTTATATCAGCGATGGATTTTTTGCTGTGTCTTCTTGATATTCGATATTAATTAGCAAGAGATATATGATCGTTAGTAATGAATATCTGTGATATTGTGTCGTTGACACCATTTTGCAACAGATATCTTCAATTATTGATTATTCACCTTCTTTTTATAAGGTTTATATTTTCCTATCCTATACATACTTCAATACACGCATCAACTTAAATTATCTTAATGTATCTCTTTTTACAACAAAAAAATATTCAAAAGTGGATAGTATTATCTCTAATGACAATTGAGCTATATTAGTTAGCTCCATAAAGCTATGAGTTACAAGCACAAACAATGAACGTGAATATGTTTGCAAAATTTCTTTGAATTTATTAATAAACAAATTATTGTTGCATTACCGTTGATACTTAAAACATACATAAAACCTTCTGGTCCTTTGCCAAAGTTGGTTTCATAATTTTTCAAACCTTCATATCCACCTTGTTAACAGAGTCTATAGAATAGTATTAGCGTACAAAAAGACAAAGTCTGGACAGCCCTCGGGGACGTCGCTTGGAGACTGGCGAGGCATGACTGAGTATTCTGAAATAATTCATCAAAATCAAATATCGCTGAATAGCGCTAATACAGGATGAGTCGGCGGGGTGGCTGACAGCGCGAGGAGCGAAGTATCGGATGTAACAGGGTTTGACAAGTGGATAAACACGGAGAGCGAACCATTTCCCCCACCACCACCACTCACAACCCACCGCCCACCACCCACCGCCAACCGATCTCCCGCTTCCATTCGGGGCACGCCGAATCCCTCCCTCCCACTCTTCCTCCCAGAATCCACTGCCCACAAATCTCCATCTCCCATCCACGGCTTGCCGCCCGCTATAAGACTGCCTCCCCCAACTCACTGCCCACCGATCTCCATCTCCCGTTCGCAGCTCGCCGTCTGTCTCCCTCCCAAAACCCATCATCCACCACTCTATATCCCTCAGTCAAGGCCCATCTCCTGCCACCTGCCTCCCTTTCCCAGCCCACTGCCTGCCTACCTCCATCTCCCATTCTCCAACCTGTCTTCCTCCTTCTCAGAGTCCACTAACTGCCGAACTCCATTCCCCATTCACGGCTTGTCCCCGTCATCTACATCTTTCCCCCAGCTCACTGCCCGCCTGGGTCCATCTCCCATTCGCCACCCGCTGTGCGCTTTTCGCTCTCAACCTACTGCCCGCCGATCTTCTCCCATTCCTCGCACCTGTTCGTCTTCCTCGTCATCTTCCCAGTCCTCTCCCTGGCCAGCCTCGCCGCTCACCCCATCCGCCATCTCCATCAACCCCCAAACCCGTTGATTGCTACTCCCGCCTCACCATTCTTAGCTACTCGTCCGAGCGGTAACTAAATGTCACCGACCCAGCGTTGTCCTTGCCTTTTCTCCCTGTTCTCTCGAGTAGTTCCTCCCTCGTCACCCACTGCTCCGAGTTATCCTCTCACGCCGTGTCTCACTCCCCAGACTCTTTTCCCACCTCCAGCACATCCCACCCCTCGCTTTAGTCGCTGCCCCCCGCATTAGTGGCGCATGATTGATAAAGTTGCGGCCCCGTCATCTGCACAGTACATTTGTCTTCGTCCAACGGTCTTCGTTTCACATTAATTTCTCTCTCTCTCTTGCTCCTCGCAGACGCAATCTCTGATGCTCGGAAGGATTTCGGATCTAACAAACATCGTTTTCTGAATTTTGCGTTTCGTGCTTTTAATCGTGTGTGTTTTTATGTTTTAAGGTACTTTCGTTATAAAACTCTGTCCATCGTAATTATTATTTGAAAATACCCATTGTGAGATGCAAGAGGGACGCGAAAAAAGAACAATAGATGAACTATGATAAAAATCAGTAATAAAAGCAGTGTGACCTGTTTCTTTTTGAAAGTTCTGAATTAAATTAGTCGTCTCTTATTTTCACTTTAACATAACAAGAAATACTTTTTTACAAAACTATATATTTCTTGAATTAATAATTTTGCTTACAAAACAAATAAATCGATAATTCCAGCTATTGCTAACGAACCCGAATAGTGATTTTCCAGAAAACCACGGAGCATATTTTTTCAATCTTCTAATGTATTGCTGCTAAACCTTAGATTCCCACTGGCTATAATGAATAGTTTCTTTGCCGAATTATATGTCGATTGCAATTTCTTTAAAGATCAACAAACGAGTTTGGAGGGTCGGGACAGTACTGTATAGCGCAGGTTTATTCGAATGGGACCATGGAAGACTCATGTGGCATTGGGGAACATAGATCAGTCGTAGAGGGGTTAGAAACGAATTGGTGAGCGTGGAGGCGAGCGGGAAGACAAGACCGACGGGCTGTTAAGCAAACAAGAAAGCAATTTTGTAGGCCGGCGACAAACAAATGCGAAAACAAAATTCAACTCAATCCCGACAAAACAATAGCAAAAATCTTCTCACTCAGAAAGTTTACCTCCCCCACTCTGCTAGTAATAAACAACTCCACCATCACCTGGACCCCACCAGCACAACACACAAAATACCTAGGACTTCATCTGGACACAAAACTAACCTGGAAAACCCACATAGATATCAAAATTAAACAAGCAAGAAATAAATTATTCCAATTCCGGCCACTACAAACATAACTTTCTGTCATACACAAACAGTACAACACTATACAAAACAATAATCAGACCACTACTGCTCTATGCTGCCCTATATGGACAAACGTAGCCCCCACAAATGTCAATAAAATTCAAGTTATGCAAAATAAATTTTTAAGATTAATCACAAATGCCCCCTGGTTCATAAGTAATAAACAACTTCATTCAGAAGTAAACATCAATACAATAATAAATCAAATAGCACAAATATCACACAACTTTTACCAAAACCTAACAGACATACTAGCAGCATCCCATTACAAACTTGCGAAAAATCCAACCCACACACGAATAAAAAATAGATTCCCTTTTGAAGCATTCCTCAAAATGTTAGCCAACCACGATTCTTAACACCGAGGTTCTCCCCTAGAGTATCCTTTCCAATGTATAGATTAAGTTAGCTTAGATATTTTAACTAGAATAAGTCTGAAAAAATACATCTGTAAAGTAATTGTACTGAACGATGTAAATCCTCCAAAATGAATAAATGTGTTAAAAAAATGCGAAAACAAGCCATGAGGGGGTGAACGCGAGAGGGGTGATAATGCGAGAGGGGTGATAACGCCAGAGGGGCGATAACGCGAGAAGCTGATAACGCGAGAAGGGGGCGACCGCGAGATGGGTGAGAACGCGAGAGGGGTGAAAGCGCGAGAGGGTTGACAACGCGAGAGGTGTGGGCACGTGCTACAACGCGAGAAAGCTAGAGAGCAGACAGGCGGACAGGAGAGGGAGTGGGCTCATGAGCAGGTGAGTGGGCGGACGGGCCGTCGGCGGGCAGGCGATCGAGCAGGCGGGCGGGTAAGTGAACGTGATCTGTTGTGTAATGAAGGGGGCTTTTGAATGTACTGTGTAAATTTCCCATCGGTCTCAAACGTAGGCTTTTGCGTTGGGAAGCGCCCAGAGCACTTTGACGCATTGGTCGGGTGGGGCATTGCCGAAATGTGTTTCTGGTTATATGCGCAGAACAGCTGTTCTGTGCGCTTTTAAATAAAGGCATGTTCTATCAAAGGCTCTACCACAACGGCTTGTTGTGAATTGTTGATGTATTCATGGTGAAGTTGGCTATATTTAGCACATTTTGAGTAAAATAGACTTACTCTGCGATTCTTATAATTGATTAGTAAACATTTATTTTGATAGGAAAGAGGGAACTTTAGGTCAAAAACTATTTTTATATTTATTAACATATCTTAAATTTTGTAACATCCTTTTATTTTTTACTTTTTAATTTAACATATATTATTATACTTTTATATGTGCTATTGATAAACCAAAAATTGTTTGTTTAATTTGTTTTGATATTTTCTTTTCCATAATTCTATTAAATACGCAAATTAACGTTTGAAAACAATTCGTGTAGATTGGAATACTAGCATATTTACGCTTTAATATTTACGCTTTAACACGAAAAATTTCGAAAAACTGTCGTTTCCAATTTAAGTATCGTGAAAAAAATGTATCTTCGCGACTGCGCAATTCGCGAACAAAGATAAATCTCATTTTTAAAGTAGATAAGAAAGAGAAAAAATAATCTCTCTCTCTCTCTCTCTCTCTCTCTCTCTCTCTCTCTCTCTCTCTCTCTCTCTCTCTCTCACACACACACACACACACACACACACACACACACACCGCCCACTGAGATGCCCGCCCACTCAGAGCCCCGCCCCTTCAAAGCACTTGGCTCTGTGCAAGGGGTCGCCACATCGACGCCCGAAGCCGACGACGTGCGTAAAATACTGCCAACAAGAGTTTTTCAATTTGAAATTTATATGATGTTCTCGTGCTACTTTCTTCGCTCGGTGCCTATTCACCCAAATAGCGGAGCGCAACCCTTCCAAACATTCTACTTTATGATGATGTATTGTGTGCAAAACCTAAAGTTGAAAAAAGGTTACTTTTTATTTTTCGTTTCTGTGATGTATTACCAACTTTGTTGTCAAGAATGGCTTTTAGAGGTTCCATCATGTCGAAAAATACCATCTTTCCTTCGCGTTCTCAAACTCTGCTTTCCGCAGTTGTCCGCGTCAGATGCTGCGTCTACGAAAGATTTTCGCTCTGGGGCGAAATGGAAGAACGATCTTTTTTTTCAGATTGTCGTCTTTGCTTTATTTTTCCAACGTCTCTCAAGCGAACAGAACTCTATTCCTCGTTGGTCTATAAACTACAACTACCTAGATGTCTCCAATTTCCACTTGATCTCACCATTTACAATTGTCAGTCATTTCAAAAATTATACACTTTTTCCATCATTACGTCATACGATCAATGTCGTGTTCTTTTTCCTTTCAGCACAGTCACTAATTGTTTCATGATTTATTCGTGTGATACAAAAGAAACAGTTGTCACTCTGGAAAATAAATCAAGGTTTTCAAAGAAAGCATTTTGCTGTGAGGGGTATGTAACTGTTTATTTTCGCCCACTTTTATATTTTTATAACTCTAAATGTTTCTATGTTTAATTACGTGTTAATATTTGAAGCTCGAAGCAGAGTTAATGATGCCATATGCAATACGGATGAGTGGAATGTTTTTGAAAAAGATTTGGGTGTATCGAGTACAAACAAGTGAAACACACATCATTAATCTTTCTCTATTCATCCTTTGAGCCTTCATTTATCACTTCCACCAACTCCGCTCATCACATTGGACCGGTTGACCCCCACTTACTTCCACATGTCCCATCGTTACGCTCCAATCAACTCTCATTTCTAGCTTTTCACAAACGCAACAGTTCTTTCCCGCCAGAGACCGTATACATATTGTTCCGCTTTCGTACTTTACATGTATTTCTTAGGAGAGGCAAATTAAATACTAACTCGGGAGTCTTAGTCTCATTTTGTCCTCTTGCATTAGAATATCATACTTCCTGCATTTAGTATTTTTATTTTCTGCATATACACACCTGTGTGTCCTTTAAAAAAAAATTTGTTGAAAATGCTACCAAATGGTCATTTTACGTTCTTCAAATTTAGTTTTTCATGGCACGAGAGACCTACTGAATTTCAAATATCGCGATATACAATGCTGATAGAGGCAGGATTAAGGCTATTCATCTCTCCAACGTGATTTTCTCGGTCGTTTGTTTTCATCCCCTCTCATACCCCTTATTGTTTGTGTACTTGCACTTCTCAATTTAACATTTTCCTTTGTGTGTTTCTAGGTACATACTTTTCAAAATTCCTTTCCCATAACATTTTCATTTCTTCCATCTCATTTCCTTCATTAGATTAATCCCCATCTTCAGGTACATGCACATCATTTCCGCCTCACTTTACGGTACTACGAAATATGTACGACGCAAAATATCTTACAAAATCTGTTTCTCTAAAATTCATTCTCTATCGAACTCTTTTAATCTCCCGGGTAATTGATATTTATTTCTATCCCGCGTTCTAGTTTCTTTCTTTTCTATGACCCGCCAACGTCAACCGTCAGCCCCCTTTTGAGTCCACATTTTGCGTGCAAATCCTTCTGCCTAGGGAACGGATTTGCATGTAATTACATGTTTTTACTAGATACCCGTATTCAAGTTTATAAGACATTCTATTACATTCAAGGTTTCAAGGTGAGTTTACAAGGCATTCTGAATGAATTAGAACTATTTTTATTGAATATATTTTTGTATAAATACATATTTTTACATATTTGACCTATTACGACGTATTCGCTATATTTGAATAAATGTATATGTCGAAACGGAACATTTCAGATGCGCGTTCGCAATATTTGTTACGGAATCGTCTTTCTACAAACATACAATCAAATGTAATGCTGCTGCGCTTCTGTTCCGCCATACTCGTATCTCCACCAAAAATTGTCAAACTTACCCCTCCCCCCCTCCCGCTTACTGCGCTCTCGAGAGTCGAGGATGGGCGGATTTTTGTGAACAAAAGTAATTTCAACCACATGCTTGCTTATGTTTCAAACAGAAAATTCGTTACTCGATCAAAAACTAACAAATAGTTTTTTACGGAAAATTGTCTTAATGCGTCGTTCAATTTGGAGGGTGGATACATACTCTTTAACCACCACCCCTGGGATCCATCACTTGCTAACCGGTACTACTTTTCACTTGCACACCGGTTCCTCGAAAACATTGTAATATATACTATGAACGCATTTATTTCGAATAAAATTTTTATATGAGGTGAAGTCTAGTTACAATTACTTCTGGAGAGATGGAACCTACTTTTAGCCACTCCGAATCGTTAACAACTGAACAGCGACGTTCTTTGGTCGGAAAATGCTTCTAGAGAACAATTTTAAACACAATAATGAATTTTTATTTTACATATTTTCTATATTGTCTTTCATGTTTTGGAAAAAATAAGTACATATATATGTACTACATATTTTGCATTTTTATTACAATAAATTCCGTTCCATACTTCTATTATAAACGCTATGGGAGTGATCACTTGTATCATTATTCGGTATTTTACCTTCGGAGTTCTCCCTATACTATGGTGGTTTCTCCGATCAACACCAGGCGAATGCCGGAGCAGTACCCTAACAAACGGGCCACGGACCGCGCGCGATCTGTCCTCCCTCTTCCTTGTTCTATCCTCTCCCCTTTCACACACACTTACACTAACATGCACTACACTGCCACTTATTTCGGGAGACTGGTCGGGAGCTTAGAGCTTGTCCCGGCTGGGGCGGTGCCCCGCTGGTGGGAGAGTCCAGGTTAGGGGGAAGCCCCACTAGCCGACGGTAGGTCGGCGCCGGATCTCGCCATCCAGATGCGGATATCACCGCCATCTCCCGAGAAAAAAACATGCATTTCACTAACGGGACTAATAACCAAAGCAGTTGACGCGCCCGGAAACACGAAAAAATCAATCAATCAATAAAAACCTATACTATGGTACTGGAAAGAAATGTATTGGAATCATCTCAACAACATGATCGCGACTATTTGGTTGTGAAAGCCGTGTTTAAGCATATTTTGAGCTTACCTTCACTCACACGTTAGAATTAAGATCTATTAGTGCGGTCCACAAATTTATTAAGATTGTTGGAGGTGGTGAGGAGATACACACAGTCTGTATTCCAAAATCGGGATGTATGTTTATATTAATGTGTACTAATAAGTGACAGGTATAACTTAAATAGAAGTTTTGCAGCTCAAACTTGGTAGACACGTTAGATGCAAGAATTATTTGTGCCTTCTGAGAACCATTTATATGTTTTAATGTTGAAGTAATTACCTTGTGGGAATCTCCTTTTTCACAATTATCTGAAAAATGGATTTAAAATATTTCTGTGATTGTGTTATATAGTAGAGGAAAGTGCGTGATTAATGGTATGAAATAGTCCCAATTTTTATTATACCCTTTAAGAGTTTGAAAATTTCATAATAATCATTTTAGATTTGGCGTCCTTCTCTGTTCACGTAAGAGAACAGAGCGGATATTCAGTATACTTTTTTGTAGAATTATTAATATGAAATACAGGAAGTTGTCTCTTAATATGTATTACATTCCATGTAATGCTTCAGTTTTTACAAACAACTTACGATTTATTCATGCACAAAGCTAATAGTTACACATTAGTTTGTCATCATATAAAACCTTATTATCATGCCGTTGTGGGGTGACATTTACACTATCTTCAGGCAACATGACATCCATAGTGTACTACATACATTGGTCCCCTCTATATTAATTAGTTTACATTCACCCATTACATTTTAGTATGTGCATTACATTCCTGAATATTATTACAGTACATTAGGTCAACAATTTTAAATTACGTATCAACATCATTATATTTCAATCTGTACAAAGTACCTTAGTCAACATCAATCATATATTACATCATTTCCAATGTCTAAAAATATACACACTTTGTATCGTTACATTAAACAACGCGTTGGAGGCAACCTTAACTGACCTGTTAGCTAACCTGTCAGTAGTACCTGTAATATTCCATCTGTAATATTCTTTACAATATCCACATTACGCATTTCAGAACACTAAGAGAAGGAAACATTTCGGTAGCCCACTAGGTTCCATTTTTCGTCGGTTCCTTTTCCCCTTCACATCGGCTTTTCGTCGCCGGTCTGGCCCCCGTACTTCTTGTCCTACCCCCGCCACGACTTTCCGATCAACCTTTCTCCGCCGGTTTCCAACGCTGGCGGCGGCAGCGCGGCGGTGCCAACACGGAAGAGGCTGCGCAGAGGCAGACGAAAGCCCGCGCGAATTCTGTTGCGAAAATTGCGGTTGATCAAAGGAACGGGCGCGGGCGTTTTCCGAGTGCAACACAAAATGGGCGCGGGAGGGAGCGCGCGTGCGGGGGCGAGATGGAGGGGAATGGAGGGAGTGGCGGGTATCGGGTCGGGGTCGACAGCAGAGGCGGTGACGAAGAGGGAAGGAGCCGAGAGGCGGAAGAGGTGGAATTGGGGCGGAGACTGAGCGACTCGGAGAGGAGACGGGGTGGTGATGCCACGGAAGAGAGTGGCGGTGCGGGTAGAGAGGTGGGGATGGGACCCCCTCCCCACAGATCGCGCGCGGTCCGTGGCCCGTTTGGTAGGGTACTGCTCCGGCATTCGCCTGGTGTTGATCGGAGAAACCACGGAAAACTACCGATCAGAATTCTCCTCCAGACAGCAGCTGAATTCGACCTAGCTGAACAGCTAGTGTCGAAAATCCTGTCGCCGTCAGGACTCGAACCTAGGACCTCCCGGTTAGAGGCGCTGCAGAGACATCAGTTGATGCACTGAGCTACCGCTACCGGTTCGGGAGGGAGAGCAAATAGTGGTGAAGGAGAATGATGGAATGATATGTGGTCGCTGCGGTAGTGGACGGGCGTCGGGTTTGACACCTCAGACGGAGGAAGCGAGTACAGACAGTCTGGGGGAGTGGGGACGGAGCGTGGGCGATGCAAGTGGGAGAGTGGGCGGGGCATGAGTGCGGCGTGGGTGGGAGTGTGGGTGGAGCGTGGGCGGATCGTGAGCGGAGGGGGGTGGAGCGTGAATGGAGCGGGGGTAGGAGCGTAGGCGATGTATGGGGGAGAGTGGGTGGAGCGGGGGGATGCGGGGCGAGGGCGGGGCGTGGATGGAGCGAGGGCAGATCGCGAGCGGAGCGGGGTCACAGTGTGGATGCAGTGGGAGCGGAACGCTCACGCAGGCGTAGGGGGAGGGGATGGAGGGGATGGAGAGTGCGACGGTGTGGGTGGGGACCGAAAGGGGAAAAGCCGGAGGCGGAAAAGACAGTGTGGGCTGCGGACTGAAAGAGGAGGCGGAGCGGAGATGACGGGGTAGAAGGTGGCGGTGTGGGTAGAGAGGCGTGGATGGAGCAGGGTCTGGGTAGAGGAGGAGCGCAGCTGCTGTGGGGGTGACTTTGGAAGGGAGAGCCAATGTAAGTGAAGGGGAACGACGAAATGAGATGGAGGCGGTGTGGGATTGGAAACGTCCGTAGGAGGGAACCGGAACGGAAGCGGAGCGGGCGCGGAGCGGGCGCGGGCGCGGAGCGGGCGCGGAGCGGGCGCGGAGAGGGGTGGTGGAGCGGGCGTGGAGCAGGGGGGTGGAGCGGGTATGGAGCGGGCGCGAAGCGGGGACGGGGAGCTGAGCGGAGTCGGAGTGGGTGGAGAGTTGGTGGAGTGGGGTGTGGTGGGGGCGGAGCGTAGGATAAGCGTGGGCGGAGCGTAACTACACTGTCAGAAATTTCCACATTACTTTAATGTAAATTACATGAAAGTAATTATCATGAAAACACATTATATTTAATGTACAAATGTACATTAGTATGCAGTTTGAGGGTCATATACGGAAGGAACAAATTAGTGATCTTGATGGACTTGTGATTATGAATATATGATATAAATGATAAGAGGCAGGGGAAACGGGAGAACCTCGCCATTAAATCTACACTGATTTTAAAGGAATGCCTTCAATTTAATGTACAAATACATTAAATACTTTTCAATGTACAATGTTACATTAAGTTCCATGTACAATTCATGAATCTACATTAAATTTAGTGACATTTCTGACCGTGTGGAGCGTAGGTAGAGTGTTGGTAGAGCGTCGGGGGAGTGCGGGGAGACCGCGGGCGAAGCTCGGCTGGGTAAACTGGGAGAAGGGACGGTGAGGATGCGGGAACGAAGGTGGCGAGAGGGAGGACTAGCGATGGAGCAGAGACTCGTCGGAAATGATGTGAGGTCAGAGCGGGAAATGTCCGGCTGAGTCGGAGCTTGTATTGGCATCTGTTGTTCATCTGAAATATTCAATGCGTTTATTGGGATTAAACATAGTGAAACATGTAAATTTTGGTAATAAATATTTTGTCTGTCAAATGTTTTAAGGTGTGTTTGAAATGGCACTGTTGATTCTCGATTGAGCGCCACATTTCTCATTTTAATGCACGCCATCTCTTTCTTAGGCACGTCTATAAAAATGCTTCTTTAAAACGTCTATGAATTTTAATTTTCTAAATTTCTTAAAAATATGTATTCTTCATTAATGCCTAAACGTTCTGAAATGTAGGCATGTATGGTCTATTGGTAACTAAACTTAACTGTGCTAAAAGTGCATTGTACTGTAAAGTGTGTTTCGTAATTGATTTTCAGTCAATTGACTTCTTGGGTGCGACGGTTCATTTTAGAATGAATTATGAGAATCTATTACAGGATAACAAATGATAATTGTTAGTGATAGAAAAATCCATATGGCTTCAAGATAATGCTCGTTGTGAAATTTCGTTGGGTGTAGTATGTTATATCTTCTCCGGGTAACCTTTTCTAGGTAAAGATTCTAGTTCCAGAGACTGTTTTTTCGGCGATGTCGCAATGAGTATCCAGCGTTATATCCATCAAATTATTGATAAGGCACTTGACGTTCAGGTAACTCATACGACAAACCAATAGAAAAATGAGACTACAGAGGTTATTTGAGGTAGATCTACATTTTATATGACTTTCTGGGCAGTGGTATAGATATGTCAATTTGTAGATGATATTTGGAACGAATACTAGAATTCAATATTGCATGAGATATATGGTTGTCTGCATTTGCTTTTCTCGCCTGAACCACGTAAACAAACACAGCCCGTTCGTAAAACTCAGCCTCACAAACTAACTGAATTAGTGACAAAATAGAAATGCATTAGTGAATCGTTTATGCTGTGTGTGCATTATTTATAGACGTAATGGCTAGTGGAGTGTGTGAAACATCGCTGTTCCAGGTGTATCAATATTATGCATGCAGCAATTAACTCATGGCTTCTGAAAAACAAAAACATGAAAGGCGCTGCCGCTTAAAGTGTGAAATGTGAAATTACAAAATTGATTCGGAGTAATATTTGCTTCCTCAATGTTGTAAAGAGAGGTGATTGACTTTCAAAAGAAAAGTATATCATTGCACGCTAATGATTGGCAGAACTAGATAATTTAAAATATTTTCTTTTCTGCTTATATACAATTTTTCTCTGCAATCGGAGCGATTTTTTAAACCAGATTATTGTTGATACCAGATTTATAACAAGCAAAATTATGCATTTGCGTAGAGGAAAGGTAAAAATGAAGCCGAATTCAAAATCATTTTGCACATCTCTTAACAGCTGATATGCCATACATTTACCTTATCATTATTTCGTTGTATTATTATTATTATTATTATTATTATTATTATTATTATTATTGTTGTTGTTGTTGTTGTTGTATTTTGAAATTAAAACGCCAGTACAGTCTTTATTATTCTACGAAATGAAATAAATAATTTTGCTATATAGTGTTTACAATATGTGTAATGCATGCCCTCATTCGTTGAGATTCAAGATGGATCTAAAATAATCTAATGTCATGGAAATCCTGAAATATCGCGTCATTTTTACCCCCCTTAATCTCATATTTCAAATGCGCCACTCAAATATAAAATATTACTACGTTTTTCCTCGTTGAGGTACTCATAATCCAGAAATGCTATATAACACAAAAACGTTGGTGAAGCAAATACTGCAGCATAAATTTGCCTTCGCCGGTTGCCCGACATCAAGAGCACGTGCACAGTACTCGAAGACCCACAGCAGCGGTTCCCAGTCGACCGCAAGCAGTCTGGCAGTTCTCGCTATGAATTTAGACGAATCAGACTGAGTCCGACTTAGCTCCGTCGTTCAGAAAACATTGACGCAAGTGAAATTATTTCGGTTAAACGTCGTTCCATCGGGTTGCACTTTGATATCAATAATTGCTTGACTCCTGTTAAGGAAACAACTCTGACACTGCAACTCAACGATTGAAGGGCTAGGGAGTAAAAGATAGTAAACCTCAAAGTTATAGCTTTTGTGACATTAAAAGTTTGTCCATCTGCTGTCTATGTGCTGTCCGCATGTTGTGATTCTCAAATAGTACGAAGTATAGCGCATAATTGTCCCCCGGCTGCTATTATCTTTATGTATCCCGTTTAAACCTCTTACAGCATAATTGCTCACTTGGTTATACCTCTCAAACGTTTCCACGTGGGTTACCATGTTTTACACCCGAACCCTTCCAGTATTGCTGGGTTGCAGTGCCGGAGTCGTTTTCTTTACAGGAGTTCAGCCCTATTTTAGTGACTCGTCGATGAGAACGCGAATAATGATCCGCACTTTAGAAAGTCGGCCATGCCACTGAGACCAGAATAAGTATGCAAATCATTCGGGAGATGGAGGCTCGAGTATTTGAAGTAATGAATCTGACTAATGACAGTGACGCAAGGTTGAGCGGATGTTATTACATCATTTTATATTCTATTTATATTTCATGCCAACATTTAGCTGATCACGTTCGTAATAGAGAAGTAGTCAATTTCAAAAGAAAATTAGATGGGTTCTACCTCTCTTACTATCCGTCAGTTATCAAAGTGACTTTTTAAAAACTGTCATATAACCGACGCTCCGAATACAACGCATTTTCCAGCCCCTCTCACCCGCATATTTGGAACTCCCGACTGTAATATAAAATATGACAGGGACTTTTTTGCAGTGAGGGCGCCCTGGTGTTGCACGTCCTAATGAGACGCATCGCTTGCTGCTTTCTATTTAGAGCGAAGTCCGCGCGACTGGCTTCTCATTCTGTGTCCTTTATGACACTGGCGCGGCTCTTTTGACGGCTTTCGTCCGTTTTCACCGCTCTTTCCTGTGTCTCCTTGTGGCTTGCTGCTCGTTATAAGGCCGGTGCCGCTTTTGGGGCGAAGAAACCCAGAAAAGTTTTCAAAAAAAGCGAACAAATTCGAAGCGGCTCATATTGTAGCTGTCATCGTGTGTGCTTCCCTCCTCTTGGCGGTTAACACATCTGAAAGAAATGAGTTACAATTCTTATGTAGGTATGTACGCAGCCATTTATGGTTTTCAAGACGTTAAGGTAAGTTTTGTAGTAAAAAGAGGTCAAGCTCAATAAAAAGTGTTCTACTGCGCCAACGTGTGACGTTGGCGCCCAACGTGGGGTCGAATCCATAACCATCATCACTAGACTTCAAACTACTTTTCATAAATCAAAAATACTTTTTTGGTAAATTGTAATACAATAACAAAAATAATTTTTCGGTGTTTAGAGTTTGCGAGAGTTGACTACAACGAAGACGGTTACTACCACTTCCCATCACCGCACTGAACGTTCGACCTGTCATTCGTACAGCCCTCGCGCCTTTCTCTGCTACTGATATTGCTCCCGCCCTAGATTCAACTTCGTAACGCCTTGTCATGGTCACTCACCACCAATATCGGGCTGCGGCTGGGAGGCACTAAGGACTCAGTGCTCTCTAGATTAATTTAAGCATTTTTGCCTTGCCTTCTTTAAAGCAATGTCTCGTCTAAGCTTCCGTGGCTCGAGTCGAAGACATCTTGGCTGTCCGGGTGACGCCGCGTAGTGGGCTGTGCGGCCGACGTTTCGCCTGTCATGTCGCAGGTTTCCTTAGGGCAGTGACACCGCGTTGCTGGATGCGATGTGAAGGTACCACTTATGGCGATGACAGAGTGGGTGAGATGCGGTGCCAGCAAAGGCGGAGCTGACGACGTAAGCGAGCTGTGGTGCAAGCAAACCAGGCGATGACGGTGTGGGCGAAATGTGGTGGTACCCAAGGCGGCGATGACGGCGTGAGCGAGGTATGGTAGCAAAGGAGATGATGAGTAAGTCTCTTAAACGGTGTCAAACCTAGCTATTATTAACTAAGTAAGCTTGGAGTTTGGAACACTTGCAATTGCGATACAAGAAGCATGTTATTACGTAATTTTACAATCTAACTGCGCAACTGCCGATTATGAATAAAGATTACGGTCGTTTCTACCTCGAGGGTTATTTTAGTCTGTGTCAAATTGTATTAGAACAACGTTATATCCTCTGACCGAGAGATCAGCTAAAATCCTGTTTAAATACAAAGTGCACTGCTTTAATAAACAACAATGTGCAAATCTGTCTAAAAAAGACCTAAACGAAATATATTTTTAAAGAAGTGCAATTTTATTAATTGATCGAAAGATTGCGCTGAAGTAGGAAACTTCCTTTCTGCTCGGTGGTTATTCTGTTACGTTGCCTTGAGGAAGCCTACGACATGACACGCGAAACGTCGGCCGCTCAGCCCAATACGCGGCGTCACCCGGACTGCCAAGATGTCTTCGACTCGAGCCACGGAAGCTTACGTGTACACATCCGTGCATTGTATACTCTCGCTCGTTCTCAGCTGCGGTTTCTTTGGCTGAGGCGCTCGTTGGTGCGCTCCACCCAAGACGTTGCTCTCAGACTTGCAACCAAAGAAATCGCCGCCTGCGAATGCAGCAATAGCATCACGGGGCTTGCAAATGGCGTCTCCTGAGGGGCACCACCGAGCAGAGAGGAAGTTTCCTACTTCAGCGCTATCTCTCGATCGATTAATAAAATTACACTTTTTTAGACAGTATTTCAGTTAGATCTTTTTTAGACAGGTTTGCACATTGTGGTTTCTTAAAGCATTGCACTTTGTATTTTAAAAGGATTTTAGCTGACCTCTTTCACAGAGGATAAAATATTGTTCTCATACAATTTGACACTGACTCAAATGACCTTCGAGGTAGAAACGCCCGTAAACTTTATTCGTAATCGACAGTTGGCCCGGTAGATTGTAAAATTACGTAATAATATGCTTCTTGTATCGCAATTTCAAGAGTTCCGAAATGCAAGCTTACTTAGTTAATAATAGCTAGGTTTGACGCTGTTTAAGACACTTACTCTTCATCACCTTTGCTACCATATCTCGTCCACGCCGTTATCGTCACCTTTGGTACCACCACATCTCCTCTACGCCGGCATCGCATGGTTTCCTTGCACCACAGCTCGCTCACGTTGTCATCGCCGCCTTTGCTATCACCGCATCTCGTCCACAACGTCATCGCCACGTTTGGTACCTCCACATCTCTTCCACGTCGTCATCGGCGTCTTCACTACCTCCACATCACTCCCACGGCGTCATCAGCGCCTTTGCTACCAACACATCTCTCCCACACCGTCATCGCCGCCTTTGCTACCACCACAAACATCGTACACTCTCGCGGTCGTTCTGACGCGCTTGGCCGCCTGATACGCTACGTCTGCCAGAGGTCTCTGTAACATCTGCGCGCATTGCGGTGGCCAAAGCACGGCAACATAGCTGCTGCAGACCGGGTGGGCGCGGGGAATCGTGAGTGTGGACGCTGCAGGACGATGTCATTGAGGTTGCACATCTCGACAGTAAGCACAAAGTGGCCACCTCGTTGCGAACTCCAGTGGAACGTAGTCTTTTGTTCATTTGTAAAGTTTGCCTAGAAACGAGGCGAACTGGGCAGTTGTCGAAATAGTACATTATAAAACGATGATGCAATGAATGGTATTAGTACACGAATGTGATATTACGATGCGACCGAGGAACGATCGAGTATTGTCAACTTCACACGAGTGCATTAATACACATTACATCCAGCTAGTTATAAATATAATAAATATTTTATTTTATTTATTGAAGAAACATGTGTTTAATTTGAAAAGTTATTGAAGTGAAATTGACCAAGTGGACCGAAAGAAAACGGATTGTGACGTTTAGTAGTTTACTCTGAGCTCACAGAGCAATTTTTACGATACCTACCAGCAGTGGTCATCCTCGACTGTTTTAGCGTGTGTTGTGTTTGCATATACGAAATTGAAACATCGTGAACAGGGAGGTTTTAGATTCTAGCCCCAGCGGTTGCGTAATTCCAACGTTATCTAAGCTACCACGTTATCTAACGTTATCAACGTTACCCAACGTTACTTAACCTTATCAAAGTTATCTAATCTATGATAACTGGTCAGTTGCTCTGATCGGTCATTTTAGTGAATTCCCACAATTCCTTGGTAAGAACCAGCTTCTTTCAGAACTAAAGAAGCTTAATATCGCAGATAAAACGAAAAAGTATTCTTAAGCATGTACTTTCACTCCAACAAACTACGTTGAAGCAATGCCCTGTACATTTCAACATAAAGTGAAACTGAAAGAAGAAACTATAAGTACGTCATTAAATGAATGCCTCTAAAGGAGTGCTACATAGTTTTCTCAGAATTCTTTGCTTTCCTCGCGCACTTGTAAATTTCCTTACGGAAACAGGCTGAGCAAAAGCTCTTTAAAGCCTTTCGCCCGCTCCGCCCGCCTGTTGGGCAGCTCCCCTTCCATTAGTCGAAATCGAACTCAGCAGCAAGGGCCGGTCTCTCGTTCGTGAACATTCGATTAATGTTACTTAGCGATGCAAACTAGTGAAAGGTCCCGCTTTCCCCGGAGGCCGGATCTGCTACTGCGCGTTCTTTTATCGTCGAGCGAGCAGCGGACGGCGAGACGAACCAAACGGGAAATGACAGCGTTCGGTGCTGCATAGGAAGCAGGTGGCTAGCAGCGACTGGGTGATGAAAAACTGACGCTTGCATTTATTCGCGATCGCTTCATTTTGGTGTTGGTTCTTCCCTTCAAATTGAAAAGTGACAATGTTTCTTTGTAGAAACGCTTCTTTCGCTAATAACATTTAGCTTATTGATAATTTATTATTTGATAGTGTATTTGACCAATTATTAAGACTGGCATGTATATTTACAATCATTGTACACACACGAATATACATCTCTGCTCAAAGAATTCGCCCAATGTTCTAACAAAAATTCAATAATGTGACGGATAATTGAATATTGAAGTAATAATTTATTGTATTTAGTCATCCTCATTGCGTCAGGATGTTTTTAGTCGTTGGTTTGTGACTTTCTGCCATAATTTTTGAACCAATCTGCGAATTTTGATAATCGAAGAAACATACGATCTACAAATTATAAACCAACATTTTAATGACAGTACACACTTGTAACATTCAGTCTTCAGTAACAAGACATATTATCAAGTCGTAAGTTGCAAAGTTGTCTCAACGTGTTTATAATAATGCAATAATCTAAATATATGTTCAGTATGTATTTTGAGCCAGTAGAATCGTTCGATGATAAATAATTCAATTTTTTTAAAGTGATTTGTTATTAACCACTTAAACGTAACATGGACAAAACATGGTTTCCGCTAGGAGTCAACTGCCACGAAGAAAATAAATCTGGATTTCAGTGAAGGTAAAATATAAAAATTAGAGTAGAGCGTGCCCTACTCGTATCTATATCCTACAAAAATTTTAACAGAACTAAGAAGAAGTTATAACTTCAATTACATATTTTGTCAATTAATATTAAAAAACGTATTTTTAAAAACTGATTTTATGAGATAAGCATGTCGTAACACTTGCCAATAGCATTAAAACTCCGAGAAACGAATTTACAATTAAAAGATTTGTGCTGTTAAAGTCAATAAATAAAATAATAAAAAATAGTTTTTACATACAAGTTAAATTAAGACAGATAGTTGCGCTGCAACGTGTTTGACATTGAGGATGATTCATTATTTTTATTACATTGAAACCAACTATTTGTTTAATTTTATGTGCTTTGCGTTTCATTTTGGTAAGCGATTTAACTTTCTAAAAATAGTTTTCAAATGTAACTTTTATATACCTTACACGCCACTTTTTTTTCGTTCAACAATTTGTGGCACCTAAATTCTCAAAAAAATAGAGTGACTATTTTTCAGTTATAATTACACTTTTTATATTATTATTATTATTATTATTATTATTAATATTGAGGTATAATTATGAAAGCCTTCCCGTGAATCCATTTGTGTGTACAGGATTTGAAGTCTCTTATTGAAACAAACGTCTCTGAGTACTTGGCATTGGATCCATTTGATCGGTACTTCGACTACGCTTAGTTGGGTCGCTGTTCATCCACACATCTATCCACAGTAGGGTGAAAGCGGTGGCTATTGGAGGGCGACGAGCCAATGCCGTGGGCGATCGGTGAGGTCGCAATGGCTGTGGTCGCGGAGGGGTGCCGGACGCTGTAGGATCCCGTCGTCCTCCCCTATCCCGTGGGCAGCTCTGTCGAAAATTTAATGGCTCTTTGCCTACCGTGCAACCACTCGTACCTACACCGCTCACCACATCAACCCCCTGCCCGGTGAATGCGACAATCTGTGACATCCCCTAGAGCAGGATTGTCCAACTGGCAGCCCGCGGGCCGCATGCGGACCGCGATGGCATTTATTGTGGCCCGCGAAAGGTAATTAGTCAAAAGTGGCGCTTTCATTCATGTCGGAGGAGAATATTGTGCGTCTAGCTCACGTGCTCAGCCAGATTCAAACCTCCCCCTTTAATGTCAAAATAGGTTAAGTTTAGATTTAAGGATTTATTTTTGTAAATTCAGAAACTGAAAAGCATTCCAATGTGTTTCACTGCGTTATGCATGATACGACCAAATAGCATACATTGTTCCATTCCCCCTCCCACATTTCAGTGCAGCCCAGCCGGGTAAAGTGCCGAACTCATCAAAACGGGGAAGTAGGGTGTGGATCCCCTGAGTAATGGAAATATGACCCGCAATGTATAAAACGTTTTAGTTGTGGCTCTGGAGTTGGACACCTCAGCCCTTGAGCGTATGTGTCTGCCTTTCAAATACTTACTTACGACTTTCGAAAAACAATATACTAAACGGGCAAATCTAGGTAAAACTTGGCACATAATATTCATGTGAGCTTTTTAAAATTATTTCATTTATTGGAGTTGATACGTATACTATAAATGTGATGTCAGCTTTTTGCCTTGTAGCCAAAATTCGAATGCATGAATGATTTGTTGGATTAGTAATAATGCTATTATATTATGAATTATGGAGCATTGGGGAATGATAGACAAGGTAAATGGCAGCATCCCGAGCCAGTCTACCGGCTTAGGTGGCTTAGGGAATCACATGACCTGCAGTGGCTGTGACTTGCAGGTAGAGACCCGAGGGTGGCAGGATTCTCGACACTAGCTACGTAGCTAGATTCATCCGTTGTCTGGAGGAGAATTCTACCGACCCCCTGCTCTGATAGGTAGTTTTTTGTGGTTTCTCCGATCATCACCAGGAGAATACCGAAACAGTATCGAATGTTCACAAACAAGCCACGGTCCGCACGTGATCTTTCCATCATTTTTCTCGTCCGTTCCTCGCTCTTTATTTACATACACTTACACGCACTACACTACCACACATGTCGGGAGACTAATAGGATGCTTAGATACTGTCTTTAGCTGGTGAGGGATACCTGTGTGGGGAAAACTTGCAAGCCGACATCTAGATCGGCGCTGGATCTCACTACTCAGCGGGGGAAGATCACCACCATATCTGATAACCAAGGTGATAAAAACTTGAACTATACTTACGGGATTAATTACTATACTAGTTGAGGCATCTGGAAACAAAAATAATTAATTAATCAAATCGAGTAAACCTACCTCAGACCCTTTTTTGCCTACCGCAAATTCAATATGATCGACTGAGATATGAAATCCGATGTTCAGAATTGGAAGTCAAGCAGTGCTTTATCGGATCACCTCTTGCAATGGACATGCGAATTTCGAACAAAAATGATTAATAATAAAAGATAGCAAACTGATCAAAAGAGAGATGCTGTCTGCAAATGTATCGCGTGCAAGATATTAATGTATGAGAACATAGGATTCTCAGAATCATAAGAAGATTGTTAAGCTTTATGAATCGGAACAAATATTTTTAGTAAGTAGTGATACTATTTTTTTCTTCATTGTATAAATTACGTTGCGACTATATACAACTATCGTATGTATTGGAAAGTATTTTTTTTCTTCTAAAATTTCTCGTCACTATTGCGATTTCCAATGGAATCTTCCCTCCCAAAAGTTGAACAATAACTTAAGAGTCTCGGACAATTAATTGAAACATTACTCTATCCTGACGAAAAAAGAGACTTAATAAGTTTTCTAAAAAATTCATACGAAATTGTATATGAATCAATAAGAATCGTAAATTAACTGAAAATATTCTCCCAGTTTTAAATTAATGTCGATAACTTCATGCTTTTTAATTCATTCAAGGTGAGTTTTGCATTACAAGATTGACTTAAAATGTATTATTTGGATTTTTCGTCTACTAGTAGTGCGCAAAGTTCGAATACTCGCCATCAGTCTCCTGATCAGTCGCCGTACCTGGTCTGAACCATTCACTTCGACTCCTATTAATTACAATTGATCCGTTTCCCCCAGTACATTCAATAGGACTGCCGTTTCAATCGATTGGTTTAATTGCTTCTGGTCTCTTCACCAGAATGTAAATCGTATTTCAAGCGTTCTGAAGAGCACTCGAACGAAACTGCAGAGTAAGAGGAAATGTTAAATTAATCTGAATATTCCATTGTAACTCCATCACATGTCAAAACGTTTATTAAATGTTCTACTTTGACTGGAGACGCTCCAGGGTAACAAGAGAACAGAAACAATGTGTAAGTACAATAAAAGAACTAAAATTTGAAATAATTACCTTTTTAAACAACCACTAGGAAAATCTTTTTCTGTTTAAGGCGTTCACAGCATGCTAAAAGGTCAATTTGTAGAAGTAGTGTTAAAGTGAGGTGATGATTAAATGTTCTGCGAAAACTGTGAATGCAACAATGAAAACAAAATACTTTTTTGATCATCTACAACTGATCTTAATGTACTCAATTAAATTATTTGTATATTTGTTTTAAAATGAAATGAAAGTCAGGAAGTCTGTGTAAAAAAAATAGTGTATGATACCCGTGGTAAAAGTGATTTTACTTTGATCATAGGATTGCATCATGAGGTCTCTCGGCGTCGTGGAGCAACATTTTCATCTGGCAAAATAAAATATCACTTTTACCACTGGTAGAATAATAACTATTATTAAAGTTCTAAAAATGATTTAGGGAGTGTCATTGCCTCGTTGTATTCAATGTTGAAAATTTCTGTCACAATGCATACAAATTATTACTTATATTATGCAATTGTGGATGAAACTATGTATTCGTATAATATCGCTTATATGATGAATTAATTAATCACTATCTCAAATTGACGCATCTCCAAATAGAAGAAAAAAAATAAGATGTTGGACGGTTGCCGTCCTTGTTGTTGTCGTCCTTGAACAGTTGCCGTCCTTGAACCACTGAAACCAGCCGTTGTAAGAATAGAGAGATTCAGTCAAATGAACCCAATTCTAGCCATCCAATCTATTTGCAGTAGTCAAAAATGCTTAATTTTTCAACGTAATTTTAATATTACATATTTATTTTTTATTAGTTTTTGTAAAAATATGATGAGAAGGGGCGGTATCTGATAAAATAAAACGTCGCCAAAAATTGTCAATAAATGCTCCTAAAATGTTTTTAAAATTCCCTAAAACCAAAGAAAAAGGACGCAAAAAAATTGATAAAAACCAGTTCACATGAATATCTCAAGCTGTTGGATACGTTACTAAAGTAATCGGTGCTTCTTTCTTGATTCAGATTGCAAATTTGAATGAATGAACTCAGCTTGCAAATTTTTTGTTTGAACTGTTCTTTAGCACGAACTCTCTGTCTTTAGTTGTCGTAAAATTCGTCGAACCGTCAATGGCTCTGATTGGCGTCACAGGAACCTTAGATTACGTACTCATAACGGCTGACATTACAATTTCTGAACGAGAAATTAAAAATGCTATTCAGGAATTCTGTGGAAAATATGTGTTGCATCGCGTAAATATTATTTGAAGCGTTCCATTAAGATGATATTAAAGTCGAAGAAATGGGCGAAAAATGTTGCAAAAAAAGATGGAAAAGGTAAAAAATGACTTATTTGTCGATATCGACGAAAAATGCTAAATAAATGTGGTATAAAATGGACTATTTCCTTTTATCATAACATAAAATGAATGACTATACTAAAAAGGCATTGTTCAAAATTGAAAAGAAAAATAATGACATTTCATTAAAATTCGCCCCCTAATGATGAATAATACTTATATTATATTAAGACTTATCTGATGTAATCACGAAAGACTTGGAAGAAAGAGCTAATACCTTAGCTTAAGAAAAAAAAACGAAACAGTACATCCGTATGAATTATAGAAAAGTGTAGCATTTGCGAGACATAACATTGAGGTGATTTAACGAAAGTGACTGGGTTCGAGTGGTATCGGCGCTACCGTTGTATTGGACAGTGATTTATTGCCTGTTATCTTTGCGGGGTCACATAAGGCCGGCAATGTGGGTCGATCTGGTCATCTGCAAGCCGTAATACAACATCCTCACCCTCCTCACTACCACACGAAACTAAACCCCCTGGGCCAAAGGCGAACCATCCGTGACCCTCTACATCCTTCGGTACACCTCTTCGAATCACCCGAACCAACGTTCTCTCTGGGGTGGATTAAGACCACATATCTTGAAAATGTCAAGAATGAGAGTAATGTGTCTTTTCGTGGAGTTCTCTCAGATCCGTTTGGCTCTCATACACCATAAATTCCTCACATGAGATACAAGAAAATTAAAATAAACATGAAATATTTTTACGCAAGGTGAGGCGACTTACTACGGCATGTGTGATCCAGGTACGTGGGAAGTTTTATCGTATTTATATTGTTGTTAGTGGTTATTCGTTCCACAAAAATATTATCGCCATTTATTTTACCAAAATAATAATTGATCATTTTTGGTTATAATTAAACAGAATTAAATTTGTATAGTGTCTTGAAAGAAACGAAACTTTGAGCTCAATATCGAGATTTTTTCGAAACCATTCTCCTTCGTGTGCAGAATGTATTATCGCAGTTTAATTTAATACATAACTTTAATTTAACCTATAGAATCTGCAATCTCTGTTTTTTTCTTAGGAAACAATATTTTGAAGGGTGTATCAAAATAATGTGAGTAATAAATTGTGATTGTGAGCATCACAACTATTTTTTCTACAAATTTAAACAATAATTTTAATTTTTCATTTATTGAATTGAAACAAGCGAGTGGAGAGCAATGACATCATTGTTCTCCAACGATGATAATCCAGACAAGTGAAAAGCAGTATTGTTGCACAACTATGGAGTACTGACAGTTCTTTAGAACCCATTCAGTACAACAAAGTGCATTCAAAAACTATATGTACTCATTCTGAGTAGTGCAATCATAGACATACTAGTGGCTTCCAACAGTAAAACTCCTACTGAAAAAAAAAATTGTTTTCATAGAAGTAGCAAGGCGCTGCTCAAGAACTACTAACAAAATATTCTTATTTAATACGTCAATATTCTAAATAATTTAATAAAAGTTAAGAAGAACGTGTATTGTAATATAAACATTGTTAATTTATGACGATTGTTTTCAACCTACACTTGTTAAACCAAAAGAAAACTATTTCGTTGATATCTTTTGTATTTAGTTGGTGAGCTTAAGTTTCTCGTTTAAAACATTTTTTGACTTATACTATTTTATTCTAACTCTCTAGCATTGCACCACGTGTATCCATTCCAAAAAAATCATAAATGTAGTCCGTGATAATTCGTATTTCAACTAAATACTATCCGTCGTACTGACCTGCTCTAAAGAATTTCTCGAAAGGAAAACCATATAAGTATGTAATTGACACTTCTCTTATGTTTCTCTGATGAACTAGATGTTACAGTTCGAAATTACTTCAATAGTTACAGCCATATATGAAATCAATTAAAACGCGTAGATTAATAAAAAATGTTTTAAAAATAATGCGGCAATAAATTTAAGAAATTCCTCCAGCATCTGTTTTTTGTGGTATCCACCCTTCGGTGAAACTAGACCTTACCCTCGGTGAAACTAGCTTCCCGTCAATAGCCCTAGGTAGCGTGCCATCACCAATAGCGCATTAGATCCTAGGGTACCGGAGAGACTAGTTCTCCGAAGAGCCGCTACGCGGCTCTCCCAGCGGGACCGACGCCATCACCGCGCGGTGTTGGCCTGTATAATGAGTCGCGCACGGGGACAACGTAGCCCTTTGTCTCTCGACCTGCCCTATACGCTTGGCTGGGTCGCTCGGCAAATGTAATCACTCCGACAAGGTTAATCAGCAATATTTCGATCCCGAAATCACAATCCATTAAACACGGAAACAAAACGAGGAACCGGCCATATTTAATTAAAACGTTTTCATTACTTAAACGGCTAGCGAGCCCGGAGAGTGCCAGAGGGGGATGGGAAATGTTGGCCGCGTTGCCAGGTTGTAAGTTGCAATTTGTGCAGTTCGAAAGGTCATGCGTTTGGGCCTGATTTACCCCACAAGTACTGTAGATTTCAGGTTAATGGAATCAGCGAAAAAAGTGGAAAATTGTTTGTGAGATACAGATATTCATTTTCAATTTTCTGTTTGGCTAATATGGTATATAGTGTGGGATTGAAATGAATGTACGAGATATGCCACTTACAAAATTAATGATGTGTCTCTAAAGGTTGAATTCATGTCACGCCATGTTTATATGTTTAAAGCTTAAAACTCTATAATATAAATAATATCTATATGTAACATATACATATATACATATATATATATATATATATATATATATACACACATATATATATATATATATATATATATATATATACAACAAATATTTTCAGGAAACTAAAATTTCCTGATATGTAACTTCGTATTTGAATGTCATAAGGTCCTAATCATTCACTTCTAAGGTGATCTAGGTCAGAATTTGAGACACGGGGTTTTGCGCCTTGTGGTGCTCATTTTTATTAAACATCTGGGAATATGAAGTTTGATCGCCTTAACTTTGATATGTCAATTCTTAACTTCTGAAAGAGTATAGTAAATTGTAAAAAAATAAACTACAACAAGAAAATCGCATGTTTCTTATTTTCGTTGGAAACGAACGTTTGATTGGCTGGTATGATTTGTATACGTGCACGTGTTCGCCATCTATACCTTTTGATATGACAATAATTCGACGTGAGAACGATAGAAGGTAGGACGACTGTTATTTTTATCAATGTAAATATTAGGGTTCGATTAAAATAAAAGATGCAATTTTATAACCAATACTTGTTTCAGTTGGAATAACTGTTTTAAATCGACGTCATACGAGTATTTCCTAGCAACTGACTTGTAATGTTGTGTTGGAATGCGACAATTGGTAAATAGAACAGTTTTGAATTCATTATACCATGACCTCGTGTTACTTTTTGACAGTAAATATATTTAGTTCTGTTTACATAGATTTAAATATTGGATATTTCCAGGACTTGATTTCTGGCGGAACGCGACGGAACTGCGTTCCGGTATCTCGGAAATTATTATTAAATTATATTAAAAATATATAAGTATTTCTATTAAATTAATAGTTAATTTGGGGCGCGATCCAGGACCTAAATTTTTAGAAATCAAGCACTGGATATTTCTACGTTCCCAGTCTATAGTGTTCAGTCGTCAAAATTGATTCCCGGTTTTTGCTCAATCTTAAGAAAATGAGAGAGTGTTTGATCTAAGTGGTTGATCAATAATGTAATTTTTGTGCTCCTAAATGCTGTACTTTAATTTTCTTTACGCATGTACAATGTTGTATAGAAAATAATCTAGGCTATTTATTTGATAGTAAAACATTTTCTTGGGAACACGGAACCATGATAATAGTTCATTAGAACATTATACAACAGACATATTTAATAAAACACTTTTGAATTCTAGAGTGATTATATTGCGAATTAGATGGCAGCTTGTTATTGCCTTCCTAAAGTAAAAACATCCATGCTTTACACTGGTTTCCAACTAACATTTCTCCCATGCAAAGCGGTTGTCACTGGAGTTCTCCGCGATACGTAGGTCGGCGCAATTTATTTAGCGATCTCATTAACAAACATCCGAACCTACTGGACAATCTGATCACTACTGCCCATCCTGCCTCGGAACATCTTCCTAGAACAGATGTTCGGCGGTATCACGATAAGCCCGGCATCGTGGATGGCGCATGACGTTTGAATACGGGAGCAGACACGAGCTGGGCGGCGGTCGACAGGTTGACGAGGCGGAGGAAGCGCGGCGGTGCGGGCTCTGATATTCGCTTGCGGGTGGGCGGGGGGGGGGAGGCTCTAGGCGCGACGGGAGTGGCCATTAATATTAGGATCGGCGGCTCCTCGACTGGCGAGGAAGTGGGGAGGGGCAGGAGGCGCGTAGTCGA
The DNA here is from genome assembly GCA_011170035.1 of Teleogryllus occipitalis. Classification (NCBI taxonomy): domain Eukaryota; kingdom Metazoa; phylum Arthropoda; class Insecta; order Orthoptera; family Gryllidae; genus Teleogryllus; species Teleogryllus occipitalis. Next base: position 296,745 of record BLKR01000348.1, read on the forward strand.
GACGGTGAGCTGGGGCGCAAAAGGAGTGGGGATGGCTTGAGTGGGCGATCGCGACGAAGCAGGAACAGGGGAAAGAGATAGCACTAGCCACACCCTTACCCCCGAATCCCTTCCCTTCCTCCTCAGATTTAAGCCAACGCCTATGATTAATTGACGCTATGGAGAAAGCATTATGTTGAATAGAAGGGAGTTAGATGAAAGTACCACCTTAATTTCTCATTAATTCTGGTCGATTGCCAGGACATGAAGAGTTCTCGAAATCTCTCCTGGAGCTCGCCCTTATCCGTGGGACGCCCTTGGAAAGTCCTTGGCAGGCCCCTCCCTGCTACGCTGCGACCTCGTTGCGCGATATAGCACTTGGCGAAAGATACGCTCTTGCAAAGAGCTTCCTTCGCTCAAGAACTGGTTGTTATGCACGTTCCGTGAACGTCCGGGCTTTTACAGTTTGCTTTATCGAGCCTTCTCCAGCTGTTTTGTTTGTTCGAAAAGTACGGGGTACACGTTGATGGCCCGATGAATGTTGAAGTACGTCTATCTTCATTGCAAATGAGGGAGTTCTTTCTGGTAGTTTTAAAAATACTACGACGCCGCAGGAATAAGAATAAAAATCGCCACTGGCAATGGGAATGAAAATGTTCTTCTTTTCTGTCGGGTCCTTTGTTTCTGATAACTTGAAAATGTTTTGAGCGTTTTGAAGGGGAAATGAGCGTTTCTTTTTGTACTTAATATTTCCTAGAGATTCAGGGTTTTATATTTCCAAACGATTTTGTAATTGTTGTTGAAAAAGATGTATTCTAGTTTGCAGCTCATTGTACGAAAATGATTACGAATTCAGTACATTCAGCCTTACATAGCTATAACAGTGAAGTGAATGTATTTTCATCTCTTACTTATCCGGAGAATCAAGTTTTAACTTGCATTTCTTCGCAACAGTTTCTATTTGTCTGAGAGAATGTAGCACGCACGTATATTCAGTATTTGTAAAGTGAGAAAATGAACGTTTACATTATTTTCTGTCAAATATTCAGAAAATATATTTCACTATATTGGACAGTTACTCAGCTATTTGTGTTTCTGTAATTATATTAATTTTTCACGAATAATTTGTTGATGTTTCAAGCATGAAAATGTGTTTGTAGAAAGTAATAAATAAAATGTGTTTATACAAAATTCCTTCGTGAAACATTAGACTTAATAATATCCATATTAGTTATTTAATAGTTATTTGGAGTGGAACGGCTGTGATTGTAAAGACATCACATTTTAGTTTTATGAAAACTATACAGATAGACATAATTCATGTCCGCCGGACGCTCACTGCAATTAAGGCAAGCAATCTGGGATTGCATATTGCCCGGCGGTTGACTTGTCAGAGCCCGGAGCCCATCCGCGGCCGACGAATGAACTTGGCGGACAGGGGGGGCGCGGCCGGAGGCTGACGGCCGAGGGGGGCGTGGCCCCGAGCGACGCCAGCGCGTGGGGCGGCCCCTCTCCCAAGTTGTGGATCTCAATTATAACTTACGCGACGACAAGAGGCGTCCGGCCGGCTGTTTATGGGTCGATGCGCCCCCCGTCTCCGCCTTCTTCCCCGCCCCCGCCCCCACCCTCGCCCTGCCCCGCCCCGCGCCGCCGCGCCCCGCGCCGCCGCCACCTCGCTAGGGGGTCAGCGACGACGTCCGCCGACGAGATTGCTCTGGGCGGGGCGGTCCGTGGGACGGGCCCCCGGGTCGTGCGGCGGAGGACCCGGCGAGAGCAGCCGCCCTGCCATAAGGCGCCGAGCGGCACGCGGAGGTCGCGTGGCGGGGAGAGCTATGAGTGGTGGCTCAGGTGGGACAGCGGCGGCGTCGGGTGTGAGGAGACAGCGTGAAGGGCAGAGATACGATAGGATGCGGCGATGTGAGAGTTCGTTGAGGCGGAAGGGCGAGGCTGTAACGAAGCGGGAATGCGACCGAGCGGAAGTGACAGTGAAGGGGAAAATAACATAAAGAAGAGACAACTATGTGCGGAGTCAATGAATTTTTGTGTTTCTCAGAAAGACGTTGTCAACTGTTGGTTCACGAAACCTATTCCTAGAGACATAATGCATGTTATATGAGTTCATACGAAGAGAATACGCCAGAGCATGAGTTTGAAGAACACGTGAATCTTTCTCTTGCCTTCTCTTACTCTCCTCCATACTCTCCTTTCCTTCTTGACCTTTTACCATCTCCCTCCCTCTGCTCCTCTCATCCCTTGTCTTGTCCTATCCCGTAACACCCATCTCCCTATCTTCCATCTCTTTCTCTTTCCGATTCTCTCCAGTCTTCTTCTCCATTCCTCCATATTTTTGCCTTTCTCGCCCCCACCCTCTTACTTTCCCTTCGCTTCCTTTTTTCGCTACTTTTTTCTCTCTTCTCTCTCTCTCTCTCTCTCTCTCTCTCTCTCTCTCTCTCTCTCTCTCTCTCTCCTTTTCCCTCTCCCTCCCTTTTTCTTTTCTTCTCTCTCTTTTTCTCCTCACTCTTAAACTCCCTCTTCCTCTTCCCCATTCTCTTTCTCTCTCTTTCCCTTTTTCTGCCTTCCTCTCCCTCTCTCCTCTCTCTCCTTTATCTCTCCGTTTTCCTCTGCCTCTCCCTCTCCGTCTGTAGGTCTCTTTTCTCTTTCTTTCATTCACCCTTTGTCTCCCTTCCGTATTCTTTTTTCTCCCTGCCTTTCCTCTTCCTCTCTCTCCCTCTTTTGCTGCGCTGGAGCCTGGCGGGGGCAGCATCTCGGCAGGGCGCCGCCATCGAGGTCCTCTCGAGACTCGGCCGCGCTGAGGGCTGCGAGGAAAGCGGGCTCCGCGCGCTTGGCCTCGGCTCGCGCAGCAGGCGAACGAAGGGCACTCGACGAGTTTCTGGGACGGAATTCGCTCCCGCCCTTGAACGCCGCCCGCGCCCCAACACGCGAGTTTCCGCCAAATAATTCGCCGTCTCCTCGCGGTCAATTCACTGCAAATTGGAGGTTAATGAATTTCAGCTGCTGGTGCCAAGGGATCATAATTTTGAACGTTTCGTTAAAACGAACAAGTTATAAAAGTTTTAACTGAAATAAATGACTAAATAATTTTAATACTAACCGAGCGCAAACTTTGGTAATAAGCATGGCTCGGATTCTGATGATATGCCATTTTTTCATTGCTGCATTCTAGGTGTCGCTAACTTGTAAATGAATGTTTATCACGACATATTGATTATAGAAATGGGGCATTTTTGCATTTTTTTAAATTTTAGATCGTTTTTTGGACTTTTGCGTCATTTTTGTCATTTTTATGCATTTTGTTTCCTCTTTGTGTTTTGTTAGTGAATGTTTCATGAATTTTCAATGACACACTGAAACAAAGTGTTTATTATATTAGTTTACGACGAAATTCACAGCTGCAGTGAACACTGTTTTTCGAACTCTCAAAATTACATGGATCTTGGGAATGTTCTTGATATTTTAAAATTGAAAATTGGAAGATCGGAGCTAAGGATTACATTTCATCATCAAATAAATACTTTATTAAATATAATTTTATAAAAATAAATTCCTTTTGAAATTGTAAAATTTATTGAATTAATGAATATTTTCACACACATTTTTCAAACTATTTTAAAAAGGTCATTTTCCTCTTATTTTTAAGTCATTTTGTAGTTCATTTTCAAAAAATGTTTGAGTTATCAGAATCCGAACCCAGGTGATAAGTATGGTTGCTCAATGTATTTCACATGCTCAAACATTTGTAATGAAGGGATGAGCTTGGAATACATAGTGCCTTAGAGATCTTTACTTTCGGGAAAGAACAATGTTTATTGCCATAATATGTGTCAGGTATAAAAAGTTGGCAGAAAAATACTGGAAATTGAATTTGAAATTATGAGAAAGAATTCTTAACATACATTTTTAATCACTTTCTTCCAAGTCGTTTAATGAAATGGGAGTATCACAATTATGCTTTAAAATGTAATAAATTCAGAGATTAATGTATGTTCAGATACTTCAGTTAAACGTTCAGATTATTTATACACACAATATTTCTCTCAAATATCTTCCAAAGAATGAACGTCCGGTGTTTGTGATTACACGTTTCTTGTCATTTTTTTATTTTTAGTTACTTTTCTTTGAATTTTCATCTCGAATAGTTCTCCTCTTTTTGAAAATACGCATTCGCAACAATAATCTAAAATAATCACATGGCTGTTAGTTCGCTAATGGTTGCTGTAATTGTTCTGAATTTTATTTAATTAGTTTGTAGTTATTACCGCATGTTAAAAATACTAGTTAGATGCAAATCTGTAATCTGGCGAAATTTGCACTGCGTATCAATTTGTAGTTACATATCGCGAAATTATATCCATATCTCGCTGACATTTACATACTGATTCAATACTTGAAATGTATAAGCTGGAATTGAATTGTAATTTCGAAAGGAAACCTATTTCTGTCGCTTTCGAGAAACAACAAATCAACGGGCGTACAGAGTACACACACCAAACCTCACTCCCACCTTGGCCTGTTTACCTCCCTTCAGAGAGAGTAGTGTCCGGCTCGGTGAACATGTCACGGTGAACGAAACACGCTCTGGCCAAAGGAAATCGGCTTCGATTGGTAATGAAACAGGACGCGTAGAGAGGGTGAGAGGAAAAGAGAAACGCGCGGACGCCGATCTCTCGCACTATCTCACACCTCCTCCTCTTTCGCCTCATATCGGCGAAGACTGGCGTCACTGGAGTGCCTCTGATCGAGAGGTTCTACAGATCGAGTCCCGACAGTGGCAGGATTTTCAACTCTAACTTCTTGGCTAGGTCTAATTAAGCTGCAGCCTGGGGGAGAATTGTAGCGGCTGGCTGCTCTGATCGACGTTTCCATGGTTTCTCCGGTCAAAAAACAGGCAATGCAGGAGGAGTACCCTAACAAACGGGCTACGGACCGCGCGCGGTCTTTCCTTCCTCTTCCTTCTCCTATCCTCACCTGTTACCCACACTTACACTCACATGCACTGCACTATCACGCTTGTCGGGGGACCACTCGTGAGCGTAGAGCTAGTCCCGGCTTGGGAGGTGCTCCGCTGGAAGGAGATACCTGATTGAGGAAAATCTCCGCAAGTTGAAGTAGGTCGGTGGTGGATCCACCCCCCCCATCCAACAGGGGAAGATCGCCGCCATCTCCCGCGATAAAAATGTGCCCTACTTTGACGGGACTAATGACCTTAGCAGTTGACGCGCCCGGAATTACTAATAATTAATCAATCAATCAATTTTTTGCCTCAATATTCTTCTCCTTCAGACACTTTCTTTTCTCCCTTTTCTCCTGCCACATTCCCGTTTTTCCCTGTTTCTTTCACAACCTTTCTCCACATTTCCAATTCCACTCCTCTTCCGTTTATCACTCATTAAAAAGTAACTTCGTTTTCTTCCTTCTCCTGTCCTATCCGTTCCTTTCCCCCCTTTCACATTTCACTAGTATGCTTCCATTTCGTTCACATCCCTTCTCCTGCGTCTCTCAGTCTCATTGCCTCATTCCTCTGTGTTACTTTGCCTTTCTTTCATATCCTTTCCCCTCACTTCCAGTTCCACTTCTCTTCCAAGCATCACTCACTTTTTCTCTTTCTCCTTATTCTTCTTCTCTTTTCTATCCTATCCTATACTTCCCTATCGTTTCCTCCTTTTGCATTCCACTATCATGTTTTCCCTTTGCTTCACATTCCTTTTCCTGCCTCTTTCAATCACTTACTCATGTCCTTTACCCTTGCTCCTCCGTTTTCTGTTCCATTCCTTTTCTACCCTTTCTTTCCTTCCCCCTTGCACATTCCACTATTTTGTTTTTTTCTTTATTTTATATATTTTTCCGTGATTCTTCAACTCATCATTCCCTAAAGCACACCTTTTCCTCTTACTTCTCATTCTCCTCCTCCTTACCTTACCTTCCTGTTCTTTCCTTCTTTCCGTGACACTACTTCGCTTTCCCTTACTTTCATATTCTTTGTTTTCTCTCTTATTCATCCCTCCCTTTAATACCTATTTTATCTCCAACCCTCTCTCGTACTATCATCCTTCCAGCTTACCTGCCTCTTCCATCTGGTCATTCCTCCTTACCCTCTTCCCCCCCCTCTCTCTCTCTCTCTCTCTCTCGCTCTCTGTCTCTCTCTCTCTCTCTCTCTCTCTCTCTCTCTCTCTCTCTCTCTCTCATCCCTTCCCATTCCAACATCCTCTTCCTGCCATATTTCAACTTTGTATTTCAACTTCGTCCTCGAGCTTCTTCTCTTGACTTCATTACTTCCATACTCGTTTCTGCCTTTTTTTCCTTGCTCTCCACCCATTGTTTTTCATCTCCAACGCTTATTTCCACGACCGAAACATTTCATCTTGCATTATTCATGATAAGTAACGCACTGTCACCTTGAATCTCATGACGTGTGTTTTCTGGCTGGATTCTTGGAAAGCTGACATTTTGAACTGATAATAAAGATTTATGTTTCACTAACAGTTGCCTTCAAATAAAACGACAAAAAACATTTCCATTTCTTGTGGGTAATTTCTGACACGATGCAGTTGCAAGGACAAATACGTTAAGAAAATATTGATCGTTTTTTCTTCATGAAAATATATATATTACACATTAAAAGAAATAAATGAAGTAGGAACAGTGTTTTCTGGGAGTATTACTCTTCAACAAATGGAACTATTTAAATCTCTTTTTCACCATCACTTTAAATATAAAAAAACTTCTCAAACTTTTCATGTTAATTCTTTGTAAAGCAGATAAAGATGTATGTAATTGACAAATGTAAAAATTGTCATGAAATAAACTAAGACGTTACCCAGTTTGCCAGGGCTGTTTCTGTTACGAATCAAATACAAAACGAATTCAAGGTTAATACTGAGTTCCTGTATATTTAAATAGCTCGTACAATTAATTAACTTCGTATCCACTGCAATCAAATGAGTATCAAATAATTTCCAGTGAAATTCGATGAAATATGTCTAACAAATATGATCACGAGCCTCAGTCAAATACCTACTTGCGATCAAAAACAAACATGAAATTCATCCATTAACCATTGTCTTCCCACATGTTATCAGCGCAAAAAAAGGTTCTGTATTGCAGTTTGACTCCGCGAATTGTTCCCAAAATGCACTTCATTCCGAGAGGCGTTCGTTATTCATATTGATTCAGTGGTGAGTTGTAGTTGACATTCACGTAATTGAAATGATGGAAGGCGTTGTCATTGTCAACAATAGTATTTATTTTAAAAATTGTACATGTACTATATTTTCATTCATTTTCTTGCTTAAATTTAAAAAAAACTACTATATTACATAAAGATATAACTCTCCGTCCCCTTCTTTCTTTCCTTTCATTAATTCTTCTTCTTTCATTTCTTAAGATGTTTTAAATTATATAAATTATTTTATATTGTAAAGATCTAACTCTCCGTCCCCCCTTTCTTTCTTTCTTTCATTCTTTCTTTTTCTTTTCTTTAATTGTTCTCCTTTCATTTCTTAAGATGTTTTTAAAATTAGGTAACTATGTTAATTCTAATTTTATATTTTCCTTGTACCAGAAAACTGATGATGATGGCTAAGCCATCGAAAGCTGCTATTTTTAAAATAAATACTATTGTTGACAATGACAACGCCTTCAATCATTTCAGTTCGTTATGCAACCTACTGGCTAAGACGGCTCAGGCCCTCGGTGGCTCGCGTGCTGCTGAGGGCTCGTGAGTTGGTTAGCGTGCGCGCTTTCCACGGCGCAACCCCGGGTTCGATTCCCGGCCGGGACAAAATAATAACTGTGCGCCTTCCTTAGAAATGTACTCTGTGCGCTCTCCTTAAAAATTAAGTATCTATTGCTGTGTGGCGATGAGAAAACCCACCCTAAGGTTATGAAGACCACTACCTACGATGAAGGGATGTCTTTGTGCCAACCACACGACACCTTATCCCATGGTCGAGAGGCTGGGTCACCGCTGGTCGGCCAAGGACCATAGCGGGCTATCGAATCATAGGACAGGACTGGCTAAGATGGCTCAGTGGTTTCCGCTCAGTCTCTGACTAGGAGGTCCTAGGGTTTAAGTACCAACGGTGGCGGATATTCGACACTAGCTAGATAGCTAGATCGAATCCAGATGTTGTCTAGGGGTAAATTCTAGCAACCGACTGCACTTATCGGTAGTTTTCCACGGTCTTTACGATCAATACTTGGCAAATGTCGTAGCAGTACGGTCAAACGGTCTAACGGTCTTCAGTCTGCGCGCGATCTTTCCTTCCTCCTCCTTGTCCATTCCTCTCCTCTTACTCACGCGCGCGTACATACACGCACTTCTCTACCAATCTATCGAGAGACCAGTTAGAAGCTTAGAGCTTATCCCGGCCAAAGCGGTGCTCCGCTTGGTAAGCTGGGGAATTTATCTAGAGGAGAAATTCCACAGTATGTGCCAGCGCCAAATCTCACATTCGAACGAGAAAGGAAATCCGTCACCTCCCGACTATAACATGCACTAACCTCACGGGACCAAAGTAGTTGACGCGCCACGAAACACTAAATACTGACCTCTCACTCCATAAAAATCCACTACATTTCGACGGGCACTCTTTACTCTCCGACCTGCATGGTACTGGACCGCCACACCGCTTGCACGGAATCAAAGGAAAACGCTCTCACAAAGCCTCACAGAACCTATCGCTCGAAAAAGAGAGGCGAGGTCCCATTGTTTGAGAGCAGTTGAAATAAAATTTAACGAGAGAACACCATGGCCAATTAGGCACCAAACATATTATGAAAAAGTTATCGGACGCGAAATCGATGTACTTTTTTTTTTCAACGAGTTCAGTTGAAATGGGTTTTGCTCTAGTATTTATCAAGGTGATTTGGAAAGTTTAGAAGGATTTGTACAAACTGTGACCACGCTAGAGTGAATTTAAAACCAAATTAGACACGTCTGCGAGCGTTTCTTTTTATTCTAGTTATTGAAAATGATTTCAAAGCAAAATATTATTCATGTATTTGTTTTATCAATAATTATTTTACTTATTTAAATGTGAAAAAGGTATTTCAATCACTTTTCTATAAGTGTTTTGTTATTATATAGAAGATAGAAGTTGCTATTCAGAAACCTTTAATGAATTTATCATCGAATCCTTTCAGCATTTTTCTCCTGATGAGTTCATTGAACTTCTTTTTTGTATTATTATTTTAAAGTAAGCAATTCTAATCAATTTGTTTATTTCCAGTATTTATGTAATGAATCTGATTAATGAATATATTTTCTTTCTTCCTTGTACTGAATGTTTAATGGTAACGTTTTCCTTAGAATGTTAATAAATAGTATATCCCATAATTTTTATATACATCATAATCAAAGTGTGGTGCAGAGATTCTGTATTCACCGAGTGCAACGGGACTTTAAACTTCACCACCAGAAATCACATCTTCCACTTTACGAGTGTTAGTACATTTTCTGCCTTGGACAACTCCAGCAGATTAATTTCCCGCCGTGATAGAAGCTCTACGGTGCTACAATGCATTATGAGCTACAATATGAATTCCCCCTAATGGATCCAATCGGTTGTGAAATAGAAATATTGACTTTGGAATTGAAGAGTTTATTTTTTAAGAAATCTGCGAGGAATATTTTGAATTAAGCTAGTTCTGTAAACCCTTCATAATTTTTTCAGCCTTTGAAAATCCATCTCGATCAAACTGAAACACACGAACATGGAAGTGGAAGGTCAATGAGCGAGTTTAGTTTCACTTGTGACAGACAACGCTTCAGGTGCGTCAAGTGCATGGACAACTTGGAATCAACTCGTTGGGGAGGACGACTCGTCGACGATACTAGACGGAGTTGTCTTGAGAACTTTCTAATTGGACCATCTGAAGCTTGCAGTTGTAGCTGCACTCGCGAGAGAGGGGAGGTGAAATTTCCGAAACCGCGCCGCTTGTTAATTGTTCGTCGACTCTTGGGCAGCAAGAGCAACGCCAGGTATCGTGCGGGTAGACGCGAGCGGTGTTCAACTTGTTTCCCGAGCCTGCCAAATCTGTGTTCTCTCCTGTTAGTTTACTGATATTTCGTGCTGATGAAATGGCTTGACTTGGTCAAGTTATATTTACTGCTACTCGTGTTTCTTAGTATTTCTTGTAATGGGTGTTCACGAAGGCAAACATACAGTAGACGCACACACAGACACTACACACACAAATCCACACACATACACCAGTTTTTATATTAAAGATCCAATGATGAATATTGCAGGCGGGCAATTTATACAAACGCTCTTTTACTTATGGAAGTGATTTCATTACTGATGGTGAATGATAGATGAAATATTGAATAGTATAAAATATAAAATACATTGTTGGCAATAAGTCTCCTAAACTATTTTTTTAGGAGCTTGCCATTTTTTTAGTTAAAGAAAAGACATTTTATTTCCGAAGCATGTTATGAAGTTTCCCCAGTTGTTGTTTTTTATTAAAATGTAACAATGATCACATCGTCATCAACAAACTTCAGACTTCAGCTCAATTAAAAACGTAATTTCTCAGAAAAAAATTCAGTAAATAAGGAGTATTCTTAAATATATGGGACGCCTGAAAATGTTTCCAGTTGTGAAATACAATTGCAATCTTACATTTAATTAACATAACCCATTTTTATCGTAGTGACAATATTCATCACACCTAATCTTTCTCATTTGTTGTACGACACTCTTAATTCACGTTGAATACAAATCTACAGTAAAATACTTACTACGGTGCAACTACTCCATTAGGTGTTTTGCTCGGGCATGCTAAGAGCAGGGCGACACCAGCTTATAATTCTCGAGGGGGCAGGGCGAGGTAAATACGAGACGAAAAGAAGACGGCGCTCTCTACTGTGCTTAGCATAAAAGTTTCATGAAAACCACTTTGAGATGGTTGCGTGCTCGAGATGGGGCTTCAATATTTAACGAGATGTGGCCACCCGAGTTGCACTCCCCACCGCAGCGGAGGCGGCGGCAGCGGTTGTGGCGGCTGCGTGTGAGTAGGGCGACCGTCGGCATCTCTGTGGCGCCCATCCCTTTGAATACCAAGTGGCTGATTTGATTTGATTTTTTTCGTGTTTCCGGGCGCGTCAACTACTTAGGTCATTAGTCCCGTGAGTGTAGTGCATGTTTTTTTCTCGGGAGATGGCGGTGATCTTCCCCCGCTAGATGGCGAGATCCGGCGCCGATCTACCGTCGGCTAGTGGGGTTTCCCCCTAACCAGGACTCTTCCACCAACGGGGCACCGCCCCAGTCGGGACAAGCTCTAAGCTCCCGACCGGTCTCCCGGAATATGTGGTAGTGTAGTGCATGTTAGTGTAAGTGTGTGTGTAAGGGGAGAGGATAGGACAAGGAAGAGGAAGGACAGATCGCGCGCGGTCCGTGGCCCGTTTGGTAGGGTACTGCTCCGGCATTCGCCTGGTGTTGATCGGAGAAACCACGGAAAACTACCGATCAGAGCAGCCGGCCGCTAGAATTCTCCTCCAGACAGCAGCTGAATTCGACCTAGCTGAAACGCTAGTGTCGAAAATCCTGCCGCCGTCAGGACTCGAACCTAGGACCTCCCGGTTAGAGGCGCTGCAGTGACATCAGTTGATGCACTGAGCTACCGCTACCGGTAAGTGGCTGATCATATATCACAGCTGAAGAGCATAAGAAGTGATTCAGAAATGAGTGGTTGGTGCACTGATAACTAAGAATTTCTACTTAGTATTAGTGGTGGAGTAATTAAAATAATTAATACGACAATTAGTATTTAGTAGTATTTGAGGAATTAAAATAATTAATACGACCTTTGAGCAGAAATTTAATACACGCAATACTTTATATGAATCTGAGACTTTATTTATGAATCGTAATATTTTTTCCTTAGTAAGGGAGTCTTCTGTACTTATAATTGTGTCGTTTACGTCGATTCCGGCCAAACTAGAATACCTCTGACAGTATAATAGGTTGCATTCGGCGTTTTAACCCAAGAAGAATGACAAAATTATGAGAACTGAATAAATTTACGACCTCAATTGTATTTTTGTTCTGCAAATAGAATTCTTTGGGAAAATCTTAGAATCGTTTCTTTAAATGCATCCTCTGAATATTCAAATAGACACTTTAATGAATAATCCATATGTTGTGCATAAAAATGTTAAGTCAATGTAATTAGAATTGAGACATTAGGTAACTGTGATGTTAACTTGGGATTTGTCGACAACATAACTTTGGATCTACGTAGGTATAACGAAGTATCTGCAAACAAGATCGACGATGTTTAATTATGAAAAAGTTGCGAACCATCATTTTACAGGTAAAATGTAGCCAAAAGGAGACCCAACGCTGATGTCTACTTTCAGCCCTCACTGTGACCCTACGATGTATCCTCTCATTTTTCCTGATGGCGAACCTGAGTAGAACAAGGAACTCACTCACCCTAAATGGGAGTAAATGGCATATGCAGAGAATGAAAATATGGTTTCAAATATTATTTGATTTAGACCTGATTAGACATGATTTTTCTTATTCACGCCAATATGAAAACTATATCCATGTGACCAGTAAGTCGAGTCAAAGCTTAAATATTAGAGAACTAAAGAAATAATCAGTAATATACAAGTGGTGCAATGTCAATGGCTTCATGATTTTATCGTCAACGGAGTACATCAAACAGATCGAATAGTTGAGAAAATTGTTATATTGCCATTCGCATTCCAAGGAACTCTTAGGATCTACGAACTTTCCGAGTTTGTACCGAAGTCTAATTAAATACCAGTAACAATACGCCGGGACGCTTCTCTACTCAATGACCCTGGAGTACGGTACTGGCGACGTGAGTAACGCCGAGATCTGGGCACACGACCAGAAGACACAGCGTTGTGCGTGCTGGACTGCCTAACAGAGTGCAACCACGCGGATGTCAGGCTAAGGCGCAAATTAAACGTAAGTGTTATCGCAAAGCGATAATACAGTCGACTCTGGTTATAGTGAACTTCTGGGGACGCACATGTTTGGTTCACTATATCAGAGGTTCACTATATCCGATTGATGTCAACATTAAATAGAATTTCTCTAAAATGATTGATTTTATTAATATAGAAATACATCATAATTCATTAACAGCGCGAACTGAAAATGTCAATATCTTTATTTGTCCTTAAAAAAATAATTATTTTCAATTGTTTGCTTCGTAAAATATTCATTAGTAATTTCTCTACATCTTTCTCCAGCCAGTGTTCGTGCTCTCTCCATACTTGATTCTGCATTTCCTCTGTTTCTAAGTCGTAATGCAGTCTTGACACCCTTCAATGCCTCTTCCACTGTTGGAACAACATGTCACTCTCTGAGGGTCCTTTTACTCGCCTAATAATATGCGAGATCCAATTAATTTCCACGACGTATTTCCTACGTTTACTATAGTCGAGGTTTTGAATTGAATGTGCCTTATTTTACGTGGCGAGACTCAGGCCATGAGGCCTGCTCTTCCGCCTGACCACGCAAATTCCGCTACGCTCCTTTCACCAACCATGGGAGAAAGAAGATATTACTTGAGCGACGAAATAGGCGATTTGAATTTGGCTCAGAGGCATCGTCTAGGCTTGAGGATCTTTTACATGCAGTAAATCTACTAACACTGTAATCGAATCTTTTTATGCTTATTTGTAATGTAAGTTAAACGCGACCAGTGATTTAGGATCACTATAATTGAGGGTTCACTATTTTCGAGGGTTCACTATTTTCGAGGGTTCACTATGTCCGAGGGTTCACTATATCCGATGGTTCAGTATATCCGAGGGTTCACTATATCCGAGGGTTCACTATATCCGAGGGTTCACAATATCTGAGGGTTCACTATATCTGAGTTTACTATAACTGCGCGAAACGGGTTTCGTATACTGTTTTTTACACGCCATATACCCAAGATCTTTCGTACTCTACTCGCAGCGTTTCGCGCACGTGTTTCGCCCACTATTAGTTAACATTTAAAAAATCTGTTTCACACACGGGAATCTGTTTCAAGCACGTAAACCGTGTTTTCCGCACGACGTATTAAAACCACCAATAAAATTATTTTTTTAAATATGTCACTAAATAGATGAGCGGATTTTGCTGCAAGACTCTAGTAAATTTTAATGAGGTAACCGAAGTAAATATATTATATTTAAAATATTAAAATATATTTACTTATTTGCATATTAAATAGCAGTTTACTTTTTTCTGCCGCCTACCTTTTCTGTGTAAAAGGGAGCCTTTATTTTATTTTCAAAATATTCCACGTCGTATTGAGCAGATATTCATTAACGAAATTGCTGTAGTGTCATCTATCATCTCATGACACATACTTTCAGTTTCAGTACAACCAAATTAAAAAAGCATCCTCTTAACAACCAGCTGCGCCTTCCATCCTATACACCGTGACATCAACTGCATCTCCTTTGCCTCGTTTGCGACGACAAATATTTTCCACCAGCAGCAGTGAAACCCGACAATGGCGACCAAAAGGCGTTCCCGCACACAGACACGTCGTACCGGGGAGACACTGTGACGTCACTTTCCTGCCTCCCGAGCCGACGCACGCACCACGCACGCACTCTCACACGCACAAGGTTCTTTTCAGGCGCCCAACTCTGCCCCGAGTCTCCGGCAAAAGGGCAGCTGGCAATTAGCCCGAACGGGGAATGCAGCCGAGCGGCGAAAAATAAAATTGCGGCCGCCGGCGGGATGGATCTAGCTCTAGAGAGAGAGATTCACTTACGATAACGAAGTTGTTTGAGATATTTTTAATTATGGTTGTATTTTTTTATTTTTTCTATACAGTACAACCCTTCCTGAATGGAAGAGGATTAAGTGGGTAGCACTTTCACCGGATGCCTACCATATCTCTTCTGGTTTTTATGCTTGTTATAAGTAAATATCTTTAAGTAGATTAAAATATTCTCAGGAAAGGCAATTGTTTACGTGTTAAGTGAGGCGCCATATTGTTTTTAAGTTTTGTTTGCAATACCAATTAAGTATTTTGATTTACAATATGATTGTTTGTTTTTTACAGCTTCGTAATTAAAATTTAAAATGTCTGTTTTTATTTCCCACATTGGTACACTCAGTGTTTCCTGCTGATTTACGCAAGTATGTTTATAAGGATAGTTTTATATAAAAGGTTTTTTTGTTTAACTTTTTTGTGAACTGATATTTTTTTGTTATCATGATAGAGATTCAATCCAGTTGAGCACTGTTAGAGACAGACTACTAAAAATATAAAATCCAGAATTGTCGGCTATACTGACTTTTCAAAAATTAGTCTCTTAAAACTTCTTGTAAATATTCCTGAAAAAATTGGAATAGGGGAATGGTTGACGATTTTGTGATTTCAACATTGGGTTCACGTTTGCGTTTGGCGATCGTAATGTCAGATACGATACGTATTCATCAAAGTATGGAGTGTTGCGTTCAGATTCACATGTCTCCAGCCGGTAAGTGAGAAAATAGCTGTATCAGCCAGTGAAATTATGTCATTAATCTGATAATCCAGTCATATTCTCTATTAATAAATCCCGCTGCCGTTATTGCCAGACATTCTTAATAGCACATTTAGTTCATACATGCTGTTGCTTTATCATTTCAACGACTTTCAATTGCTTTAATCTGTAACGTTCTCGCCGTGCGCATTTATAATTCCATTATGAAGCATTCAGTTGCATTTATTCTTCGCGTTTTCTTAGAAACTGTTAGAGGAGATCACGGGACGTGCTTCAAATATCGTGTAAACTCATTTATATAAGTATGGTATAAATGATATATGATCAATTTCAAGAAGGAAGCACAATTTTCAATAGTACTGCATCATAGTAACATAACTGCCTTTAATCTGTACAAAGTGCGGACTGGGAGCGGTAGCCCAGTGCATCAACTGATGTCACTGCAGCGCCTCTGACTGGGAGGTCCTAGGTTCGAGTCCTGACGGCGGCAGGATTTTAAACACTAGCTTTTCATCTAGGTCGAATTTAGTCGCTGTCTGGAGGAGAATTCTAGCGGCTGGCTGCTCTGATCGGTAGTTTTCCGTGGTTTCTCCGATCAACACCAGGCGAATGCCGAAGCAGTTCCCTACCAAACGGGCCACGGACCGCGCGCGATCTGTCTTTCCTCTTCCTTGTCCTATCCTTTCCCCTTGCACACACACACTAACATGCACTACACTACCACATATTCCGGGAGACCGGTCGGGAGCTTAGAGCTTGTCCCGGCTGGGGCGGTGCCCCGCTGGCGGGAGAGTCCTGTTTAGGGGGTAACCTCACTAGCCGACGGTAGGTCGGCGCCGGATCTCGCCATCCAGCGGGGGAAGATCACTGCCATCTCCTGAGAAAAAACATACACTACACTAACGGGACTAATGAACGAAGCAGTTGACACGCCCGGAAACACGAAAAATCAATCAATCAAACAAAGTGCGGTAAAGACAGTTAATTACGGCGTCAGAAATGAGAGAACGCGGAAACATACACAAGAATCTTTTGCATTCTAATTAACAATAATTTTCGAATTTCAAGTAATGATCCAAAATGAGTATCTTAGCGTTAAAATTAGAGTGTTCTGTACATTCCTGATGTTCACTTCAAACCTCCTTTTACTGCGTGAGTGTTGAGTTGCCAAAGCAGAAATCCCCTTCCAGCGGAGCACCACCCCTGGTGGGACAAATTCTAAGCTTCCGACTGGTCTCTCGATAGGTGTGGTAGTGTAGTGCGTGTGTGTGAGAGTAAGGGGTGCGAATAGAATAAGGAAGAGAAAGAAAAGATCGCGCCCGTTCATCAGGGTACTTCTCTGGCATTCGCCTGTTATCGACCGAAAAAACCACAGAAAAATACCGATCAGAGCAGCCGGCCGCTAGAATTCTCCTCGTGACAACAGCTGAATTTGAACTAGCTACGTCGAAAACCCTGCTACTGTCGGGACTCGAACCCTAGGACCTCCCGGTCGAAGG
The DNA here is from genome assembly GCA_011170035.1 of Teleogryllus occipitalis. Classification (NCBI taxonomy): domain Eukaryota; kingdom Metazoa; phylum Arthropoda; class Insecta; order Orthoptera; family Gryllidae; genus Teleogryllus; species Teleogryllus occipitalis. Next base: position 313,725 of record BLKR01000348.1, read on the forward strand.
CACTGCAGTGACATCAATTGATGCCCTAAGCCACCTCAGTCGGTGAGTCCATTCGACCGCCCGCCGGCCCTGTGGATACGACTGCACGATTCGTCGACCCAACGAACGACGATAGGTGTGGTAGTGTAGTGCGTGTGTGTGAGAGTAAGAGGTGAAAATAGAATAAGGAAGAGGAAGGAAAGATCGCACCCGTTTGTTAGGGTACACGAACATCCAACCGCCACACGCGCGTCGTCGCAGGTTGCGTAGTCCCTAGAGCGACCGCGCAGCGCTGGCGCCGATGCTGCCTCTTCTGGCGACCGCTCCCGTCGCCCTCCAGGCGCGCTCTAATTGCTTCGCCTCGCTGTGTTTCATTAATTAATCGTCGGATGGCCGCGGCGCCCTTCGTCCTGCGCTGCTCGCGCCGCAAGGATGTCACTAGGTTTGCACTGGTGCACGCGAATAGGCCTTCGAGCGAAGTAGGTACGGCAACCGCTAGAAAAATAATAATAGACACACAGATAGTGGGATGTGGATCACGGAATTGGTCAATTAATGAAACACATTAGTTTGCCAACGTTTTGGAATATGTAATTCCTTCCTCAGGGCTACAGTAAACACAAAAATTAATTTAACAACAAAGTGATATAAACTAATAGTTTATATTACTTTGGTTTTATATTACTTTTGGTTTTTCACGTATGTTTGATTCAGATATACATAGTGTGATTATAAATAATATTGTTCACGTAAGTTGTATTCATTCCTTGTGCTGTCTGTGTTTACTGTAGCCCTGGGGAAGGAATTACATAATCCGGAACGTTGGCAAACTAATGTGTTTTATTAATTGACCAATCCCGTGATCCACATCCGAACAATTTATTAATGGTCGTGAATTCTACAATAGATAGACAAATAGATAGATAGATAGATAGATAGATAGATAGATAGATAGATAGATAGATAGATAGATAGATAGATAGATAGATAGATAGATAGATAGATAGATAGATAGATAGATAGATAGATAGATAGATAGATAGATAGATAGATAGATAGATAGATAGATAGATAGATAGATAGATAGACAGATAGATAGATAGATAGATAGATAGATAGATAGATAGATAGATAGATAGATAGATAGATAGATAGATAGATAGATAGATAGATAGATAGATAGATAGATAGATAGATAGATAGATAGATAGATAGATAGATAGATAGATAGATAGATAGATAGATAGATAGATAGATAGATAGATAGATAGATAGATAGATAGATAGATAGATAGATAGATAGATAGATAGATAGATAGATAGATAGATAGATAGATACACAGATAGATTTACTCTACTTAGGGTTAAACACTCGTTGGTTCCAAGAAGTGTTACAATGTTTATAAAACAAATATTGTTACATTAAGACACATTAGCATAAGAAAAAACAATTCAACGCAAGGCGCGTAACACAAATACATTACATATCTGTTTTACATCACTATTTTTTCTAAATGTATTTATATTCCCCCTCCCCGGTCAGTCTCAACTGCTTCAGCAGCTAAATTGTTCCAGTCATTTATTGTTCGTTTTACAAAGGAGAATTTCCCGTTCGCTGCGTTCGTGTAATATGAGAGATTACAAGCAGCAGTAAAAAAAGTATTGGCCATCCACATGGCATATATTTCTTTGAATTGTTTAGATGATCAAACACTAACCTTGGTGAGAACAGAAGCATTCTCTTGCTAATGCTTTTCGGGGTTTTCAATAACTTCACAAGATGTTTACTCTCCCTGTGCTACACATTCACAGGTATGTCAGAATAAAACTTACAAACTTCAGGGCTTATAGGGGACTCGAAGGTGACCGCTTTTGCCAATTAACCCCCCACTTCCGTACCATCATTGGAACCCTGAGCGCCCGCCGCCGCTTCTGCCAACATCCTTTGCTCCGCGGCTCGGTTCGGAGCAGGAGAGCAGATTTCTGCGACGCCACAGAGCATTGAGTTGGCAAGCATTAACATTAATAACCTGTAACAAGTATTGAGAAGGGATTCGTCCCGAGCGCAGTGAACGACGTAAACACACCGGCACCAGCCCGGAAAGGGCCTGGTACGATGGCTGGCGGGACGATTCCGCCTGTGGGTTTTACCCTTGGGGAAATGCGTATGAGGCGAACTTCACGACTCAGCTTCGCGTTCAGACGTAGCGTATGCGGGTGCCAGCCCAACGGTGTGCTTCTACACCCGTGGGGGATGAGGATAATATCAATCTCAGGTGCCCACCCTGGGGAGTAAAATTCCCCTAGCATTGACAGAGTGGGATAGTACAACACACAAGGTCCTATCGCCGGGGTCGCGCCTATCCAAGTTCCTGTGAAATATCCGAGACAAAGTATTAATTTTTCCTACTTCTGTACCTTGGTCACTACCACCGTCCCCAGTATTGCTACTTTTATTAGAAATGGTACGAGTACGAATGTATTTGTAATGCTGTTTCTATCTCCAATACTTTCAGACAAGCAAAATACAGAATATGTAGCATTAAAAGGGGAACAATAACATTAACAACCTGTAACAAGTATTGTACCGCAGCTTCTTGGTCAATGATCCCCTTCTCGGTCAGGTTTTTCGTCGAGATTCTCTGATCCTTTCAGGAAATGCTAAGACGGACCCTTGTTTTGTTTCTGGACATAAATGTAACTTCATTATTTGTGCACGTCTTCTAAAAAGAATACTTTTTGAACAATTCTTAAAAAAACGCTCATTTCTTTCTGTATTGAAAATTCAAGTTGTATATGGATAAATAAATAAATAAATAAATAAATAAATAAATAAATAAATAAATAAATAAATAAATAAATAAATAAATAAATAAATAAATAAATAAATAAAGGCTCTACCCTAAAAGTCTGCAACAATTATTCTGGGATATCTCCGCAACAAATCCTAATCCAAATTGTATCTCAGAAATGTGAATACAATTCCATTCGGTCGAAAACATTCTATTGAAGGCGTGTAGTGCTGGATCCACTACAAAGGACGAATATCCGATTGCGCTTCGCGTCTCACTTTCCCGCGCTCGTGGAGCCGCTAATGCCAAAGCGCTGCGTGAGCTTGGCGGAGTTGCGAGTCGTAATCGCGCGTGTCTGGTCGGCCTCCGAAGTGCAATCGGGGCACGTGGACGGCCGAGTGGGCGAGAGGAGCTGGCCTGGCGTGATCCACGCTCATCCACCAGCTTTCGTAATTGGTTTAAACCGGGCGGCCGATGCTCAAGCTGACTGCTCGCTACCTGCCCGTCGCGCCCCGCCCTCTGCCCGCGTGAGCGACCCACGCCGCGTGTGACGTATGTGTGGGCGTAGCCTGACCCGCGCGTGTGGGGATGCTGAACAGTAACGCGGACTGAAGACACCATGATCGTTAATGTTCCCTACAAACTATGTTATCGCAACAAATGTTACAATACTTTAACAGATTTATGTCAAGAGACTTCTTCAAAGGAAATTATGCAATGGCTCATCTGTCATTTTCATACGCGATTGGGAATGAGATCACTTGTGAATTTGTACATTTCAGGCCAGAAAAATATTTAATACATTTAATTAAGAATTCAACTTCTTATATTTTAATTAAAAGTTAGTAGGTAAGCACTGTTTCTATTGTTTTTGCCCATGTCCAAGCAGAGAATCACGAGTGAGAATGAAAAATATTTCACTGAGGATATCAAGTGTGCAAACGAGCAACTAGCTTCTAAGCCTGTTATTTCAGTCGTATGCTAGCGTAAGGTACTCGGGAATCTGTGGGACAGGATTGAAGAGGGGGGAGACCTCGCAGTCTGCGCATGCGTCAGTGCCCGTCGCAATCTCGCGGCAGGCGCTGGAAGCATTTTAGCGTCTAAGCAATCAGAGGCCAGCTTGTAATAACACGCCGAATTTAAACTTAAGAAATTACTTTCAAAATTAATACAAAACGTGTTTCGCTCGTAGGACCACTTGTAGGATTATCAATACAACACTTATGGTTCTTTGATTAATATTTTATGTGGAGATGCTAAGCATCTCAGCGTCCTCTGACGCTACGCCACTGATGTGAGTAGGGATATTCGGAAATTGTGTGTGCGCAGGAGGGCAGCGCGCGTTTTGGGGGCTCACCTGCACTTAGAAGCATCCAGAACCGTAACAAATGGTTCGAGGCGATTCCTGGGCGTGAAGTCGCGCGTAGTATATGAGTGGCTGCGAGAGCCAGGAGGCGTAGTTGGTAATCTAATCCTGAAAGATGGCAACCTCTTCTGAAATATTCAAGTCAAAGAATTAAATTTTCCTACTTCTGTACCTACGTCGTCACCACCATCCCCAGTATTGCTACTTTTATAAGATATGGTGCAAGTACGAATGTATTTGTAATGCTGTTTCAATTCCGAATACTTACAGACAAGAAAACTACAGCATATGTAGCATTAAAAGAGAACAATAGTCCTCGAAAATAATGAAAATACTTTAAACATGTTAATACGTCTTGTTCGTCTTTCTATCCTTTTTTCCAGATTTTAATACACTTCGATTCTTTGTCATTTTTTCGCTTTTCCTCTTCTTTCCCTGATTTCCTTCCTCTTTTTCTTCCCTTTCTTGTCCTATTTCTTCACCTTCTCCTCTTTTTCCAAATATTTCGTGTCTTCTCGAGTCGTTCAGATTCAGCTGAGTCGCACAGTTTAAATCTACGAAAACCGAGTCTATTACCCCATTACCATTATCTCAACTGCGTCGCAGCTACTGCTTCTTGGGGTACAAAAGTCAGTGGGACAATTTCTGAAACGATTCTCAATACCTTTAATTAACAATGCAGCATTATCTATCATTCTATACAAAATGTATTTCACCAGCACCGCCAACAAAAACATCAGAATGTTCATTACCACCGTCCCGCGTTTACATAACAGACTATACACTTTCACTGAAATTAGTAATTTATTATAATATTCTAATTATATTTACATCTAGCCACTAACAACCACTCTTATGATAATGACCGTACACAGCTTCAATATTGCTGCACTATCTCCTTATGCTGGCCATCAACTGTACTACAACCAACGCAACTTGCTTTTATAAGTATCCACAGCCTCTTCTTCACGTATCTTTTTTACTCCTCTTCATCGATGCTTTCCTCGACCTTTACCTTTATTCCCTCATTACCTCTTTAGGCTTCAAGTTTTACTCCTCCCCTTTCTCCTCTTCTTTACGTTTCCCTCCCATCCTTTCTTCTCATCACATATTTCCTTCACTTTCCCTTTTCTTTCTCGTCTCGTCGTCCTCCTTCCTTGGACTTCTTCAGCCTTTTGAACGTCTATTCTCCTCCTGCGTCACAACCATTCTACGAACCACTGGAGCGTTACCTTTGCACACAGCTTCCACCAACATTAACATTAATCGTCTCCCACTACGCTATTACAATTTCTTCCCCTTCAGTGTTTCCGCCCACACAATCAGCCGTAAGTTTCCGCTCTGATGGGGTGCCTGGACGCACGTGCGCAACGGTAGTTTTGTTCCTTGGCCGAGAGCGCTGACCTCGCTGGGCACCCCGCTGGCTGCCCGCCGCGATGGGGCACTTTTTACTTTTGGAGGGGGGGTATTTAAGGTCGCTTCAACATCTAGGTCATTAGCGACCACTATTGGAGTAAACGGTACGGTAACTATGAAGATGAAACGGTATGGTGATGATAGGAAAGGAAGAACACAAATACAACCATGCCCGAGACGGGACTGGAACCCGCTACCCTTCGGTCCGAGATCGCTACGACACTACTGTCTTAGCGATCTCGGCCACCGGATCTTCACTTTTGTTTCAACTCGCTGCCTCAGGCACGTACTGTCCCTCACGGACCACCAAGCTAAAAGACAACGACTGCTAGTAGAAATGTCTAGCAATGCTGTCTAGAAATGTCTAGAAATGTCTGCTGGTTTGGCACTATCTATATGTTGTACTTGGCCATCGATGAACACATTATGACGTACTGAGTGAAATGTTAGCCTCTCGCTAAAAAAATCTGGGAAAAGATTGAAGGTATCGAAATGGATTTCTCGAGAAGAGCCTCATGGTATTGTAACCCGTCGGCGGTGGATCGGGGGTTTGCATGCTCAATAATACACAGATGGGCATTTCAAGATAATATTTACTTATTCTAAAATATGATTATGATGATGATGATTGGCATAACAATGATTTTTTTACAAATGAATTTACATGTTTTTTTTGTACATCGGCGGCCTCTTATTTACTTTAAAATGAAATTTGATACAAAAATTGAACACAAGTACTTGGCCGCTACCCTCGTGCCTGATTACCGGCACATCCGCTACAGCTCCGAATATCTAAAGTTCGTCCGCACTTACGCGGGAAACAAGGGCTGAGCGTCACCTGGCTGCACAAAACTACTTATCTGGTACTCTTCTGAGGCGTGATGTCAGCAGTGGTGAGTGATGCATTCCCGGGCTGGAGTCGGGCGGCTGTGGCGCGTACTCAGGCGGAAGCCACCAACAACACGCTCCCTCTGGACCCAATGCTGCGCTGGCGTCGTCCACATTTCATGACACGCGACCCAGGTCACAACGTCTCGTTGCCGATCGTAAACAATGGTGATTCCGCGCTCGGCTTGCGGTCTCCGGAGAGGAAGTTCCTTCCGGTAGCGAGTCTAATGAATTTCACCGATGATGTGACATTGGGCAGAGCAAAAATCTCGTATGAAGCGCCAAGTCAAATAGCGCACGTTTTGAGAGTAATCATTTCAGCTCACGTGACTAATTAAGTTTATGCGGCGCGCGGTAGAGCAAGTGTCTCCCACCGATCTCTAGACACAAGTGTCTCTTGCCGATCTCTAGATACGAGTCTCTCTCACCGATTTCTAGATACAAGTGTCTCTTACCGATCTCTCGATACAAGTCTCTCTCACCGATCTCTAGATACAAGTGAGTTTTGGGCGGCGCGCTACCACGAACGAAGGCACCTCTTCCCTCTCCACGGACCGGGGGCCTGTCTTCGATTCGCTCGCCCTTCGCTAAAGAGGCGGCACTTGAGCCAATGGCTCGCGAGCTCGCATCGACAATGTGCGGCATTGTATGCTCGAAAGTAGGTCTCGCGAGTCCACAGGTGACCACGTGCGCATAACGAAAGGGTGGTATATTGGCGCGGCACGTCCGAAGACGGTGACACATGTTTCCCCGCCTTCGCGCCTCGGTCACGGCGTTTTACTCCTTTCTTTTCGGGTGCCGGCGACGGTTAGCCCAGGCCGTTCTTTGATTGACGTTATTGCTTTATTGCCCTGCCTGGTGCCTCTCTCCCGGGTGAACACTTGAGCAAAACGAATTTTGATGCTCTTTTAAGCAGCACGTCTGTGGATCGGACTCAAAAGGCATACCCAGCGAGCGCGGGACTCGACGCGGCACGCGCCGGTGCGTCTCGGTAGCACAATGCTTTTGACGGTCATAAATATGTCTCCGAGTTCGGCTGAGGGGGTGATGACGAGGGGTTGGCAGAGACCGGTGGTAGGGCTTGGCCTCGATAATTGTCGTTTAGTGTGGAGAGGCTATTGAGTCCGCGGCACCCAGGGACGGTCATAAAACGTTTTGAACGGCGCGGCCACGCACCTAAGCGGGTGGGGCGGCGGTCGGCATACTCTGACCAGTATTTTATTTTATTATATTATTATTTCGGAGGACGTACCGTTATAGTATCCAGACTTGCACATACGATCAATGAAGAAACAAGAGTAAGAACTGCCACGTTGAACACTATTCTTCACCATGTTGAAAGCAAACAGCTAACGTGATATGATCATATCCGTAGAATGGGAGAGGAAAGGATAGCGATAGCGAAATGTAGTTTTCATTACCAGCCAGTTAGTTGGAGAAAGAGGGGAAGATTGCGGGTAACTTGATTCAGGGAATAGAAAGAGCAATGATTGAGAGGCACGTGATTCGGAAATAGGATTAGGACGCTGTGAAGACTGAATTGGAGGATGCGACAGAAGCGATATAACTCGTTTGATGAACATGACGGAGTTTCTAGGGATTTCACAATAAGAGAGTGAGTGAATATTTAGTTGTTTCCGGGCGTCCCGACTACTTTCTTTGTTAGTCCCATAAGGGTAGAATATGTTCATCTTGAAAGGTGGCGGTGTTCTCTTCTCACGCTGGATCGTAAGATAACGCGCCGACCTCCATGTCGGCATGCGGGTTTTCCTCTTCCTGGTGTTTCCCATAGTGTCACCATCCAGCCGGAGGAAGTCTATGCTCCTAATATGTGTGGTTGTGTAGCGCACGTAAGTCTATGCGGTTGTGTAAGGTGGACGAGGTCGAAGAAGGAAAGATCGCGTGCGATCCGTACTGCGTTTGTTAAGGTGCTGCTTCGCGCCTAGAATTGGTCGGAGAAATCTTGGATAACTACTGAACAGAGCAGCTTGCCATTGGAATCCTCCAGACAGAGATTGAATTCGACTCAGGTAGCTAGTATCGAAAGCTCGCCATAGTCGGAGCTTGAACCCTCAGGTCCAGGGATTTTATCGAGAAATGCAGAATGCGATTGCATTCTGTATCCCATGTTCAAGTGAAGTGAATTTCTATGATATCATACTGAGACTGTTGATCAATTGTTTATGTTTTTTTTATTTTTCTATATCTGACAACTGACATTTTGGGCGAAATTAGAATTATTGATTCTAAGTGGAATAAGTAGTAGCTCTTTTTTATCTCATTTTTAAGAATGTTCCTTGCATCATGCCTTTCCATTTTGCAAATTTCAAGAAAAAACAAAAAATGACAATAAATTCATTTGTCTCGCACAGATAAATTAATGTAGATGGTAATCACAAATTTATTTTTTCTCTGTGACGTGAAATGTCAGTTAATATTAATTACGTCTGAACGCCTCAACTGTAATTTTTAAAACGTATATTCATTAAAATGATTAGGCGGAAGAGAAGGCCGTAAGGCCTGAGCCTCGCCACAAATAAAGACAATTTTATTATTATTATTATTATTATTATTATTATTATTATTATTATTATTATTATTATTATTATTATTATTATTATTATTATTATATGTCTGCTTGTTTGAGATCTTACGCGCCAAATTAACAATTATGCTTAAATACATTATACTGAATTGGGGATTGATATGGGAAATAGATAAGAAGGTTCTTTGCAGTTACTTTCAAGAATATTTTGATTTAATGATTGGTTGCAATTCCTTTTTTTCTAAGTCTTTAGGTATATTTTTATTTATATAAAGTCAATTGTAAGATTACGATATTATCAGATACAACTACAAGAAAATATTCATTGAGACTAAATTTATTGTGAATTTTACATCTTGTAATAATTTTGTTTAATTGAACAGGAGTTGCGACTTCGCTACACTAAGTCGAGTTAAATATGGATAATGTTATATCTGTCTATTTATCAAGTCCTTTCTACAATATTTTATAACCCTGTTACTGAGCTAATTCTTTTAAGTTCGGGTAAATACTGTTTGTTTTTATAATTTACTTTTATATTATCCCCTTACTCAGGAACTTGATTCATATCGTAATGAATTCTTTCAAGCCGTTTGATATCCAATAATTCCGTAAACATGATAGGTTTGTTCGTTACTGTTTTCATCTGTCGATAATGTTATGGTTTCGTGAAATATGGTCCTGTCCTTTGTCTCACTTTACAAGAGAACAAAGAAAGAAAATGCCCGTAAATTTTAATACGTTAAACCTGTTTTTCACCATCTATAAACTGAAACTGGGTGAGTATAGAACACAAAGCGTCGGCATACGCTGGGAATTCTGTAGCTCCGTTGTTTGCGAGTCCATCGATACTTCCCCGACGGCTAATAAATGTTGCAACGTAACAGTGCAAATGGCGCCACGTTGGCCAAAAATCGCAATGAATGCATTGGAGGACATTATTTCCTGTTAAATGCTAAATTGCATACACACCGTAATATTCTGTCCTAAATCGTGACCTGTTCACAAAACATGTCTCTAACTGTGGTTCGCGAATGACGTCCATTATGTTTTAAATCCGGTAACAGAGTTTTACTACATCCGTTTCACCTGGGGAATATTTGTATGAGTATTGATTTTTGAAAAAAAATCTAATGTTTTCCGGAAGTTGTTAACAACAGCCTCCGAAAGCTGTGTATCTACTTGTCACATATTAATGAAGCATACTCGTTGCATTAATGAAGTACGGGCCACAAAGGTCGATTGATCTAACAATATCATTTCAATTGCGAACATAATACTTGTTTTGAAACTTCAGCCGTAAAAAATAGTGAACGCCTGTGAATGAATGTGACAGCATTAAACAACGTAACTGAAAACTATTCCTGTCCTTGTTTTATATTGGTTTGTTGGATGATAGTATTGAGGTACATTAAGTAAGACCACACTTATTTAATAAATGCGTGTTTTCAATCAACATTTCTCAATCACTTTAACCGACAATACGCCTCTACTAACCATAGTAATTTTCAGTGAAGAATATTTTCTAAGTTTTCTAGTTGTTTTTTTCAATTTGTTCATTTCTTTTCTAGGGACTATTATCTATTTTCATGCTGTTGAAGGTATTTTCATAACGCGCTGTCTCAATCATATATTTATTTATTTTTGCAATTTTGAAAGAAGCTACGCGAGTAAAATATTGATAATTAGAAATTTAATAATAATAGCAATAAATTATAATTGATTTTTTTTATTTCTCCTCATGTATCTGTTAAAACAAAATTATTACTCCATGTATAATTTTCCATTTTAAAATATCACAATCATTGAGGCAAAAATTAACGTTAGTTGTGAAATTTTAATTTGCTCTTCAGCTGTATTGTCGTGTTATTTACCTATTACTAACTTGCTGTGTTTTTCTGTTGCAGACAACTCCTGGCCCCCAACCTTATGCAAAAGCACTTCCTCGCTAGCGGAGCAGAGCAGGTCTCTAAACAGGTAAGATTAGTTCTTTCACTCGAAGGAAGGAAGTAGTGTTTTTAGTCTTGTTATTTTCCTGCTAGGATGTGCGGAAAAGATGGATTCTATTATTTCTGTAAAAATTAATAGCCAGAACGTTTACGAGCTGATTCATTAAAATGACGTCAAATTATTTTGTAATTATTGGGTATATATAAAACCTTTTTTTAAGAGGATTTTTTAATTCCTAAATTTGAATATTATAACATTTGAAAATTTAATTTTTCTGAGTATTTACAATATGAATTAGAGAATTCCTAATATACTGCTGATAATTCACATAAAACACTTTACAAAACTTTAAATGGTATAGTCCCACAAGCCGCAAAAGATATTTTCACTTGTAGTATTAGTGTCTTTTAAGACATCAAAAGGCAGATGATACAAGTCATTGAAAGATAAACACTTTTATGTGCGTGTAACACACAACACTGTCGATGTTTTGCAATTAGTGCTTCATTTTCTCCAATCATTAAACTTACTTACATTTATAAGAAAGTAACAGCTTGATACTCATAGAAGTGAAACGTAAATATTTAGAAATGTTGTGTACTCCATTATCGAGGAATAGGTCGGAAATGTTTGAGTAAATCCAAATAGGTGGATGTCCACGTGAAACAGGTGGCCTTATGCGTTAAACACTACGCAGTTCTCAACATCATCACCAGACCACATTCAGTCACTTCCGGCTTCCCTGTCACATACTCTGTTCATAATCGTGCTCTCTGGAATTTTACGCGCCCGTCTCTTTACTTTCCCACTGACAACGCTTCTCTTCGCACAATCCGCTCACTGCTGCTCATCCATCCCTGTCCTTCTCTCCCTTTCTACTTGCTCTTTACTGGTTCCTTGCTCAACCTACTTTCTACCCAATCCGTCATCTCTGTTTAATTTCCAGTCGTTCTCTGCCACCCCATTCCCTATTCGCTGTCGTTTTCTATCTCCTATACGTCAGTTCGCCTTCCAGTAGCTCTGCCCATTGCCCACCATTCTCCGTTTCCCTCCACTCCCTTGTGACTTGTCAATTTCCCTTGGGAGTTCGTAAAGAGTTCATGTTTCCGGGCGCGTCAACATCTTTGGTCATTAGAGATGGCTCAAGAGCATCAACTGATGTCACTGCAGTCCCTCTGACCGTGAGGTCTTACGTTCGAGTCCCGACGGTGGCAGGATTTTTGACTCTAGCTTGTCAGCTAGGTCGAATTCAGTCGCCGTCGGGAGGAGAATTCTAGCGGCCGGCTGCTCTGATCGGTAGTTTTCCGTGGTTTCTCCGATCAATCCCAGGCGAATGCTAGAGCAGTAACCTAATAAACGGGCCACGGACCGCGCGCGATATTTCTTTCCTCTTCCTTGTCCTATCCTCACCCCTTACACACACACTTACACTCATATGCACATAACATGCCGGGAGAGCGGTCAGGAACTAAGAGCTTGACCCGGCTGGGCCGGTGGTGGGAGATACATGGTTGGGGAAACCCCGCTAGCAGGTGGTAGGTCGGCGCCGGATCTCGCCATCCAGCAGAGGAAGACCATCGCCAACTCCCGAGGAAAAACATACACTACACTTACGGAACTAATGACCTAAGCTGTAGACGCACCCGAAATCACTAACAACCAACCAACCATTAGTCCCGTGTGTGTGGTGCATTTTATAGCTGTGAAGTGCGAGTGTCCTTCCCCCACTTAAAAGTGAAATCTGGTGCCTCCTTGTGTGTTGCGCATGCTATATTCAGGAGGTGGTTTTCCTCCACTGGAACGAGAGATTCTGCACCAACCTACATGTCAGCTTGAGGGGTTCTTCCCGTCCAGGTATCTCCCAGATGGGCCCTCCCTCAACCAAGATAAGCTCTAAGCTCCCGACTGTTCTACGTAAGTGGTATGGTGAGGACAAGAATGACGAAAGAAATATCGCGCCCGGTCCGTGGTTCGATTCTCAGGGTACTGCTCCCGCATTCCCCTGGCATTGATTGGAGAAACCATAGAAAATGAGCAATCAGAGCATCCGGCTGCTCGAATTCTCCATACAGCGGTTGAATGCTACCTAGCTTCATAGCTAGTGTCGAAAATCTATCACTGAAGCACTCGAATTCTAGGGCTGCCGATTAAAGGCGCTGAATCGTCAACGGATATTTTCAGTGCACCATCTCAACCGGTCTGTCCTAGACCATCCGCTTGCTTTCCACTCAGCCGAACCACTGTTGCCAGTGGGCCCTCCAGCCACTAGTTCTCCGGCGCCCTTTCCTTGCTGGCGCGAAGCAGGGCGGTCACCGGCCGGCAGCGACAACCCGCCCACCTCCCAGCCTCCGCCTCCACCCCCGCCCCCGCCCCCGTCCCCGCCACCGCCTCCACCGCCACCGCCACCGCCACCGCCACCGCCACCGCCACCGCCACCGCCACCGCCACCGCCACCGCCTCCGCCTCCGCCTCCACCTCCGTCTCGGCCTCCGCCTCCGCCTCCGCCACTGCCACCACCACTGTCATCGCCACTGCTACCGCCGCCCCCGCCCCTACCTCCGCCCCCACCCCTGCCGCCACGGCCACCGCTTCAGCCTGAGCCCGTGCGGGGCTGCCGTCCGCGCATAACTCGATTACGCGGCCGCCGCAGCGCGCCGAGCGCCCAGCGCTCTGATAAATGTAAGCGCCACGCTCCGCCCCCACCCCGTTTCCCTCCCCGCCCCCGCATCCACCCCGCCGCCATCCCTCTTCGGTGCGATCGGCCGGCCAGGCAGCCGGCCGGTAGGGTCAGGCGGTCGCTCGGACGCGCTCGGGCAAGGATTTGGGGGCGTGGCTCCAGCAGAGGACAGCGCGAGGACCAGCGCGCCGGCGAACGCGTTGACAGACGGGGCGGAGGCTACTCGACCCGGGGCGCGCCAGGAGGGTGGGCACTACAAGGGTTGCGAGCCTCTCAGATTCCTTTCACGCAGCTAGCCACGTGCAGTGCCAGAGCCACTGCTTTGTAGTTCGCAGGTACATCAGGAAGATACCCTGTTGGAAATGTGCGCGTTTTAGGATAGTTTTGTTGTAGCAGTTCTTTGGGGAATTTCACAGTGTAATGCAAATGTTCAAGGGTGTTCTCTGTAATCTGAACAGGAACAATTACAAATTGACAGACGTAGGCATGTATAACAAATTTTTTATTAACGTTTCCTAATACCTACCGCAAAATTCAAATTTCGATGTTAATTCATTCAGCAGTCGTTTGAAAGAGCTATAATTTTAATTTTCAAAGTTATAGACGTAGTTGCTGTACCATAACGGTCTGAAATGAGTATAAAATGGTAAAATATTTTAAACTTACATTTCGAAGAGTATTTTGTTTTTTAATTGAATAATATTCAAGAAAGTACGAAGAATAGTATACTTCGTAGCGATTACGAACTTTTCGCGTGTTTTCTTTATCGACATTTATTTTAAAACTTTATTGAGTGATTGTTTTGGAAAACACCCTATAAGCTCTTGTGGGAGTATTTTTCATGCAAATTCGGGAAAATATTCCACGCAACTTTGAGCATCAAAATTCGTTACAGATAGATCCAGCACCATAATTCTGCGTTTAATAATGCTGTTGTAGCCTATTAAATAATCGTATTCCTGTTTGTATTCATATACGCCTCATCAAATTCAATGATCTACTCAATTGGTAATTGCTTAAATCCTTTAATTGCTGTTTCTTGGAACAGATTATATCTTCAAATTCATTAGCAAATATGAACTTACAAAAATAATACGTATAAAAATCTCATGGAAGGTGCACAAATTCAAGAATATCTCACATCATACGGGCAAATTCTAATTTTAACATTTCACCAAATTCTCATTTGTCCTTAAGGACGGCAAACGCCTCCGACTCCTGCCGCGCAAAGACAGACAGCGGCGCCGTCTGGAGGCTGCAAAGCGCTCGTCACATCGCAATCAGCACTCGACACGTGTGCGAAATACATTAATTAACGCCTTCGATGAGAGAAACACACTCCAGCGTTTTATGCCCCAATATTTGTCCCTACTGTTTAATACCCGTTATTAACGTCCAAATCATCTCGTCGCCACTAATTAAGGCCCGTCGACGACTACGATGGCGTAGGCGCGGGGCGGGACGAGATGGGGAGGGATGGGGCTGGTTGGGACGTGGTGAGGCCGGACGGAGCGGGAAGGGGCGGAACGGGGCGGAACGGGGCGGAACGGGGCGAGGCGGGACGGGATGGCGCGAGACGGGACGGAGTGGGGTGGGGAGAGATGGAGCTGGTTGGGACGAGGCGGGCCGAGACGGGGCGGGGCGGAACGGGAAGGGGCGGAACAGGGCGGGGCGTTGGCGTCTTCGGGACCCTGCGGAACGCCGGGCAGCCGGAACGAAAAACAGCGCGTCTTTGACAAAGAACTTGGCAAACAAGCTAAGTTGCGCGACGGCGAGGCCGTGCGGAGGATGCGGGTGTGGGGCAGGAAAGGATCCTGATGGGAGGGGAAAGGGAGCGGGGAAGGAGAGAGGCGAAAGGAGTGTGAATCGAGGACTATGGTGTCCAAGTGTGAGGGTGGTCGCGGCGCCCTTTTGGAGTCGTCTGGCGGGAAGGGCCATCGCGAAACTGGAAGAGATTCGGAGTTTGTGCGTCGCAGTTGAGGCGGGGCTGATTTAAGCATTTCCTTTCGCTCGGGATGATTTTGAAAGGCATCCGATCGCGGAATCAGCATACAAAGTAAAGTATGAATGTGTCTTAGTCTTAATGCGCACAAACCTTGAATGTTCTACTTGTGTAAGTAATAAATAACTAATGAACGAATTGACAACGAACAATTAAAAAAGTTTTTACAATTCAAAAAGAAATAAAATGCATTTATTAGATATATAAATTTACATCCATTTCGATATCTGATTTGTATGCATATTAATAGTTAAATTTTAATAGTAAAAGGATCTGAGGGTAGTATTTGAATTGATTATAATAAAAAGCAATGTTTCGGTCGAACTGTTCGATAAAGCTCTTTCTGATTCATGGCTAAACTTTGAAATGCATCTACTTTTATTTGAAGAACTTATTCCTTTTTGCCTTTACTACTTGTGTGAGGTATAGAGTGTAATTAGAATTTAGTTCGCGAAATGAACTATTTTCTAATGTCCTCTTCAAGATGATTCCGTGAACTCTCTACCATCAATCATATAGATAGGATAGCGTAGGATTACCTCATTTTTTGATAATATAAAGCGTTTGTTTCTCCGTTGTTCCTTTAATTTCGTGCAATTTATTGTAAAATTTGTATTTTTAATACTCGTATATTTTTCATAACAATGATTTTTAGCACAATCATTTCCATGAACATAGTAACATTTTCATTTACAATATATTTCTTATTATTCAAACTTTTTTTGTCGCTCTTTTGTCTAGAGCGTTACTGTTGCGGAGAACTTAAATTTTAATAACAAATATCTCCTTTCTTATAATTTCATAAAGAAGTTTTGATGTCGATCTCCTTTCAGAAACTTGCCGGATCTCTGGCCTACATTTCTTCTCCTCCTTAGTTTCATATGAGTACGCAGTTTGCACCCGCATTTCCAGGAAACTCAATTTTCTCCTCTGTTTCCAGAAGTATGATGACATCACATTAAATTCTCGTGTGCGAGATGAATAGTACGTTGCGATGAGTCACAATCTTAACTAGTTTTCTAGTATCCAAAAGCCACTCCAGGTTTATGTTCCATTAGAATTTTCTTGGTACGTAAAACTCTGGAACTTTCCTTCTGATAATTCTGCAATCTAGTTTAATATATTTCCTTGAATGTTTGTAGCTATATTCGTTTGTTACCCAATTTTTAATATATATTTTTAAAAGAGTCATAATGCCATTCCGAGAAATAGAAAGTTAGTTTTAGGAGATAAAAATTTAGTTTCAAAAAGAGGTCGCACAAAACTGTTCATTTCCTCCTTACGTGGCTTGTTAATAAATTCATGCCCAAATACATTAATAGAATGTTCTCTTCTAAAATTGATTAGTCAACTATTAAACAGAAAGAACACATTTCAAATATACTCATATTTTATGTAAGAACGCCTTTCACAAAATTTAAGCTAATTTTAAGAAGCGAAGTTAATTAAAATAAAAACATATTTACAAGTCTGAAAATTAAAAACAAAATTTAAATTTATTATTTTATAAAAATGTCTTAAATTAATTATTATTATTTAATAATAATTCAAAATTGCTTCATTCATTTTCAACATTTAGTTGAAAACATTCAGGTTGGTGTCGGCTCGAAATATGAATATCACAATTCTTCATGCATTGGCATCATTTTGCATTTTTTTATATTAAGCAACATCGATGAAAAACAAACTTTAGTCTCTGGCAAAAAAAAACAGAAAACCATCTTGAAAACACAGCCCGATGCGTTCTTAAAACAAATAACAGAAATAACAATTCCCTCAACCGGTGGGAAAAAACGTCAAATACTTTAGCAACCCCTTCCCTTATTTATCAGGAGGTGATTGGGAGGTTGGCAATCCGTGGAGCGGCGTCTCTCGCCCGAGCAGAGGCTGCGAATCGCGTCCGCCTCGGCGCCACCGTCGCCTCTCGACGCGACGCGGACGCTGTCACGCGCAGCGTCCACCGATTTGCCTTTCGTATCGACGTAATTCGTAGTCGCAACATTAAACAACAAATTACAACGTGATTGTTTCCGTTCGGGCGGCGTCCGCTTGCCCCCCCCTCCCCCTTCCGCCGGCTCGCCGCGCGCCGAGGCGATCGCCCGCTCGTTCATTCGCTGGCTGGCTGGCGTCGGGCGACGCACCGGTTCGCTCGGATGGAAAGCACCCGCGCGGAGTTGGGAGCGTCGAGTGCGACCGCGCCGCCGCCTCGGCCACAGATCCCCAGCCCCAGCCCCCGGCGCCGCGACGACACGCCCCTCTGCTTCCCCACTGCTGCCGACGCGACGCCTAGTGACGGCCTCGCCGAAGCCCCTGCTGAAGGGCCTCACCCTTTCGCCTCTCTGCACGCCTCCCCTCACCCATCTCCGCACCCGTCCCAGCACACCCGCCCCAGCACACCCGTCCCAGCACACCCGTCCCAGCACACCCGGCCCAACACACCCGTCCCAGCACACCCGTCCCAGCACACCCGTCCCAGCACACCCGTGCCACCCGTCCCAGCACCTCCCATCCACTACATCTCGCTTCTGCATCGTAAATCTAACCCACTTCGCATCCGCTTCTCGATCTCCCCGAGATTTTTTGATAATCAGCTAAAGGAAACGGATTCATGAAACACGTGTACCGTAATCTATAATGGTTTTGATTCAAATAGTCACGCGTGTGAAAGTAGTTGGGATAAGTTATCTAAGAAAAAATCATGAATTTGAAAGGCTAGATAGACATTGTTTGCTCGGGCATTTTCAAGTTAACAACGAGATTCAGGCCTTCAGCCTCCATAATTAAAATAAGTCCAGCCAGCACATTTCCAATTGTTCACTAAAATACAGATACAACGTATTATGACACTTCTTTCGCGTAACTTTGACTACGGTATTTCCACTTAATTAAACACATTTCAAACAAACATTTCAAACGTGTTGTATTTATCCATATTCACTTTAAATGCTTGACGAAAAAAGCTTACTGTCTCAGGCACCGTACCCACTGCTGCCCCAGCCTCCGTCCACGCCGACAACTCCACCGTCGTCTAGTCCCCGCCTTCCAGACGTCCCCGCTCTCTCCGCAGCCTACCCCGCCCGCAGGCCGGCCATTGTCCTGCGGTCGTCGCACCCGTACGTGGTGCCGAAGCCGCTGCGCCTGACCGGTTCGCAATAGCTACCAACGTAGCTGACGTAACTGTTATTGTCACAGGCACCGCAAACGCCACCTCCGCCGTATAATCATTCATCTGTGACCATTGCTACCACCACAACTTCCACAATAAACCACTGTAACCATTCGCTATTGGCATCACTACTACTGTCATCACCATTAGCTTTGAAATCACTGGATATATCTTGATATATCCTGTCTCGTTCGATTTTATCAGGATATTTTTTCATTTCTGAACTTTTCGTGACTTCTTTGTTACCAATCAAGGACTGCCTCCTTTTTAACTCTTGATTTATTTGTGTGTGTCCTATTTGCCCTTCATTTCTTGGGTACAGCTTCAACGCTGTGGCTGCCGTTGCCGCGTATCATTATCAGATCACTGTGCCCTTTCCTGGCACAGCTACCGCGCCGTACAATCTCCGCGAATTCCATTTATTGTATTTCCATCCCTGCCACCAATACGATTACCCTCCCTAGCCGCCAGCTTCAGTTGATACGTCCTCATCTACATCTCAACACCTTTCTCATCATCTTCTTCGCGAAGCTAAAACCACTACAATCGCTACACTTTGTTTACAACCGTAACCAACACTACGTCCACTATCGCTTCCACCGCAATTACTTGCAGCAGCGAGTACTTCGTTCATGAGCTTTCCAGGTCTCAATCCAACTTCGATTCGCTTCACTTCTCTCCCACCCTCCTCCCTCCCCCTCCATCCGCCACCCCCGCAACCCGCTCGGCCGCAGTGGTCTGCGCCAATAGAAAGCGCTCCGTCGCCGTTTCAGTGAAGCTGTGCGGTGCAGTTGGCCGGAAGGCAAACACCGGTGCTGCACTTCAACCGGCTGCGGGCGCTGGGAACGTTACTGCTTGTTGCAAAGCGTTGGCGCAAACTGCATCGCTATTCCTGACAGTCATGCCAGACGCTCTAATTCTACAAATGTAGGATTGTTTTATTTTTGCAGCGCCGTATGTACTCTTGTAAACTTGTGTTAATACTCTTTCTAATACGGTAAATTTACATGTGAGTAATTAATGCAAATTTTTAACACTTTTTAGCTATTTCGATGTTTCGATTTCCAAAGTTTACTGATGCAGAACTTTGAGTTTGTTTAATTATACCGGAAAAGTATATTATTTTATGTTATTCGAAGAATACGTTTTCCTAAGAGTTAATCGAATATCATCCCAAGAATTCATGTTTTCCAGAATATTTTATCTGTACTAGTTCAATTAGTACACAAATGAAAGTTCCTCCCCTCTTCAATAATTGACGAAAACGTATTTCTATTTTTTTTAATGAAAATGCTTCTTTATTAACGCGTTGTTTTTTTTTAGTTTGCTAATTTTCTTTTCACTGTCTCTGCTCTAAGAGAAATGTTTATAAAACAACTTTTATCTGTGCGTCTCTTAAGCAAATCGTTAGGTAGAGTTTTTGCAATTGAGTAGAAAAACAAAAACAAAAACTACAAAAATTTAAATAGATGAATAATCCGACAGTTGGTTGGTAGGCATGTAGGTGGACAATGGCAGAGCAATTTACAATAAATAATGTTTCAGTTCGAAGGTCTTCCAAATCAGAATTATAATGTGAATATATCTGTAAAACGTGTACAATATTCAAACGCGTGCTTCACAAAATGAGACTGCTCCATTCCATTCATCTTCAGTAGATTTCTCCCCCGCTCATGAGCTCACATGATGGACAACCCTTTCGCACTCGTGATTTGCGAGGTGACGTTCCGATCCGTTCGCTCTGGGTCAATTGAAGCCATTGCGCTGAATCAGATTTTACTAGAGATGTGATCGGGACACTTTGCATGAGAAATTATTTTACAAAACTCCAACACTCGGGCATGCATAACGCATTATAGTACTGTGACGTGATCTCCTTGCCTTCTTTCGACAATTCCCCCTTCCGCCCCTTGTCTCAATTAGTATAAGTAATAGAATATTAAGAATTATTTTCAAAGTATTTTTAAATAAATTATGTGAAAGTTACAATTTAATCTGCATGTACTTAAAATTAGTGTATCTGAAATTATGTGTGTATCTGAAATTAATAGAGACTAGTATCCTACAGTACCCAAAATGCTACTGAACAAAACCACACAAAATGTTTTTCCACGACGTTCACACGCTTCTCAAAATCAAGAAACGCAGCAGCGTGCGATCGATTATTTAACAAAACTATCGACACATATCGTATGTTCGGGGGCTGCATAGTTTTCTATTAGTTCCAGCGCGCATAGTAAATTAGTAATACAGATAGATACCTTTCACTCCGTCGTTCTCCTGGGCACACAGGAGCAACCTCGTGAACAGACTTGCTCGGGTCTGTAACCGTGTCCGGCCCCTGAGTGTGAAGGGGTTCGCTTCGTTGCATGGGCAGCGGAGTAGGGAGGGGCAAGCGGCCTGAAGAAGGTCGGCGTGGGCGTGGCGGGGCGGGGACTCCGGCGCCAGCGCACGGACGCGTTTTTGCACGGCGCCGGGGCCGCAGGTGAATGTGTAATCATCGCGTGTTGAATACGGGCCAATCAGCTGCTGATTGCACGCCGCGGGTCAGCGCTCACTCGCTCGCCCCATCTGCCCTTCCGCACCGCCCTTTCCCTTCCAGCCACGCCCCCCCCCCCACCGCCAACCTCTTCCATTGGACACCCAAACGCCTCCTACCAACCATTCTCTCCTTCTCCCGAACTGCCTCTTCCCTACATACAGGCAACTTTTGCACCGACCCACTCCGTCACCACCCCGTACCGTCAACACCCCATACCGTCGTTACCCACTTCGTCACCGCCCCACACCGTCACTCACCCGCACAATCACCACCCCACACCATCGCCATCACCATCACCGTCCCGCACCGTCATTGCCCCTAACCAAATTCATTTTTATGCAGACTCATATGAAGTTTCAACCAATTAGGTACTATGTTCGATTTTTCTGAAAAAGAATCTTGTAGAGTTCGTATATGTAAACGTAGCTTCTATAAATATAAATTCGATCAATTCATGAATTCTTAATTTAACTTTCTTTTCAATTCGTCTGCCTGGTGGTTTGACGAATGCTGAAATAAAATTTGAATAGGATTGGTTTGAATTCGAATAGGATTTGACCCACGCAAGTAAAATTAGCGGGAATACGTGACATTCCAAAGCTTTTCCTCCTCTATAAAAGGGGTAAATATGAACACATTTTATTAGAAAGTTATTCAATTTCTTAAACTTGTAAATAATACATAATCCCTTTGTTACACATTGAGAGCACAAACAATGTCCTTTCCATCGTTAGTAGACACTTTTCACTATTCTCTAATACTTCCAGGATTGGGTTTATTAAAAAACCCTTGTTTACATTTATGATATTTACGTATGTTACATTTTATATGTATATATTTACATTTTATACTACAATGTTAGTGGAACACAAAAACGTAAAACACTTGACGGTTCTTCTACCACCGTCTTCCATACCGGCAATCATGCCTTGTAAGGGCAATGGCCTTATTTTGGTCGCCTACCTTATGTGCATAGTTACAACTGAAATGAATCTTAAGTGCAGATTTTACGAACGATAGTCGAGATCTTATTGGTGCGATAAGTCCAATAGGATTCCAATGATGAGATGCGGTTATTCCAATATACCGTATTTGAAGTCAACGTTAGGAATTTCTATCTGTTAGTTTGAGAGTTTTGTGAGTGACATTTTAATAGAACTATGATTATTTAAATTAAATTAGTATGCCCTAGAGCATCGATTTTATTCAGAGCTTGCTAAATTTTCTCCAGTTCAAAAACTCCATCCGGTTTGGAAAAAAACACGTAAAAATATTGAAAACCCATTTAAATGTTTTAACGGTTTTTTATCTGAAAAAATAAAAAAAAACTCACAATTTTATATATTGTAATATTGATTGAAAATTCAAATTTAATCACATACAAACACAAGCATACAAACAAATACTAAAATCAACACAGGTTCAAAATAAAGGAATCAGACAAAAAATATTTGACTGATAAATAAACTAACGTTAAAATATTTATATAAACTTTATTTCCTAGTATTAACAACTCCAATTTCATCACAACAAACGCACAGAAATCGAAAGACATCACATATACTGATAAAATGCGAAACACTAACACGGGTGAAGCTAGGTATTTATTTAAAAGTAAATTAATTTTATCTCCCCTTGTCTTCACTTTTCGATATATTTACGAGGGCAAGAAACAAATATCTAAAGGTAGTCATAAACGTACAGAAAATCCTCAAGGGAAAAGCATCCGGCATTTCCCTCGGTATTTCCTCTACCGAACCCGTGGAGGGCGTTTTTCTCAAGGAAATCCTCCACGAAAATGAGTTAATGATTTTTTTAGATCGTTAGTTCTGTCCTTTCTTATTTTGATCATGATACTTTTTAAAACTAACTTTAAAACCACAAGCAAAGTTCCTTGTCACGCATTTGGTTGAATTCTATTAAAAATTTGCAAAACATGACTGACGACATGAAATCCTCAAGATCGACTCAACATCGCACTAGTGATCAAGAGATCGCGAAAATTCGGCCTCATGTCCAGGTTCTCGAGTCTTCCGCGGTCTCAATGAAACCGCCATATTCGTCGGGAAATTCCTGAAGGCTTGACCCAAACAGTACAAGCCTTGAGGAAATCCTGTCCGTATTGGCAGCCATTTACTCAATTCTTATAATTTATTACAAAAGTACTAAATGTATGATGAGATCATTTTTAGTAGCTTGTCATCTTGTTTTACAGTGTAGTTGGTCCGATATAGCACAAGCTTTTCTGATAAATCCCCTCAGATAAAAGGTTTTTCGATTGAGCAGCAAGACACAATTGCTCGACTTTCTTCACCTGTACTCTGGAGGCAAATCTATGACCTCTCAAAGCATCTTAAAGCTGACCAAACATATGTCAATCAGATGTGACGACATCGGAATTGTACATAGGATGGATGCTCCTATATCTCGATATACAGATTTCGAAGGACCCGAATGCTTTGGGCGGCCGTATGTGGAGGCACGTTGTTATGCAACAAAAGAACGTCATTCGACAATCGATCTCGACGTTCTCCTTGGAGAACCATAATTATGTGTATATGGTTTGTCTTTTCATCACTCGACGGTTCAGAATCAGGGCATGGATTTGCTCAATGTTGGGAACTGTAGTAGATGAGCCATCTTGCAGTTTCCATAGTCTGCACGCTTGTTTTATTGAGCTTGAACGGGTCAATTCACTGGGAAACACTTCACCAAGGTCAAACCATTATGCTAAAGGTCTTGTTCTGAATTTCGCATTCTGATACACATTCAAATCGCAAGAAATGGATTACAAAATGTCTGTTCTTTTTTCGTGCAAACGGAGGGTGACGTAGTCATGATTGCGTTGCAACGGCGCAAGGTAATTTAAAGTGACAACGCTGAAACTTCCCAGAAGCAAATCATCTTACAAACGTTTAAAACAAAATTCAGAATCTTATTGACGTACCTTCGTAGATGCAACTTCCATCTCAATGGTATTTTGGCACAATTAGTTTTCAAACCTCTGCCAATCAAAATGCACCTCTCTAGCTTTTCTTATCAATATTTTTAATTAGAGAAGTAAGCATTTTCTTGAAACCCATAACCATTACAGTTTGAAGTTAATGTTTGACATTGCACATGATAAAAGAAACCAAGTAAAAAATGGAAATATTTATGCCCCTCTGCCGGAAATTTGAAGCAAAATAGTGTTTGATTGTTCTACTGATCTCAAACAGTTCTCGTGCTTGCCCGAGCACGATTTAAAATGTCTCTTCAACATCTTAGATAAGATGTTAACAAAGCGCAAGATCCTAGATAATTTCTAGAAGCAGATGCGGGAGGCGCTGCTGTGAACATTGGCGTAGACGCAGAAGATTACGGCGCGCAGTAACGAGGCGAAAGATGAGAACGGGTGGGAGAAGGAGGCAACAGAGTGGGAAGGGGCGGGGGAGGGGAAAGGGGATGGGATGGAAGCAGCCGACGTCTGTTCATCAGAGCGCGACTTATTTAAAGATAATATGTGGGGGAACAACTCGCTCTAACTAGCGGGGGAATCAAAATAAACGCTGCGCCAGCGGAGGCTGAGCAGCGGGGGTCGCGCTTGCGCTCTGCGCCCTGGGACTTCAGCCGCTGCCATCTCTCTATGAAGTGAGGATGGTATTTCTCGTTCACATACCAATGTGAACACGACTCGATAAATCGGAACTCGGTGACTCGGAACTCGGTAACTCGTCTATTCATTCACATTGCCGATATAGTGCTATTATATCGATACTTGATAAAAAGGTCCTCACGTTACGTTAATTTTAAAAAATTAAATCCATGCTGTGAAGTTATTTTCCCACTTATTTAAATCTGTAATGACCCGTATTTGTAGATGTAAGGGCCATCACTGTTTGTCTTCTTCTTTGCACTGCTGTGTATTGCCGATTCATTCATACTGCCCATATAATATCCTAATATATCGATATTTGATAAATACTTTCTCGCTTTACATTAATTTTAAAAAAATAAATCTATGCTGTGAAATTATTTGCTCACTTTTTTACATAGGTAATGACCCGCGTTTATAGCTGTAAGGATCATAATTCACTGTTTATGTTCTTTGCATTGATATGTTGCAGACATATTTTCCTGTTTGGATTTTTTAGAATATGCTCATTGTGACTCTTAAACAATATTTTAAAGCAGTGAAATTGTTTAACAATATATTATTTAATTCTAACTACCATTCACTTACTATTTAATACTTGTTTTTTCACCAAGAAAGTTATAATCTCCAAATGATAATAAAACGAAGTAAAGTGTGAGTGAAGAAAGTAAAAGAAAGTAATGTGTGAGTATACCTGACGATAACATCCGATGTGCTGGATTTCGTTCAACTCTAATGTAGGAAATATTTATAAAGATTTAAGTTTATGCAATGAAGTTGAAATAATGTTTTGTGTACAACAATATACTCCTAAAATAACGCGGCGGAGGGTGAACAACGGGGGTCGCTTGCGCTCTGCGCTTGGAGAGTTCAGTCGATGCCGTCTGTCTATGAAGTGAGGAGGATGGAGTGAGTATGTTTTCTCATTCACAAGTCAATGTGAACACGACTCGTTAAATCGGAACTCGAAACTCGGTAACTCGATAAATCGAACGTCTATTCATTCATACTACCGATATATTGACGTAATATATCGATATTTGATAACTACTTCACTTTAAATTAATTTAAAAAATTAAATTAATAATTTTAAGTCAACTCTCTTCCTACTCCTCTGTTTAATTATGGCGTTGCTATTTTGTATGTATGCTAACTTGGCAACTAGCGCGATTTTCTATACATCAACTTTTTAAAAAAGCTGTGAAATGCTAACTTGGCCATAGCGCGATATATAAAAAAGAGAGCTTTAAAGGAATGGCGCAAAATCCTAAATAATTATTGTTCATCGCAATCAAGTAAACATGATTAAATAAGACGTGCTTCTTTTAGGAGATACTATTGTATTTTAAAAAAATTATACTTTCAAAAATGTCAATATAACTTTTTAGTTTTTGTAATTGTAACCAAGCTGCGGCATTGATTAATTCTATTTCGAAATAACTATCCATATCCTCTTGTCAACAATACTTTCGCCTGGGATAACTTGTATACGTTACTCCTCTCACCCTCTAAGAACGCAATTTAAACGTGATCTCTTTGTGTGGAATTTGTGATACTTTGTGAAAACTGATGAACTTGAAGTACATTTTTCGGGATTCTCTATCGAGGTTAGCCCGCCGAAACCCGGTACGAGAGTAGGTCTTCGGTCTTCGGGCGTGTTGAGGGATGGCTCGTAGGCATCGCAACGGTCCGGGTTAGGCAGCAGGCGAGAAACTACGCGGCTCTGCTCTCTGACAGGTAAGTTTGTTGACTTTGGCGCCCACTACGCGCTCTCCATTTCGCCTCCGTTCCTTCTTCCCTCCTCCTTCTCCCCCCTCTCCTCCTCCGTCCGTCCTCTGGCGTTTACTCGGCACTTCGTGGGCTGGGGTAATTCGCTCGCGGCTCGTCCTCCCTGTCCTCCCTTTCTCTCTCCCTTCCCGCTCCCTGCCCCGCCCCCTTTCCCTTCTCTTCTTGCCTGCATAGCCCCTCTCTTCACCCCTCCCTCTCCCTTCCTCCTCCTTACCGCCCTTTGCCCTCCCTTCCCTCCTCGTGTTCCCCACGTCGCCCCCTCGTTATCCCCATCGTCGCCTCCTCGCCGCCCCTCGTCTCCTCCTCGTCGCCCGCCGTCTCCATCGTCACTGCTCCTCGCTCCCTTCTGCCGTCAGTGCTCGGCGCGCCGGCTCACAGGCGCCTTGAGTCCCGGCGTTGCGAAGCCTCTCGCGGGCTAAGTTGCAAATTCTTGTTGCGGCGATGCAATTACATTTATGCCCCCTCGCCCGGTGCGCGCCACCGCCTGACCCCGGTTCCTACTCTAACGCCTTTATCACCCACCAGAGCACCGCGGGAAATGTGGAGGGGGCAGACGCGTTTCTAGTAGTTTCTCGTCCTCATGTTGTGGGGCAAGAGACTTAATTCAATTGAGTTTGAAATCAGATTCCTTCATGATTATTGTAATGGATAATCTACAGAAGTATTATAACAGAAATGTTGCATGATGAATGTATAATGTTTCATATTTATTTAAGACTGATTTTCTCTGTAAGTGTAATGTAACTTCGTTGTAAATAAATTTGTCATTTCTTGAAAGTATCAATTATCAGCTAACTTTGAAAGTAGGGCATGTTTGCATTTCACTAATTTTCAATTTTCAATATAATGTTTTAACTGAAAAATAGTTGCTAGGCGGAGATGTCATTTTTATTTTCTTTCCTGGTTTGCACTCCTTTGTTGCAAATTACAGAACTCGTCCAAAGTGCTAGAGAAAATAGGAGAAGAGATGAAGAAAATATAATAAAACTATTTCCAAAGGAATGTTCTGAGTTATAACGTATACGTATTTCTTTTTCTTCTTGAAAACATTTTTAAATTTTAATAGATTGCCACAACGTCCATTTTTTAAACGTAAGTATATATAATTTTTCCAGCAGCATTCTAAAGTTCTCAAAGAGAGGAATACAATTATAAAAGCTTAGTTAATATTCGAAAAAAAAACTCTATAAAAAATGTGTTCTCCGTTTCCTCAAAAATCACGTGTACGCTGAAAAGTACAAAAATATATTCGTTACTTTCAATAAAGTTTCCACATTCACACATCTGCCTTTTTCCTGCATACGCCATCCCGTTATAACTCGGAAATATCGCCTTTATCGTTTGCCTTCAGCCAGCGATCCTGGACCACGAATATCCAGCGCCGTAGGAGGCACATCGTGGGCTGTTTTAATTTCGTGCTGCAGTCTCAATTTAATTCACGGCAGTAATTAGTTGAATTATTCGCCCGTACGTCACCGAATCAACTTTCATTAAACTGGCCTGACGAACCTCCGGCGTCGTGACCGAAGCCAGCGTCGCTCCCGCCGCCGCCGCCGCCACCACCACCACCACCACCACCACCACCACCACCACCGCCGCCGCCGCCGCCGCCGCCGCCGCCGCCGCCGCCGCCGCCGCCGCCGCCACCACCACCACCACCACCACCACCACCACCACCACCACCTCCACCACCACCTCCACTACCACCTCCACCTCCACCACCACAACCCCCACCTTCACTCTCGCCCACGCCCACATCCACGCCCCCTGCCACGTCCACAGCCCCGTCCACATCCACCCACGCATGCGCCCTCACACACACACGTCGTCCTCGTTCGCTTTCGCTCCTACTGCCGCTCTAGTTACCCCTCCAGACTAGGGACGTCAGCAAGGGAGGCAACAACGACAGACTACGGGCCCTCTGAACGATATACAGGACTCTAAAATAGTTTTTTGTATTCCAGCATTTTAAGCGATCTTTCCTGTTTCAAGAAATCGTTTATAATCGGTCATTTTACGGCACAAACAATGACGTATTGGATTTTGCAGCACGGATGATTCCATCATCACATATTCAGCCTATCGCAGCGATAGAATCGGGGGGAGGTAGAGGTAAACGGAACAGCCAATCACAGTTTTCTCTCAAAGATGTCAAATACTCGAGACGTCACAAGAAAGTCTTCGTAAAATTAAGTTTGCTTCTCTTATAAATTCATGTTGCTCACTACTAACGTCGCTCGTTTTCAAAACATGCACTCATGAAATAGTTTAACATTGTATAAACTACTATTATACAACTATAAAAACGCTTCAAAATTATATACGTTTATGTATTATTTCTTAATTTGTATCCATATTAAAATTAAAGTACTCTCAAATTGCTCTCAGACTATTTCTAGTTGAAAATGTATTACTTCGTAGAAAGAATTGTAAAAGTTCCGTTAACACATTTTAGTTTAAAAATTAAAATATACAAACAAAAGTAACGTATAAATTAAATAGTTATTACGATATTTGCCTTCAGTTCAACAAAATTGTTTCCCTTGATATTGTTTAAAATGCCCCGTCTTGCGTAAACCATGAAGCCGTCCTTGCAGGCTATTGTCAGCGTCTCAGCTCCCGCTCTCTCCGGAGAATTCCTCACCTTCCATTTTACTTTCTCGCCCCTCGAAGGTACTTTGTAAGAAGAGATATTAATGTAATCGTACGCCGGAAAACGGCGAATTTTCGACCGAAAAACTCTTATTGCCGAGCCCTGGTAAAGAAAAAGTTGATAGATCCAGTTGCTAAATATAGTGGGGGAAATTCCTCTACTACTGGGTGTAGTCAGAATCCATGTTTTGTGGGTACTTAATATTGAAAAATCGATTGACGGTAGAATGCCTGTCTGTCCGTCTGTGGTCAACGTTAGCGCCTTAACTGTTCAGCCGATTTTCTCCCAAATGAACATTCTCCGATCGACTTATATGAATTCGACGTTCTGGGAATATGAAACGGATATTTTGATTTTCGAGGATACTTTACATGAAGCGAGCATTTATGTGTTTAAGCGTCGGACCGAGTTGAACCCATAAGGCGTGTCTGTAGCATAGTAGTATGAGTAACGGCGAGGTAAATCTGAGGGTCTGAGTTCAAGTCTCTGTACGGAAAAAAATTGTTGATTGAAAACAACTTTGTAGATTTTTGAAGTAGTATAATATAGCCAAGCAGGTAGAAATAATATGAAAAGGTATGTGTTTTCGCAGCACCACTAGTTACAATAGGCGTCCACATGTGTGTTCCATCTATTCTCGCCTAGTTTGTCCATGCGCACATTCCAGTATCTTCGTGTTTCTTTTCGGTTCGAATACTGAAAAAATTACATTAAATACTTCAGTAATATATTAGAAAATAGTTTGAGGTGATTAATTTATCTACAGAAGACGAAACGAATAAATAATTTGCTTTCATTTTTCGCAACCGGAATATTTAGAATACGAAAGAATGCAAATAGAACACTGTTTTGATCTACAGAACCTTCCATAGACATTCAAAAATTATGGTAAGAAATGAAAAAGTGCACTGATGTTGCATAAATTGGAGATACAGCTGGGAAACATTCGACCTACGTATTACCCTATGCATTCCTTCCATTTCTATTTGCATTTCATTTGGTACCCAGCTCGGAAATACTGTAAGGTCTTTTAAAATGAAAACACAATTTTGTCGAAATATGCTAACCATATGTATCGGCATCTGTGTGCATTCATTAATATTTTAGCACATGGAGCCCACAGTTAGAGGCACCGCCTTGACATTCAAACTTCTATCAGCTGGCCCTTACCGACGGGAAATACGCATTCCCTGTGGATTACACCACGCTACTACCTACACCACCTGCACCTTTTCACTCAACTGCCACCGCAGCTCCCATCCCTAAAACATTACTACCACAACGTCACCCTCCATCCATGCTTCCGGTGTGACCATCACCCCAACTACCATAGCTTCAACTCCCCACCCCCACCACTTCCCTCCTCAACCCCCACCACCCTTCCCTACTTCCATCGCTTCAACTCCCCACCCCTACTCCCCGCCACCGCTACTCATCACCTCTCCCCGCTACCGCTACCGGGCACTAGGCCACACCTCCGCTCCCCGCCTTCACTCCCCGCCTCCTCTCCCCGCCCCACTCCCCTCCTTCCACTCCCCGCCTCCGCTCCCCGCCTCCGCTCCCCGCCTCCGCTCCCCGCCTCCGCTCCCCGCCTCCAGCACCCGCCTCCAGCTCCCTCCATCAAGTTTGCCACCGAGGTCACCATAACCACCACCGGAGGCACATCTGCCTGCGCCATCACTCCCACCGCCGCTGTCACTGGATGACCTTTGAGCGGAGTAAGGCGAAGCCGACGTCGCGTTGAATGCGCGCCTGTTCCACAGTAATTCTAATTAGCAGGCAACAACTGGCGACTCTGGCTGTTTCGCTCGTGCGGACGCCGCGCCGCGACCGCGAGCCCGCCCCCGCCACCCCGCCATCTTCCCCTCGCCTTCCCCGCCCTCGCCCTCACCCTCACCCCCGCTCCCGGGCGGGTCGAGCCACCGCGCATCGCGGAGGCCGTGTGCAGCCGGAAACAAGTTGCCACCGCCCGCGGGACGCGCGCGGTTGCGGTCTCCCCAGTAAGCGCTGCATATGTCTGTGTACGCGCGCTTCACTCTTTATGGGAGGGGGAGAATGGGCGGATACTCAAAGAGAGAGGATGCGACACAGCAAAATACATATTTTGACGTAGAGTGTGATCATTTTACTTCTGCTTATTGTCAGCGGATGTGCAGAATTGTTACTCTCATATTAAAGCTCGTTGTCTCGTATGTTCTAAAAATGTTTAACACTTTAACATTCATTTGCGACTTAGGTGATTTATTTTTACAGTATACTCTAGATAATCACGCGATGCTGGAATTGCATTCTTCGTTCTTATACATAAATGAGATTAATCATTATTTTGTTTTAAATGTTACTACTCTGCTCAAATGTATATTTAAGCTTGGGCGGAAGAACTGGCCTTACAGCCAGATCCTCGCCATTAATAAAGATGATATTATTATTATTATTATTATTATTATTATTATTATTATTATTATTATTATTATTATTATTATTATTATTATTATTATTATCATTATATATCTTACTTAGAGTTCAATGTAAATTAATGAATGCTCAATTGTATTCCTTACGGAATGGCAATCATAAAAATACTTCCTGTAGTAATATCTGTTTAAATATAGCATTCTTTTATTGTCTTCATGTTAGTGTTAAACACCTATCAATATTTTCTATATTTTTACAAAAGTTAACAAATTGATTAGTAAGTCCCATTTTATTATTAGACCACAATTAATTTGAAGTTTTCATGGCAAGATCTGACAAGGGGTTTTTATTCATGAGCGAACAATGAGTATTTAAACTCCAGGTATACTTGTCTAACGTAATTCTCTTGTTCGTAGTTCTGTTTTCATTTTATAAAGAACGATTCAAAAACACCATTCAAGAAGGAGAAAATCGCAAAATATCTTGCCTAGAAAATAATCCATGGTAGGTTCATTTGTTTCTGTAGATGATAAGGCTCTTCTTTTCGACTTCTCTATTTCCTCTCTTTCCTACTTTCTGCAATCGCTCTGCGAGTCGCTTTGTTCGCGAAATTTCCCCCTTCGTTTTCACGCCATTGCTCCAGCAGCGGCGCGGCGAAAGCGATACCACTCAAATTATCGGGAATTCGGGCTAATGGAGGCCATGTACCCGGAAGAGCGAACCGCCCTCGCCACGCCCTCACGGCGCCCTCGCCGCCGCCCTCGCCGCCGCCCTCGCCGCCGCCCTCGCCGCCGCCCTCGCCGCCGCCCTCGCCGCCGCCCCCGCCGCCGCCCTCGCCGCCGCCCTCGCCGCCGCCCTCGCCGCCGCCCTCGCCGCTGCCCTCGCAGCCCTCGCAGCCCTCGCCGCCGCCTACGCCGCCGCCCTTTCCGTATCGCCTTTTTCGCATATAGAGCTTTCGTATCTGTCCTTATCATCCTTTTTCTTTTCCCTTCCCTTTGGTCTCGTTAACTTTTCCCCTATATCTTCGAGGCTGAAGACTGAAGACGCTGTACGCCAATATTCCAATAGTTTATTCGCGTTAGATATCTGTTGTACATGAGGCCAGTGTATTAGCTGAATTTTATTTCTATCACTTTTCTGCCTAACATCCTCTCTCATCAGTCTCGTGGCTTCCATTTCATCATTACTTTCTTTATTCCCTTTATCGCTATATGAGTACTTCATAATAACTTTTTTAATGTTTTCGTTATTTCCATTTATTTAGCTTTTAGTTATTTCTCTTTAGCCATTTCTTTCTCCCCTTCTCTCAGTACATCTTTCTTATCTTATTCTGGCACGTCCTATTGCCTTCTGATGCCAGCTTGTTCATTACCAACTTCCCGTATCTCGTAAAATGTTTTTACCCCTACATAAAGTATCTTTGTCTCCCTCTCCCACTCTCTCCCTCTCTCCATGTCTCTCTTCGTCTCTCCCTGTCTCTCTCCCTCTCTCTCCCTCTCTCTCCCTTTCTCTCACTCTCCTTCTCTCTACCCCTCTCTCCCTTTCTCTCATTCTCTTTCGCTCTTTCTACCTCTCTCCCTCTCTCTACCTCTTTTCCTCCCTCTCCCTCTCTCTACCTCTCTTCCTCTCTCTACTCTCTACCTCTCTCTCTCCCTTGCACTGTCCCTTGCTCTCTCCCCCTTCCTTTCTCCCTCTTTCACACATACACACACACACACACACACACACACACAAGAACACACCCACTGACTCTTACAACGGTCTTCATCTGCACTAGTCTATTGACTAACAAATATCGCTTACTATTTCTCTTCTTTAATACTCCTATAATTCCAAATTCCCAGATATACGTTCTTCCACGTCACCGTTCTGCACGCTTAATAATGATTCTCCTCTACCTCATCCATGCTTCCGAAACTGCTCCATCATCTCCAACCGAGATCGCCCCGCCGAGCACAGCGCCTGGGTCATAAACGATGTTAGCATTCGCGTAACGGTGAGAACGGTATGTTTCTTCCTTGAGCGCCGATGCCGGCGCTCTTACAGCAACAAAGAAATTTCGCTAAGGGTTATGTCTCGGGAAGGCGGTTTCGTACAACAGAAAAAGGCGAAAAAATAATAGGCGGGAGGATGAGCGCGGAAAATGTCGGCGGCGCCTCTAGTAGCGAGCCATTTAGAGTAAATGTTGCTGCTTCTCGTTCCCCACCCCGCTGGGAGAAAAGGGGACGGGAACGGGAAGCAGGGAGTGGCGGGGGAAGAGCAGAAGCTAATGGAGGGGGTTGTCTGAATTTGAATCCTGCCGCCGTAGTCGGCGGACTTCTCTTTTGCTCGCGTTATAATATCTTCATTTCAATAACAATCGGTCCTAATGGCCGTTGCTAGAAATTCAAGGCATTACCGTGTAAGGACACACACACACACACACACACACGCACGCACACACGCACTGGCAGTCTCACACACACACACAATATAGTGTCGACGCTGTGGAAAGACGAACAAAGCGGAGAGGGGGTGGAGAGGTAGGATCTGGAGACCACGATCGCGTCCGTTCCCGCACGACCACATCGCACCGCCCCCGACCGCCTTCGACCACATCTAGCCACCTCCGCGTCACCCACCACCCCCTGCAACCCCCCGGCCACACCCCCTCCAGGCATTCCCTCCCCGCACGCCCCACGGCCTCCTGTTCACTGCGGGAAGCTGGCTGCGTTCGCCGCGCAACTTTTTATTCTTTCTCATGGTAATCACAGCGGCGCCGCCGCGACGAAAAAGCGTAAAAGGCACGGTCTGGGCGTGTAGCGGCTAACTGCCTCCGCCCCCCGGGGAGAGGGGTGAAGGAGGGACGTGGAGCGGGGGCGGAAACGGGGCGGGGCGGGGAGAGAGGAGCGTCGCCGGCGCACGAAACGAGTCGCCGCTGCACCTGAGATGATTTTCTTCCCATCCGAGGAGAAAGAACTCCGAGCGGTTGTACGTGCGCGCTGGAACGCCGACGCCCTCCACCCCCCACCCTCTCACCCGCGCTACCCCAGCCGCTTCCTCTTCCTTTTCCTCCTTTTCTTTCTGTTAGGGTTGGGGAGCATTGCAATCTGCGGAGAATTCTTTTTAAAAGAGAATGATGTGCGCCGGTAAACGAGACAGGTTAGGTTAAGTTCTACGCGGGTACAGACCCGAAATTCTAGCAGGTTTAGGGATCTGAAATTCTCTGCTCCCTGCGAAGGAGAGTTGTGATGTAAGTTCTAAGCCAAATATTAACTGAACCAGTATTACTTTTTAGCTTGTTAGAATGGTTAACGTGTTTTCTCGTGTTCTTCATACCCTCCTAGTTATTAGAGTTTGAGCTTGAGAATTCATAAAACGTTCTTGAGCAAATCTTAAAATATTTCTATACTATTACTATATTTCGATAATTATCATCCTTCATTAATAACATGAGTATATGAGATGCTTTGTGGTGTTCGCAAACTCTTACTTCTTCTGTGTTGGAGATATATTCATTCGAATTTTATTTGCAACATACAATGGTGCCAAAAGGGTAGCCTTTCATGCCATAATGGGTCTGGGTGATACAAGAGAATATGAAGTAATTGAGATTCAGTGCGACTATTTTGTATGACGAGAAAACTGAAACATCGTACACTGAGCACCGAATAGGCTACTATTTAAATTGAAAAGAAAAACATAAATGATCCAAACGGGTAGTTCGTGGCTCTGATCATAATGGACTTTAATAAAAGCGAATATGACTGCAACGTACTATACGCCATTAAGAGAAGTTATTCATGTCCATGCCTGTCTAGAAGACATACCTGTTCGCAAATATATCCCTTTATTTGATTTCCATAGTTTTCTGCTGTGATTTGTGACAAGATTGGGGCACTAAATAGTTAGTACGCAAAATCACCAAATTATAAATTGTAAAGTATCCATGCACATTATCCCATACTTTTCGCTAACTGTTGAATCCCTCTTTCGCAGGAGATCGAGCACTGCTACTACCACGGCACCGTCAAGGACTACCCGGGTGCTACGGCAGCCTTCCACACGTGCAACGGGGTGTCCGGTGTCATCCACGTCGGCAACGAGACATTCGTCATCCACCCGTTCTACGGCGGGGATCTCTCGGTGAGTAGCCGCCCTGCGCGCACAGCGGGATTAGATGGCGGACGATGGAGTTGGAGGGGTTGGATTGGAATGGAAAGGGGTACATCAGAACGGGAAGGGCTTCATTGGAATGCAACGATCTGGATTAAAATAATAAGCGTTGAATTGGACTGGCAAGGGTTGCATTGATATGGAAAGGATTAGATTGGAATGGGAAGATTTACAATGAAATGGAAAGAGCTTCATTGAAGTGGAAAGATTTTCATTGAACTGGAAAGAGTTGCATTGAAATGGAAAGAGTTGCATTGAAATGAAAAGGGTTGCATTGGAATGGAAAAGGTTGTATTGGAATGGAAAGGGTTGCATTGGAATGGAAAAGGTTGCATTGGAATGAAAAGGGTTGCATTGGAATGGAAAGTGTTACATTGGAATGGAAAGGGTTGCATTGGAATGGAAAAGGTTGCATTGGAATGAAAAGGGTTGCATTGGAATGAAAAGGGTTGCATTGGAATGGAAAGTGTTACATTGGAATGGAAAGGGTTGCATTGGATTGGAAAGGGTTGCATTGGATAAAGAAGGATTGGATTGAAAGGAAAGGATTGGGTTGGAATAGTAAGAGTTGTATTAGGATCGGAAGGATTGGAGGTGACAGTGGGAAGTATTGGAGCGAGATGAGACGGGAAGTTGTGGAGTCAGAGATGGGATGGAAAGGGTGGCTGTAAGATTGAATAGAGTGGTTTGCAGTAAGAGGTTGCGATGAAACAGAATAGAATCGCACGGAAAGAGTTGACAGTAAATAGATGGAATGAAATGAAATACAATGGGATACAGTGGAAAGATACTCAATGAGATTGAAACGATTGGAAAGAGATGCAATTGGATTGACAGAAATGCGATGGCATGGGATGGAGTAGGATGCCTAGAAGTGGAATAGGAAAATAAAGCTACTTTTCAGGTGCTTAGTTTGATTTTACCTTTGGTTACTCCCCTAAGACAAATTAAGAGAATTTTCACTTCCAAATTACGAGTAATTTATACCTACTTTATATTTTTACTGTTGTAAATTATAAAAATACGTTTCTTGTTCGTACTGCCAAAAAAAGTTCTTGTATCTTTAAACTATTAATTTATATTTTACCTCATTTTATGGAGGTATGATTTTTTCTGAAGTATTCAAAGTTGAAAATTTGGCAATACTACTTATTTCAAATTCTAGAGTTTTCAAGATTGAGTTTATGAATTTTATGAAATGATTTTTAATTTTTAATGTGTAATCATTTTATTGCCAATTGTTTATATAATCATATTTGTAGAAAAGTATATTTGAGTTGCAATGCGCCAATATGCTTTTCTGATAATTTTTCTATTGATGAAATATGATGGGCATTTGAAGAGTAGAAATAAAAGGTTTTGTATCTACCAGCATTTTCTCACAAGATGAACAGCTCTCTCTCATCCTTTTCAAACCTGCCTTGCGGGAGACATGATTCGAGTATGTGATAGTTCTAGCTGTGTTCTCATCATGTTAATAGAAATTGTGGTAAGCACTTATTCACCTATTTTTTATTTCTCCAGCGTGTACATCTTCTCATTTCGCAAGTGTGTTTCTTTAAGAAGGTACAACGTCTAATACCGCATGTTCGCCAGATGGAATTTCATTACCAGTATCCCCATCCACGGCCACGACCACAGGCAGATCACAACCGTGTGTTCACACACAAGTCTAAATATCCTGCATTCCGAATCCCTTGGTTGCACAGGAGGTTTACCCTCTTCTAAATCCACAACCGTGATCAGACATGGAAAATGTACTCTAGATCGCTAGTATCCCTTTCCAAAACCAACACTTATCTCAGACAAATGTTGTTTTTTTATTGTGGCGCTGATCTTTCGACAACTGGCGCTCAATATTCTTGCCTTTTTACTGTAAAGCTGAGCAGGAAGAGATAATTACCATTGACGTTCTCAGGTAGCACCTTACCTCTCTAGAAGTCGTGGTTGTGGAAAACTTTTATGTTCCTAGTTTACTTTATTGCAATGTTCCAGTAGATCTTTTGTATTCAAAACTCAAATATTGTTTTTATCCTATTTCTGACGAAATTTTAAATTCATTACATTCGCGACTTGATCAATTCGAAGTATGTTATAAAGAGTTTTACTAAATATAGTTGCATGAAATACAAAATTGAAAAACATGGTAGTTTTCTCGTAACAGCGTTACAGCAATTGTCAGGTGGGTCATATTATCGAACTGTCAAAAGAGTACTTAGTATCCAACAAATAATCAATAAATGGTCACAAACTTTTCTGCAAAAAGTCGTGTTGTACTCTGATGAACCCTTCGTCAATTTTTTCAATCTAAAAAGATCACGAATTTTATTAACGAATGAAAAATATCCCTAACACATCAGTCTACCGTAAAAGAAAATTATCCTGGATGAAACAAAAAAGCTTTTCGGAATTGCAGGGGAATGCTCTTTGAGAATACTCCAACGATTGCGCGAGCTTGATACTCGGAAAATTATGTGTACTTCGCATATTACCGATTGGAGGTAAGTGGCATTCACCAGGCTTACCGCAGTCATCTTCCAAAGCGCAGACGGCGATCCGAAATCACGGCCACCGCCACAGAAGCCTTTCTCCACCGCCCCCAACGCCACCGCCCGCAACGCCTCCGTCCCCAATGCCACCGACCAAAACGACACCGTCCTCATCGCCCCCGCCCCCAACGCCTCCGCTCCCAACGCTTCCACCCCATCGCCTCTGCTCCCAACGCCTTGCCCCTAATGCCATCGTCCTCTACGGCTCCGCCCCCAACGCCACCTCCCCAACGCCATCACCCCCAACGCTATCGACCCCAACGCCACCACCCCAACACCCCCACCCCCAACGCCACCGCCCCAATGTCATCACCCCCAACGCCATCGCCCCAACGCCATCGCCCCAACGCCATCGCCCCAACGCCATCGCCCCAACGCCATCGCCCCAACGCCATCGCCCCAACGCCATCGCCCGTTACACCATCGCCCCCAACGCCACCACCCTTTAAGCCACCGCCCCTCAACGCCACGACTCAACACAACCGGTCCCCAACATCACCATCATCGCAAATGACCCCGTCCCTCCCATCAACCCTGACTTCACCCCACCTACCCCATTCCGACACTCGCTCCCGTCCCGACACTCGATCCTCGATCCTCGCTCCCTCTCCCCACCTTGACCTGCACTCTAGAGCTTTCTCCCGGACAGCCCCCGCCCCCGTTCACGCCACTGATCCTGACACCACCACCACGTCTTTCATCGCCTCTTCACTAGCGGACACCATAGCCACGCCCCCACCTCTGCTATCATTTCCTCCAACGCCCTTGCCTCACTGCCAACCTTAATTTTACTGTTCCCGCCACGACTCCCCGCTCCGATACCCTGCCAACGATCCATCTGACTCCTGGCACCGACTCCCCCCACCGACTCCCCCCACCGACTCCCCCCACCGACTCTCCCCACCGACTCTCCCCACCGACTATCCCCACCAATCCCCCCACCGACCCCCGAAACCGGTCTCCCCACCACTGATACCCGCCACCGACACCCCCGCCATTGACTCCCCGTCACCGATCCCCCCACCGACTTCCCCGCCAGCGGTATCTCCGCCACTGATCCGACTCCCCCTTCACCAACGCAATACCTCTGCCACCGACTCCGACTCCCCCGCCGCTAATTCCACCGCCACCGTTCCCCACTAACTCGTCCCTGTCACCATTCCCTCACCACTGACTACCCTTTGCCACCAACCTCTCCGTCACCGCCCCACACCACCGACCTTCCCGCCTACATCCCCGCCACCGGCCCCTTCGCCTTCATCCCCCCGCCACGCTCCGACAACAGCGCAACGCCACCATCACCACCATAATCAGTCCCCCCACCCCTCTCACCCCTCCACCTCCGGCACGCGTCCGCGGTCTCGGCTTCCCGGAACGCGGAAGAGAGGGGATTCGCCACCGGCGCAGCTCACCGAGCATCGCAGTAATTACGGGCGGCGCGGGCCGGCGGCGATGGCGGCGGCATTGGCGGCCCGCGCGCTGTTTGCACAGCACCTTCAATACGCAGGGCGGGGCGTCGGCGCGGGGCTTCTTCGTGTTGACCGGCGGCCGCCGCTGTCCAAGCGCACGTCACTCGCGCAGCGCCGGAAATTGCTCGGAATGCACACACGCGCCGCCCGCTGCCGGCCTGTAGTTACCGCGCGCTTTTTGAAGGGCAGGGCGAGAGGAACCTGTTCGCGGAGGGCTGAAGCGCTTTGTTGTCACTCGGGGGAGGGTGCGGACGGGAAGGGAAGGGATTTTTTGAAAAAAATGGTTGCTTCGATAAATTGTTTCCTGGTATGACGACGTCGTTTGTAAACTTCAGGGAAGGTTGGTCAGATCTGTCGTACGTCACATACTCCTCACATATAACGTAACTGTTCTTTCAATATTGTAGAAGGAAAGACAAACTGATAATATAGTACAGGAAGTAACTTTAAAAATAACAGTTATAATGGGATTGATATTCATATTCTGTTACTGATATTAAAAGTAACATTACAGTTATTGTTAGTAATTTAATAAAATAATAAGGGTTGGCTAAACTCCTTTTACACACCTTTATAATATATGTATTTTATATGTATAAACATATGTATTTTCACGAATTATCTTTGAGAAACGCAGATGTTGTTAACACGCGTAAGAAGGCTTTAAATTCAGACACCTACTTTTTTCATAATATTCTTAATGTAATACAAAACCCTAGAAAAATGGGACAAGTGATTTTAAGGAAGATGACAATACAGATATTACGTGTCTTTTTCTCTGTAAACTGTGCAGTTAATTAATTTTAATGAATTATTTAACTAATACTTAAAATATTCGATCAAAAAGAGCAGGGTGTATTAATTACGGTAATGCGTGCTCTAAAAATAAAAGATCAATTTATATGTCAAAAGTTGTTCGGGAATTACTCATCCCACTTGCTACCCGTTGAAGTAACTGCACGAGTTTTTTCTAGCGGTAAAAGGGTTAGTCTACTATAGTTGACTCGGGAGCCTGGTTATTATTTCTGCGAGAAACAAATTGGTTTGAAATATTATTGTTCTTCTCCATTGATATTTCTCCGTTATTATAATGTCGTTATATGAATTCGAAGAAAGTTGAATCATCGCTAATATGTTGTAGGAATTTTTTTAATATGATAGTCATGTGAGATGTTTGGTAATGCTTTAGCCATTTATCATTAAAAATATAAGTTTGAAACGAAAATGAATAATTTTATGAATAATTTATTATAATTAAGTGAATTTTTAAAAATATGTTTTAGTATTCTTCACAACTAAATGTTTTCTCCAGTCATCAAAAAGAAACGAGTTTTCAATGAATTTAAGATTGAAAATTGAATTACTTCTGCGTTTGACACTCCATTTGCCTGTTTGTTCAAGCTGTCATCCTCCTAATTCGAATACTGTCACTATATTCCACGCAATATGCATGAAAATGGCATTACAATAAGTATTTTTCTCGATTTTCATTTTAATCCTGTTATGTTTTAAGTTCCTCCAATCAAAACTCAATTTACGACGACGTCAATAAACTGAGTAGCACGAACTCTAATCGTGCCGCCAAAAACGTTGAAAATGGCGTGTGGTTTGGCAGCATTGCATTACAGGACGATTCGTATGCTATAATACAACGTGTTTATACATACAAACCGGCGCGGCGGCTAAAAAGGTTACTGCGAGTAAGTACACACTTGGCCTGCGATGATGTGATTAAGTTGATCGCTATTGTTTGATGTTGCAATATTCCACCTCTTTATCAAAGAGGCGCCGGTGGCGATGCGGCCAGAGGGACCCCACGAGGTTTGCATAATCAAGCATATCCGCCCGCATAGTAATCGGCGGTCCCTCGCCAGCCTCCGTTGCCAACCTTCTCTCCGCATCCACTCCACCCGCTCTTCGTCTCCGCCTCATCCACACCCCGACCTCACATCGTCCCCCACGCCATCCTCGCCATGTACCTCCCCCGTCCCCACGTCGTCACCACCTCGTCTCTCCCCTCCTCCACACCGACTCCACCCCATTCCCACCGCAGCCCCACCCCGGCCCTACCCGGGCCCCACCCCGGCCCTATCCCGACCCAACCCGGCCCTACCCCGGCCCTACCTCGGCCCTACCCCGGCCCTACCCCAGCCCTACCCCAGCCCTACCCCAGCCCTACCCCAGCCCTACCTCGGCCCCTCCCCGGCCCCTCCCCGGCCCCTCCCCGGCCCCACCCCGGCCCCACCCCGGCCCCACCCCGGCCCCACCCCGGCCCCACCCCGGCCCCACTCCGGCCCCATCGAGGCCCCGCTTTCCGTCTAAAGGCCGGATGGACCGACGGAAGAACGGACGGAGGGGTGAACGCATCGCCACCACCGGCGCCGCCTCTGGGCAAACGAATTTCTTCCCCCCCTTCCCCGCCCCACCCGCCCCTCCCGCCTTGCGCTACCCTGCTCCTGCCCCGCCCCTGCCCTGACCCGGCGCCCGAGAGTCCTGCCGTGTCAGCTTCACCTCGCCGACGGCGGAACTCAGTGCACTCTCAGCTGGACAGAAGAATATTCTGTTCCACGATGCAACGAACATCACGGGATTATTCTACCAAACAAAAGATTACTATTTTTCGTATCTTTGAAACAAGATATAATACGTATTATTTTTTTTAATTTTTACAGCTTTAACATCCATCGAGTCTCCGCAAGTCGACTTTAGAAGACCCTCCCTTTGCAGAGAATCTAAAATGTGTGTTTTGCTTTGCATCTAGCAATATTTGTCAGCAAAAACCTCGAAGTAAAATTGTAACTTATCATTGTGAACTGTACGTCTTTTATTGAAACATTAAAATAATTTGTGTATTTTTTATCATTACTCGGCATTGACCTAAACGATATGATTATTGTGAAGAGGAAAATACGACAAAAATGTAAAAGCAAACTATAGATTTGACGTAATCGATTTCTGTTAGTAATATTTCTTTCTCTTTAATTAATACCAACAATAGCA
The DNA here is from genome assembly GCA_011170035.1 of Teleogryllus occipitalis. NCBI lineage: Eukaryota > Metazoa > Arthropoda > Insecta > Orthoptera > Gryllidae > Teleogryllus > Teleogryllus occipitalis. The sequence continues at coordinate 356,711 of BLKR01000348.1, forward strand.
AATGACATTTAACACTGTGAAAGGAATAGGTTCATTACCTCTTATTCTGGAAAGTAAAATATACATTAACGCATTTGTTGACTTTATCAACCTGACGTATGATTTCTGTCAACGGAAACTTCTTTGCATTTACAGTTTTTACAGTTAAAAACTGCGTGGGACGTACTATTAGAAGAAATGCATTCTGTGCACGGTTTCTTGTGCCCTGGAATCTGTGCTCTAAATCAAATACATATTTGGTTAAATTTTGAATAACAACGAGCACTTCTGAGAATTGGTAAGAGACTCATCGCTACTTACACATTTAGCAACAGTTCTTATTTTGTCCATTGAAATGCTCACTTCCGCATTGTCTTTGCTTTTCCGCATTGCCTTTCCTTTTCCCTCCTTTATTCCATCTATCCGTGCATTCCTTTCTTTCTTTTTTCTTCCTTTCTTCCTTTCTTCCTTTCTTCCTTCCTTCTTTCCTTCCTTCCTTCCTTTCTTCTTCATCCGTTCCTCCCACCAGGCTGCCGTGATGTGGCACTCTCTTGTCACAAAAGAATCCGCCAGGCGACGGCGGCAAAGGAGCTTCCCTTCCCCCTTTCCTTTCCTTTCCTTTCCCCTTCCCCTCCACCCCTCCCCGTCCCCCGCCAGTGCTGTGAGGTATTTCAAAGAACGCGGCGTCGTGAGCAGTAAAGGACAGGAGGATTTTCGGGGGGGAAATTTCATCTAGACTCTATTGCGAGGCATCGATTGGCGGCTGGCGCACCCGTCTTGTGTTCATTGTGTGGTTTCATCATTAATACTGGGGGCGGGGGAGGGGACGCTGCAGCCTCCAGCGGGCGAGGAGGGGTGGAAGGGAAGGGAAGGGAGGGGAGGGGAGGGGAGGGGAGGGGAGGGGGCTGCGTCACTGCAGGCGCTTACTCAGTGCCCGGGGACAGGAAGCCCCCGCGCTGCTCCAGTGACCTCAACGATCCCTTTGCCTCCACATGTCCCCGCCCTCGCGCAACCGCCATCTGCTTATTAAAAGCGAACTGTTCACTGCACTTCGGCCAATTATTGGTCGTGTATTCAACAAAACATACAAGATAAAACGTGGAAGACTTAGAAGTAGACTACTCGTGCAAGATATATCAAGTAGATTTTAGACCAGTTATAGGAGTGATAGTTAAAAATCCTATTTCCCCTAACCAAAATGTCATCTAAAATAATTGATATAATATTTCCCCCATGACTACACCCATTTGTTTAACTGTGTTTACTTTTTTCCCAGTTATTATTTGCCATTATCATTCATATTGCTTAATAGCAATATGTATGATAATATATACTAATGTATAACGCATTACAAAAGAAAAAAACTAGTAAAAACCATATCCAATCAATTTTAATTAATTAGCTCAATTTTTATACTACGAAGGTAAGAAAAAAGACAAACATTTTAAAGCGCTAAATCACTCTCCCCAAATAAACGTTGATAAAAGTGTTGGCGCAGGTCTACTCCTCAAAACACTTACAAAATTAATATGCTTGCAAGCATTTTGAACGAAAGCATATGAAATGTAATAATCATATTTAAATCTCCATAGTTGTGTTGGGTTAATTAAATGAGATTAAACTTCTGAAAAGAGATAAAAATTATTATCAAAGTGCAGTCGTTGACGTCAGTGTCGGTCCTCTTCATTTTCAAAATCTTCTTCTTTTGATTTTTCTCGCTGGTTCTAATCTTGATGTGAAAAATATCTGTTAACTCGAACATTTTATTTTTCGTTCACAATCGAGTTATTTGAAATCTAATGTTTAATTAGAGAATTTTCAACACACCTCAAGTCATACTGCTCTCACAAATGTTGACATTATTATGGACTCTAAAATAAAGGTGAGGTGGCAGCTTTCAGATGTGATAACAATTCATTACATTACACTAACACTCATAATGTTGTTTATTATGTCTTGTTATAAAAGTAAATATATTAACATTTGCCTACCAGAAGTTCTTCTTTTTCTTCACACTTACTTTAGTAAGAAGTTGCTATTTAATCATTTACGATTTTTTTATTATAACCTTTTTGATATCTTGGTGATAATTCGGTCTTTTAACTTTTATCGGTTGTTTATAAAAATAATTGAAACCGTCACCATCCCTAAGAACGTCGCGAAAATTCCAGCATTCCCTTGCATCCAGGCCGGTCCGTATCACCTGAAAATGTTATTTGAGTATCTGTCAGTTTAGATAAAGTTGTGCAATTGGAGCAATTTCATGAATGTTGAAATAGTACAGAACATTTTCAAAATGTTCTCTTTTCATATCTCAAAAACCAAAAATATTTTAACACCAACGTGCGGTAAAAGATTTATGTATATTAATAAAGGCATGTATCATTAGTTCTTAAATTTACAACATATTCCTTCAGTTATATTGCAAATTATGGTGGGGGTTCGTCATTGACCCTTCCTTCTCAATAGTGTTCACCGGTGTCCGGGTGACATTGGTAAGAGACTGTTAATAAAACCAGCAAAATATCCTACAGATTGCGAATAATATAGGTATTAAGGTCTTGTATGTCCTCCAAGTATGTTCATCACAATTTGGCAATAAAACTAATGCTTCACAATAAAATACATCGGTAAAAAGTGCTAAAAAGGCAATGAACCAGCAGTACCAGAACATGGATAGTACACGTAATACTCTATATGAAAAATTTGAACCTTTTCAACAGTGCGCATGATGACTTCCGAGTTACCTCAAAACTACCCTACATTTTTCAGCGATTCAAATTTCTCGTTTAACTCGATCCGTCCGTCACTTGTCATGATCTCTCTACCAGCAGTTCTCCATTCCGTTCTGAGATGGCGCAGGCTCTGCCGGTCGCAGAGCGCTCTTTGCGAGACGAAGCGTAAACATTTGCAGCAGCGTTGGCGCGGGGAACGGTGGGGCGGTGCAGCGCGGGGGGCGGGGTGCTGGCAACCGATTGATAGATTGGCTCGCGAAGAACGTACGGCGGGTCCGCCGCCGCCTAACCGGGTTTCATTACTCACCGGGCGCCGCCGGCTGAACGGAACCCGCGCTCACTTCGCAGAGAAAGTCGGCCCGAGCGATCGGATACAAACACACACACACACACACACACACACACACACACACGCACTGGCCGTCGCGCGCGGCGACACAGCGACACTCCGGCCAAGGTTGGCGGACAGGATGCAGGAGCGATGCGGCACGATTTATTTCGAGTTCGGTTTTACTCGTGCGTGTATCGTCAGGCGTTAGGGAAACTTGGAAATGGGGAAATCCACTTTGAAGCATTGCCCATCACTGAAAACCGTTTTCGGTATTTCATCAAAGCGCCCGAGGAAAATTAATTGCAAGAAATGTTGTTTAAGACTTTTGCTCACATACTAATACTACTTTGAACACGAGTGCCAATAATAGGCGGTAGTAGAATAATGTTTAACAAGTTTTCTGTTCTAATTTGGTCATTTTTTACATGGTTTTGTTAATGGTGATTAAATTATTTGTTTTTATTTTTCATTTGCTACATTATGGGCAACGAAGGGGGATGTGAGGCGAATCACAGTGTCTCTCACAAAAATGTTGAAAAAATCATTTCATTACAGAAGTTGATGAACTCGTATACGGCCTACTCGCATCACTGATATTCCACTGGCGATTGACAAATAGATGCTGGGTGAGGTCAGTTTCCTCATTATTTGGAGAACTGTAGCGTAATAATTTAATCCGAAATAGGTTTTTGAAGTGTCTGGCTTGCACCCGAAAACGAGTGTGGCATGTGATAACACGAGTGTGGTTCAATGTCAATTTGAGGCATCTGACGCTGAGAGGGAATAAAATGCTCCGCTGGGAGAGAGTTATATAAATAATGTAAATGCTTCAACTTTATTATTCCATTTCCACGACCAAGGTCGAGGTTATTTGACAACTCGCTGTGATGCAGAGTATGTTGTTTCTCGACCTGCCTAAAGGAGGTAACTCTAGTGTGTTCCATACAAAATAAATACACCTAACGCCTTTTCTATCGCTAAAGGGTTTGAGCCCGTCTACTCATTTATTTTATCCTATGCGACATTTTATATTTTGTGAAGAGCACCTATTCAATAATTTTATTTTAATAATTGAAATGACAGTTTTACGTTAAAGTTGTTGTCAATTTTTTAGATGACTTTATTTTTCAATTGCTTTTTCTCTAAATAATACCTATGCCAAGCAAACCTGTGGAGACCAAACAAATAGTTTCATAAACTAAACGGCGAGCAATAATTAAATACGATGACTCTATATTAGAAATTTCACAACATTCAGCGAAATATAATTTACATAAAAACTCACAATAAGAACTACAACGAATCATGCCCCGGTATTACTTTATTACAAAGAATAAAGCCACTTCATGTCTCATTACTAACTGTATAGAATATTTCAGCTTTTCTACGACCAACAACTTTAACTTCAGTAAAGCAGTTATATTCGAAAATAACTTTATACTCTAAAAAGCTGACTTCTATTTCAAGAATGGATGTTCAGCTTTAGACGTCACATCACGAACGCCTTTCATTTCTCAAATGCACATTTTTGAACACGCAACCATAAAAGTCCAATGTATAATTTGCTTTACTTTTCTCCGTTCGCTTTTATCTTCAAATGGGCGACGTGAAGGTCTTAAAAGGGCTGCGGAAGGTCCTGGTTGTAACACGAGTGTAAGGGGCGAATCCTGTCACGTCGCGTGCGCGTTCCGCTTCCAATTTGTCCAATCGGAAGGCGCGGCGGGGGCCGCGCCGGCCGGGGCCATTTCTTATTAACCGGAGGCTGCGAGGGCATCGGCGGCCGGCCTCCGCAGGTAGCTGCTATATTTGGAGCGCGCAACGCCCGGGCGGGCGGTGGTCGGCTGGGAGAGGAAAGGGCGCGACGGGGCTGGACCAGGCTGAGCTGCATCGTGCCCGGTTGAGATAGACTGAATTGGGGCGGGGCAAGGCAAGTGGAGACTGGGTAGGGCAAGTTAGGACGGACCAGGGCAGGGCAAGTTGGATCGGAGCAGGGCAAGTTTGGTCGGGACAGGGGAAGTTGGGACAGGGCAGAGCAAGTTGGGACGGGGCAGGGCAAGTTGGGACGGCGCAGGACAATTTGGGACGGGGCAGGACAAGTTGGGGCGGGGCAGGGCAAAGTGGTACGGGTCAGAGCAAGGTAGGACAGGCCAGGGCAATTTGGGGCGGGGCAGGGCAAGTTTTGACGGAGCTGGGCAAGGTGAGACACGCCAGGGCGAGTTGGGATGGGGCAGGGGAAGTTAGGGTGGAGGAAGGCAATTTGAGGCGGAAGAGAGATGGAGTGAGGCGAGCAGGTAGGTGTTGAATGGAGTACTACGGGATATAATAAGACAGGAGAGGCCGAAGGAATGGGCCGAGCAGAATGCCGTGGTTAAGTGCAAAAATTGGGAGAACACGATTTCCGGGTTAAGGTGAGATATCCGACTAGCCCGGGATAACTTTTTATGTAATTTCCTGGCCTGCGTTTACTGAGTGCTAAAGCATTTGTTGCGTGTGAAGCGCAACAAATGAGAGTGTATGAAGCGCAAACGGATGATTCTTAATTGATGAGTTCTGAGTTGCAGTTCCGATGGGTGGCATATTTCCGACTTTCGCGAAGCACCTGAATCCGACGACACAACCTACATGAGTATTGTAGACTCCTGGCTTTTCTCTAGTTTCCTTACTTTTTTTCAAATATTTCTAGGCGCATACCGGACTAACACTACAAACAACTAGCGGCAGACAGCGCACTCCTTCCTTCCCCATTCTTCCCCTTCTCCACTATTGAGACAGTGCGAATGTCTCCTTCCCAACGACAGTCACCACACGTAGTAATTATTTTTAGCGCCGCGCGTAAGGTAGAACGTTATGAACCAACAGTCACGTGACGGACGTTGAAGTCACAACGTCTTACCTAAGGCCTAAGGCACGATCTTCATAAACAGTGAACGCCTGTAGACCACCGTGGCCACCTTACAAACTGCAAAATGGCTGCCAATAAACAAGGAAAATTGAATTTTTCTAACATCAATAAAAAATGCTCGTATGTGAGATAGTTACAAGTAATTCTTTCGGACATCATCAACTCGGACAAGAATTACTGAAAATGATGGAAAGATTTCAGGTAAAAAAAATCTGCGAAAAAGACGATGAAATCATATCTTCGTGCTAGATTATGTCTTATGCTCGTAACAGAAGCTGTTATTCCCTACATTCTCAAGGAAAGCCGATTGAAAAGCCGATTGAAAAGCCGACTGTATACGCAGTGCACAGGGCCAGAAAATCTAAACCTTCTTTAGAATAAGTTTAGTTTACACTTGGCTCGTTCCACGGTTTAAATGTCTCGCCAATTATCTAATCTCATTATATAAACTCACGACCATATAACGTAATTATTCTTGTGATCAATTAAGTTTAAAGATGTCTTCTTACCCCTAAACTCCCTATTCTCCGAAGTCTCTTGCAGTTCTGCGAATGTGTGAATTTAATGCCTATGCTCTCACCCCATCAGAAAGAGAGAGAGAGACGTTCGTTTACTTCTGAATAATTATCTCATATCCTCCTATTTTCTACTCGAGGTACCTTGGTTTGCGTGTAAAACAGCAGTACTCCTCCCTTCTGGGTCATGACGGTAGTTTCCATGTAAACCGCGTCTCCAGAAAGTTCTGAAGTAGCGGGAGTTGTAAGCTCGACCGATTCGCAACGCGCCAGGCCCTGAACGGGATCCCTTTAACAAGGCAGCAGCGGAGATTTGGACGAAGGGGTGTCGAATCCACGCTCAACTACGTGCAGCTCTGAAACTAGCTTAACCCTCCGCCGCAAACAATGCAGCTTCCGCAGGAGCTGCTTTGGTCGTCCGCTTCGGCCGCTTAGAATAAGCAGGCGCCGCCGAAGTGAAGGAGTTAAATAGCCATCAATTCTCAAGTTTAAGTAGCGTAAGTTCCGCGCTGTTCAGCGTAGATTAGATTGGCATCAGAACGCTACCTGGTGGTTGTTTATTGTGCAACTATTACTCTTTTCATTTTGTTTGGAACGTGTTAATTTCTTGTATTCTTTATTAATCAAAAATCGGTAAATATATATTATGGAAGAGTATTGTATAATATATTATGTATTTTTATAGTTTTCTTTATATATTTCAATATAATGAATTTTGTATTGATCAGTAATATTTCAAAGTTCTTTTTTTTTCTTGTTGTTCGTACTTTCGGACTTACTTTCTTAGTAAAGTATTACTGTAAAGGTAAACAATTAATTATTATGAGACAGTAGACGAACCCAAATAAAGATACGTTGCAAACATATTAGAAATATCCTTACAATTTGTATTGTTAGTTCAAAATCCAAATTAATGAATCATTAAGAATTTGAAATGTCTTTGTCGTTCATTTCTGTTCATGCTCACTACCCATCACTTCACATCATCTTAATTTCTATTCCAATCTACCTTTATACATTTCTTTTTCAAAAATTCGCAAATATGGTCAGAATTAATATTCTTTAATAAACATATGAAATAATACATTAGTTTGAATAAAATTTCAATTCAAGCCATTGATAAGTGTTAGAATAAATGAAGGCGTGTTTTGAATCTACGGCGTTTATTGTTCCTATTTTTATGTCATTATTACCAATTACAAGCTCTTATTATTGAAGTACATTAAAGAAAAAGAAAAATATTTTTATGATTTAAGATTTTGAACATGGAATGTGTATTATTTAGTTGAAGATGGCTTATTTTGTAACTTATTTTAAATTTTGCCAATTTTTCAGATAAAGGTTTTTTCAATTGTCGCACTCTATTTTATCAAGAGCTAGATCAAAATTTTTCCCAACAGCAAAAACACCCAGTCATTTCATTTATTACACGTACGAGATTCAGGTCGATTAAACTTGAATTATTTGGAACTAGTGGCCTACCGCAGCAAAAAAAAAAAAAAAAAAAAAAAAAAAAAAAAAAAAAAAAAAAAAAAAAAAAAAAAAAAAAACACTGCTGAACAAAACGATATAACCTGATTTTCCAAACAGCAGCACGCACACTACTCAAGATCAACAAATAAAATACTTTCGATTAACATTGCAATAAATTATAGTAATTAAAGAAACGAGTGTATAAAGAGGGGGATAATTGCATGAATGGTATATTCAAGAAAACGAGAACGATAGGGGCGTGTTTTCTTATATAACATGAGTTCAATTGTACCCCTTTATACCTATGTTACGTCCAATATTTTTTTCGTTTCCTTTTACGAATAATTCAATTTTTTTAAAAATCTACCACATATTTTCCTCTCAAGGTATGCATTTCATGACGTAGTATTGCTTCTGAAAAAGATCTATTTTAGTGGGCCTTGCGTGGATTTTGTTTCCACGAAATATTTGGAAATGAAAGGAACTGAATATATGCAGATAAAATATTAGAAGCTGACAAAGTCATGAAAACATTACTTCCCACGAAAAATAAAGACAAGTAGGAGAGAGAATACAATACGTGTAAATATTGAGAAAAAACTAGTCACTTCTGACACAGTTTTGATATAGCATACTTTTTAGAACTGGTAAACACAACTGACATTTACATTTTTTTAAATTTGTAATCCTAAGACTAAATGTAAACGTTTATTTCCCCAATTTAGTTTTATTCATTCGTTGTTTATATGTAGTTATTTAGGAACGTAATATATGATGTAATTTTTTGTTCATGTATTATTGCCGACTACAAATACTTTGGCTTCGTCTGTTATATTTTCCTAATAGCATGATTTGGCTTCTTTTCTGAATTCTGATTGGTAGGTGTGAATTTTTAATTGCTCAGTAGAATTTTAATTGCACGCGTGCTCTTAACATAGAGATAATCAAAGATTTTTCATGGAATTAATGAGCACATTTAGTTAACTAAACGAAATTTTTTTAACAAAATCCATTAATGATTCTGCAATAAAATAGTATAAACAGTAAAACAGTTTTTTTTACATAATAAGAATATCAAAACAATTGCAGTTCCATAATGCAACATGTAAACAGCAAATAGTGAATGGCGAGCGATCTCTTCCTTCGGGCCTTGCTGTTGCATGAAGTCAGCTGTGACGAAGCAGTGACGCATTGAACATGAGAATTCTGGCGGTAGGTGGAGTAAGAGACGAAGAGGAATAACACAATTAAATATTTGCATTTATCAGTCAAAATCACAACTCGTTGTTTTTGTATTTTTCCCGAGTTTTGGGGAATCCACAAAATCATACCGTTACTACATGATCAGAATCTGCATAATTTTCTTTCCATTCCTACGTGCATTAAAAAATTAATTAATATTGACATCGCAGTTGAGATAAAAATACTCTTATTCATATTTCAAGTTTTTTCCAAATTATATGTTTTTGCCGTCTTTGGAAAACGGAACGAAACTTTGTGTGCTTTCTCGTTCAAATATTTTCTTATTTTCAACCGTCTTTAGTTGCCTCCTCCGCCTATTCATTAAAAACGTTTCTAGCTACTAGGAGGCCGAAGGTCAGGTTATGACGTCAAAGCCGAGCCGTAGCTGTCCTTTGGGTGCTAATTTGAAGTATGAGTTTGTCTAACGTTTTTCTTCCCCTCTGCCGTCCGCGGGTTGTGGCGTTTCGCTCGGCTGCTTCGCTCTCCAATCGCCGGGCTACCCCTCCTACTTCATCCCTCCCCCCACCTCGCTTTCCTCTGCACCGCAACCTCTGAACGTGCTCCGAACTCCCCTTCCACTCACCTCCCGATTCCCCCCCTCTCCTCCTCCGGGCTTCCACCCCGTTTGTGACGCTTCGTCGAACTTGGGAAATTTTTAATGAGCATTCTGTCAAACACAGACATTCTATATCTCCCCCTCTATCCAACTTCCAGGTTCCTTTTTTTCTTACCCGCTCGTCGTGCTTTCTACTTCAACACCCACCGAGCTGATATTTCTTTTGCTTGCTTTTCAGGGTTTTATGTTGTAGTGTGTCTTATTTTTCTATTAATTGTACGCGAAAATGTATAATAAAAACTTCCATCTATTCATGTTTTCCTACATTCATTTTTCGCAGAAGATAATACTAAACTTATTATATTAATATTAAAACGTCAATAGTTATATAAAATATATTTTATATTTCTATTGAGTGGAAAAACACTTAAATTTATAATATTTTCGCCAGTAATCCCTTTTTCGTTTCACCGATTCAAAAACTAAATGCATATGTTCGAGACTTCTGCATTTGCTTAAACGAAGCAATGTTGGGCATTATTATACGTAAGCAATGATTTTTATCGATTAATATTAAACGCAATCTGCAAAAGTCTCGTCTTTTTGAGAAAGTATTTATACATTTTGACAAACTTTTCTCCAAGTCTCCAATTATATTAAACATGACACCTAACATTCTGAAGGTCTTTTAGGTCCTTTGTTTCCCTGTTATTAAACAGAAACGGAGCAACAATCGTAACGAAATCATGGGAAGTGCATAAAACAGAAATGGAAGAAGGGGTAATATCATGTATTGTTAACCTGGGGTAACTCTGAAATTAGTCACCTCTCCATGATCACTCGATAATATGCCCACTTTCTTGCCATTCCTCTCGGCTCTGTGATTTCCTCTGTCCTAAACTCTCCATTGACCTCGCCATCCCCGGTGTCTCCACTAAGCTCCGTCCTCATCTCATCATTCTCGCCGTCCCCACCGTCCCCACCGTCCCCACCGTCGTCACCGCGCTCGTCTTGTACTTCATTTCAAGTCGCTCAAAGGCCGGCATCGGCGACCGTCTCGCTGACCCCGCTGCCCACCCTGTTCCTATCGTCCACCCTGTCCCCGCCGTCCATTCTGTCTCCGCCACCCACCCTATTCCCGCCGCTCACCCTGTTCCCACCGTCCACCCTGTCTCCGACGCCCAACCTGTCCCTGTCGTCCAACATGTCCCTGCCGTCCAACGTTTCCCCGTCGTCCAACATGTCTCCACCGTCCACCCACTCCCCACCGTCCACCCTGTCCCCGCCGTCCATCCTCTGCCCGCCGTCCACCCTGTCCCCGCCGTCCATTCTGTCTCCGCCGCCCACCCTATTCCCGCCGCTCACCTTGTTCCCACCGTCCACCCTGTCTCGGCCGTCCAACCTGTCCCTGCCGTCCAACGTGTCCCCGTCGTCCAACATGTCCCCGCCGTCCAACATGTCTCCGCCGTCCACCCGCTCCCCGCCGTCCACCTTGTCCCCATCGTCCATCTTGTACCCACCGTCCGTACATCCCTACCGTCCCCGCCAACCCCGCCGTCCACGACGTCCACGATGTCTCCACCATCACCCCATTTCCATTGCGACCACCTCCATCACTCCCACTGCCGGATCCACCGCCGCCGCCGCCGCCAGCAGCACCGGAGAAACGCTGAAAAGAGCGCATCGGGCCTTCCACAGCCGGAATTTAGATTCGTCGAACTCCGGGCGGAAGTAAGCACAAAAGAACTTTCGCCCCGCATCCGCGCAGATCGCCTTTGGACTTCTTTGCAGCGGAACTTGTCAAAGGAAAGTATTTGAGAGGAGACCGAACACAGCTGCGATTCCGAGGTGCGGTTGTTCGGATTACGTCGGAACCGGGCGAGGCGCGCCGTGCCGCCCGCCATTTCCTCCCCGCACCACATATTGGCCCTGCAGAAAGGAACCGCACAGGCACGCGCTCTACACAATTAAAACTTGCGAGATTTCCGAGCAATTTTGGACGAACGAATTACATATTTTCGCTTCGTAGTGAATAGCATTTTTTTTGCCCGAGAAATGCTGGTTCTGAATTGACAATCTTTTAATTTTTTTCTTTTGCCTGTAACGCGTTTTTCTTTCATCTGTAAGTTTAACGTTCAGAAGTTGTGATCGTTATTTTCTGAGTGAATAACGTACCTTTCGAGTGAATCATAAAGAAGTTGTTTTATAATGCAGAAATAATGCTAAGAAATAAAACGCAATAATGTAATTCTTTTTTTAATGGAATTTCAAGAATTCGATTTATTTTTAAACGCATTATCAAGTCGATGTGTTCCAGATATATAATTCAGTTATTCTGTCTGCCAAAAGCAATACATTTCAAATCGAAAGTAAATTATTGGGTTTTGGATTAATTAATGAGTTCACAAGTCGTTGAAAGTCTATTCCTTAATCGTACCCAGCAAACCCTCCTCTGAAGCAGCTGTGAATATATTATTCTCTCTCGTATTACTAGCTGTACAGCAGCGTATTCAGACGCTAGACAAAGCTAATGGCCAAACATTGAACGTACAATTTGCGATACATACAAACAAACGTATAACATGTTTCGTATTCGTGTTGAACATTTACCTTCTTTGCTTCGAATGCCATGTTTCCTTTCTATTCAGTTCTCATATGACATGTATCATCTGCAAACTCTTCACCCGCGGAAACAACAGAATCGCAATTTGATAAAATGTCATCCGTCCAACACAAGCGAATTATTTTTTATCATTTTAATCAGTAAATGTTTTTATAATATTTATGACTGAATATAGTTTATCTTTAGTGACTTTACAATATTCATGTTTGTTGAACTCTTCCTAAATCAGAACTTTATAGTTGGTTGTAAAATTTCAAATAATTGTCCATTAAAGTCATTCTTTTATTTAATCACGGAAAAAACATTTGAATATATTTTTTGTGAAAACATAGATTTTTGTTACTTTCTTCTATTTGTGTTGTGTCGTAGAGGTCCTCATTTTGCAGATCCCAAATCAAAGAGACCTTCTGTGTTGATATCTATGGTAGGAAATACTGTTCAAGTTATATTCCAAAGCAGTGTAAGTGCGCAACTATTTTCCTAGAAAAGACCTAAGCACTCACACACACACACCAAAAAAACACCCTTACTCTTACACGAAGGATGTGGCAAAATGTCTGCTGGCGTAATTTTAAACACACGCAGCAAAAGCCTAGAGCACAGGTGTAATTAAAGCTGTCCGTGAACAACGAGCGGGAAAGAGGCGTTTAGGGATTGCGCTGGCCGTGCATCAAGCAAGGCGCTTTACGCTTCGTGGTGTGGTGGGTGGAGGAAGGGGGAACGGCCGGTAGACGCGGTGTGCCCCAAGGTTCACGGTCCGGGCGGAGCGCAGCTCACCGCGAGAGGCCAGCCGGCCAGGGCAGGGCCGGGGAGAGCGGTGCCCAGGGGACATCAGAGGGAGCAACGGTTGTTGGAAGCACCACGCCACGCCACGCCACGCCACGCCACGCCACGCCACGCCACGCCACGCCACGCCACGCCACGCCACGCAGCGCCGCCCCGCGCCGCGCCGCGCGCGCTACGAGATGGAAAAACGGCAGCTCTGATTAATGCCGCGTCAGAATTCTGTGATTGAAGGCCGGCGGCGGCGGACAGCGAGGGCCGCCCCCGACGCCCCCACCCCCACCCTTCGTTCTCACTCTCTGCTCTCACCCCCCGCTCGCCTTCGATCGGATGAGCCCCCTCATCCTCCTCCTCGTAGCATCCTGAACTTCACTCCCCAACGTGCAGGGGGACTACTCTACATCACTTCCGTTTTCCCTTAACTCACTCTTACTAATCTCATTCTCGTATATAGTCTCCCTTTTCTTTTGCTCAGCACCGTTCGGATCACAGTTTCATCAACCACATATATCCATCCTCATGTATCCCTTAGTTTTTTTACATCTCGTCCGTGGTTATGAATGAAAAATGGTGGTAAGGGTGAAACTGTGATACTAACGGGAAAACCTTTGTCGAGAATTAATTCGTCTTGATCACTACAAATTCCACATATTGCGACCGTCACTAAAGCCGTTATCCCCCATGTGTAGAGTATTTGTTTTTCTCTGGTCTTCTGTCTGCTCTAATCTCCAGCTTTCATTGGTACAGTCGTTCAGTTTCCCCTGCTCTACCTCACAGTGGATGCACTCCGCAGTCGACACATTCCGCATCCACTCCGTACCCCTCCCGAACTCACCATGCAACCCAACCCGCAACCCACCCCTCAACCCACCCCGCAATTCACCCCGCAATCCAACCCGCAACCCACCCGGCAACCCACCCCGCAACCCACTCCGCAACCCTCTCCGCAACCCACCCTGCAACCCACCCTGCAACCCACCCCGCAACCCACCCTGCAACCCACCCCGCAACCCACCCCTGCAACCCACCCCTGCAACCCACCCCTGCAACCCACCCTGCAACCCTCTCCGCAACCCATTCCGCAACCACTCCTCAACTCACTCCGCAACCCACTCCGCAACCCATTCCGCAACCCACTCCGCAACCCATTCCGCAACCCACTCCGCAACCCACTCCGCAACCCACCCGGCAACCCACTCCGCAACCCACTCCGCAACCCACTCCGCAACCCACTCCGCAACCCACTCCGCAACCCACTCCGCAACCCACTCCGCAACCCACTCCGCAACCCACTCCGCAACCCACTCCGCAACCCACTCCGCAACCCACTCCGCAACCCACTCCGCAACCCACTCCTCAACTCACTCCGCAACCCACTCCGTAAATCGGGAGAGATGGCTCAGGGCATCAACTGATGACTCTCTGACCGGGAGGTCCTAGTTTCGAGTCCCGACGATGGCAGAATTTTCGACACTGGCTTGTCAACTAGGTCGAATTCAGTTGCAGTCTGGGGAAGAATTCTAGCGGCTGGCTGCTCTGATCGATAGTTTTCCGTGGTTTCTCCGATCAACACCAGGCAAATGCCGGAGTAGCACCCTAACAGACGGGCCACGGACCGATCTTTTCTACCTCTTCCGTGTCCTATCCACAGCCCTTACACATACTTACACTCACATGCGCGACACTACCCCACACATACTGGGAGACCAGTCATGAGCATCGAGCTTCTCCCAGGTGGGGGAGATATCTGGTTGGGAAAACCCCGCTAGCCTACATTAGGTCGGCGCCGGATCTCTCCTCAGCCCTTACACACACTTATACTCAAATGCGCTACACTACCACACATGCCGCGAGTGCGGTCAAGAGCTTCGAGCTTGTCCCAGCTGGGGGAGATACCTGGTTGGGAAAACCCTACTAGACGACATTAGGTCGGCGTCGGATCTCTCCATACAGCAGGAGAAGGACCACAGCCACATCCCAAGCAAAAACACCTATTACACTTACGGGACTAATGACCATAGTAGTTGTCGCGCCCGGAATCACTAACAATCAATCAATCAATCAACCCTCCCCGCAACCCACCCCACAACCCATCCCGCAACCCACCCCGTAACCCACCCCGTAACCCCACCTCGCAACCCCACCCCGCAACCCCACCCCACAACCCACCCCACCACCCACCCCACCACCCACCCCACAACCCACCCCACAACCCCCCCACAACCCCACCCCACAGCCCACCCCCACCCTCAGCCACCCCACAACCCACCCCACAACCCACCCCGCAACACACCCCGCAACCCACCCCACAACACACCCCGCAACCCCACCCCTCCTCACTCCCGCCTCTGACTCTCATACACCTCACCCTTGATAGGTCTCGGTTCTTCCTCGTTCCCTGAACTGGGAAGGCCGACTTGGCCTCTACATCCACAGTATCCCACCTGTTTCCGTCCTTCCCCTTCGGCTCTATCCTCCTTCCCTCCTCTGCCGCTCTCCCCAGCGTCCCTCGTCGCGCTCGTTGCGTCTGCGATCGGCCTTTGCCCTCACGTCTCAGTCCCTGCTTTGACGGAGCCACGCGCCTTGCATGCACTGATCTTTGATTCCGACCCTGTCTCTCTTTTTATTCGGCGCAGTAGGTAAAAGGATTACCGATGACTTTGTAGACTGAAAAACGTAATTTGTTTCTTGGGCAACATATTTAAACTGTCTTCCAACTCTGGCGACGGTAGTGGATTTCTAACGTTTCCGCTTTCCTTTGGCATATTTTACCGGGCTTGATTCGCAGCTTTGCGATTCCCTCTCTAGCAGTTTCATTTATCGAATAAGGCTCTTGTTTGGTCTGTATTTTAAGTAAACGTAAAATACGAATGATTTCTTGATTTTTCTGAAAATAAATTAAATACGTCGATGCATTTCGATTATAATACTTCCTAAATATTCAATAAAATTTCGAATATAATTCAAAAAATTTCGAAAATAATTCAAAGAAGTTAAAGAAATCTGTCCAAACATGTCATTATTTATTTTAGTTATTTTGTTTCCCTGTTAGCTTGTGTCTTCTTTTCTATATTGAAAATATTATTTAATAAATATAGTTCATTTGATTACTGTTGCAGCACAGATAACGTTTATGTTACCCTCTTTTCCGTGTTCATAATTAACAGGATTTAAGCTGCTTTTTAATTAACTTCAGAAACTGTTGATCATTTCTTTATTTTCTTTCATTCCAGTTTACATCATTTCTTCTTCTCTTTGTCCTTAGGATCATCAGTTGAATTTTTTTGCAATGAAGCATTATCCAGTAGCCAAACAAACAAAGAGTTGTTATGTTGCTATAAAATGGACTTTCAAATAAAAATGAGTTGACCCAACTGAGTGCGTGAACTCTGTTGTTATGAACATCTCAAAATTTTCTTCTCGCCCTCCACTCTGCCTTGCTCGCTTTCTCGCTGCATTCGTGCTGTCCCGAAGACCGCGCCTTGCGGGTTGGGTTAATTACCGCGCCGCTGCGTCTGGGTTTTTGAGGCGTCGGCGGCCGAAGGAACCGCATGCGTTATTCATGGTTCGGTGACTCGACAGTGCCCCTCCGCCCGTCCTACGGCTGATAATATGCAAAGGACATGTAGACGTCGGCTCGGGCCCACACGCTCGACCGCGCGGTGTACGGAGCACGGCTTGAAATCGGCTGAGATGGCTCGACGGCAGAATGATCGTGGCGTCTGCAGCGTCGTCGTGAAATCTGGGATGACCCGGAGGTCCTAGGGTTCGAGTTCCGACAGTGGCGGATTTTCGGCTATAGCTACACAGATCGATCGGATTCATTCGATGTCTGGGGAGAACGTTAGCGGCCCTGATCGGTAGTTTTCCGTGGAATCTTCGTTTAATAGCAGGCAAGTGATGGAGGAGCAGTGCCTAACAAACAGGTCATGGGCTGCGCGCGGTCTTTCCTTCCTCATCTTTGCCCTCTTTCTCTCCAATCACACACTGTCGCTTATGTTGAGAGATTAGTCAGGAGCCTAGGTCTTGTCCCCACTGCAGTGCTACCCATTGTAGGAGGTATGTGGTGGCTTTTAAACAAATAAAATAATAATGCAACATTTGAGCAAAAGTGATCATGAAACGATACATAATTGAAGTTAAGTCATATTCTCCTCCTAAAAAATAACATCATTCGTTTCATTTCACATAAATCATTTTCTTCTAATCATTTCCAAAATTCTTTTTATCGAGTTACCTGTCGAATTTCCAAAGCACATTGTATCTCACAAATGTTTGAAATATCAAATGCAAGACGCAGCAGCTAGATCTTTCTCTGACATCATGAAAATAAATCATCGACGGGAAGTACACGTTATCTGCGTGGCACAATGCCAAACGATCATGTCTACCATTGGTGCTCATGCAAGTCTCCTCTTGGCAAATGACACGCAAGCCCTGTTACAGGATTTTCACCTGCAAGCCCTATTTTTTCATGTAACACATAGCGTACACGTAGACTAATGTGGATTTTAGTACACGAAATAAATTACAAGTAAATATAGTTTAAAGTTTAATGCGTAAGTCTGGAATTAATTTCGCTCATTGCGCATTTACTATAGAATGTGCATTTACTCGTCTACGTGACTTGAAGGCATGAATCACTAAGTTTTACTATTTCATATTGTATTTTAGTATTCTGCAACGTGCTCCAATTATCAGATATGTAAAGTGAGACAAAATGTGTGCCGTTAAAATGACCGCTATATGAGACATAAATCCTTTCATACAGTACAGATTGTTTTAAAAAACTATTTTTACCAAATGCGGAATATTGTCATGTTTGGCTGTGGAAACTCCGAGAGAAATTTCTACATCGCGATGTATGTGATTGAGAAGTATTGCATACCGAATAAATTGTTCTTACAAATCAAATTCTTTATTAGTACAAATACTATAATCTTTTTTTCAAAATTCGTGTGTAATTTTTTCTGTTAGAGTTTTCATAAATGTTAAATAATTCTCTTCTCAGTAATGTTTCATACAGTTACTGTTGAACCTAGTTTTAACAATCGAATAGCGAACTAAATATGAGACATTACAAAACGAAGTTTGAAGTGAATTAGTTTAACATTTGAGCGAAAATAAAACCAACAATGGACAAACTGCTCGCTTGGTGTCAGATGAAAATATTAAAATAAGCATTTATTGCCTTGTTCCAACGAGCCTTCGAGATAATCATTCTCAGTTTCAATATTGATACGAAACATTAACCAATTTGGCAACTGTTCAGAAAATAGTGTCCTGCTTGGCTGTGAAATTATTGTGTTGTGCCTGATATGGTGCGTCACCGGGTTAACAACCTCATGTCATGTGCGCAAGAACACAATTATCTTCACATGCATCGCTCCGTTGATGGACAAGTGACACATCTAAAAAAATTTCATTTTTCAGGGCAGTGGTGTTATCCTGAACGGTACTGTTTATTTTAAGACCAAAGGCAATGGGTTTTACACTGCACAGCAAAAATGCTGTTGAAGAAAACTACACAAAATGGTTTTCCAAAAAGTAGAAGAACATTGCTCAAGAACAACAAATAAAATACTTTCGTGTAACAATTCAATCAATTAAATGTTTTAATAAAAACAGTTTTTTCGAGTATTGCAATACTGCAGTATGGTATGAATGCAACAGTGAATGAACGGTATGAATGTAACAGTATGAATGCAACAGTATGAATGAACAGTTTTTTACACACAAAGAATATAAAATTTGTTCCATAACACACTACGTAAATAGCAAATACTTAATGGCAGGCGGACTCTTCCTTGGAGCCTTGTTGCCGTATATCTCAGCTGTATCCTAAGCAGTGTCGCACTTATTTGGAAAATTTAGTCGGTACGTACAGTACTAGAATAGGCATAATAACACAGTCAAATATTCGCATCTTTTAGTCAAATTTCATTATGTTGGGATTTTTCCCGAGTCCTTTTGTTTCTAAGGAAGCCATGGACACCTCTCATCGATGGAGGCTGCATTGTTTTCTGTCAATTTCTACGCGGTTTGGAAATTAGTAATATCAATACCATACACCGCGTTTATGAAAGTTAAACCTGTAAAAATATACTATTCTCGCAACGCATTTCGTCCCTTAACTAAAATGACCGATTTTAGACTTCTGTTTTCTGTTAACGGAGCGACATTAACAACGTATTTAAGGGGAATAATATTCCGCACCATGAACCATCGTACACACTATCGTCTGCTTGTCGAGCTGGCTGCGCGTGCGGACCGTAGCCAACGGACGGACGAACAGACGGACGGTCGGAGGATTGGGCGTGGGTGCGGGCGGGCTGGGTGCGCCGCAGTACTGCGGTGAGCGCGGCAGGCCGCGCCAATTGACGCGGCGGTGGCAGCGGCGCCGGCGTTGGCGTTGGCGGTGGTGGCGTTGGTGGCGGTGGCGGCGGTGGGGGCGTTGGCTCGCTGACGCGGCCGCTCACGCCGCCGCCCGCCGCGACTTTTGCTTTCGAGCCGCGCGCGCGCGCGGACGGACGGACGGACGGGCGGGCGCGAACGCACGCGTCGCTGCGGTCACGTGAGAGGGCGGCCACGCGCCGCACGCGGTTCCTCCACCCCCACCCCCATCCCCGAACTCGACTCTGCCCCCGCCCCCGTCGCCCTGCTCTCGGCTTCACACCGCGCTGTGACACGCGCCCGTGCGAGAGGTACACGAGCAGGCGCCATGCGTTGCATCAATGGCTTTAATTAAAAATGAAACGACCTGGGATATTAAGTTTTCCATAATGATGTCGAGAAGGTCGCTGAACGTATTGGATTTATGAAACCATTCAAATTGTAATTATATCAATTATAATTTATGGAATTCTAATCAAACTGAATATTAAAAAAAACATAATATTACATGATAAGTATTACTGAAATTAATTTTTAATGTTCTTATGTAACTATAAGTTGAAGGTTACTTTATTTTGCTTTGTATTGTATTTCATTACCGGAAATGTTAAGTGTCTGAAAAATAGAATTATAAGGATGAACGGAGAGAATTTCGATGAATAAAATTTAAAGGTTTCCTTTGGATTCGATGGATATGTTTAAAGAAAATTGCGAACATTCCAAAATTTGGTTGTTCTAAGGTAAAGCATTACTTTGAGAGAACCAAAATTAAGCTTGTTAAATGAAGTAATATCTATTGTATTTTCGGAAACACTAGCAAAAAACATATTTTCGACATATTGAAAACTCGGCTTTCATGCTAAAAACTTATTATTTGCATATTACAACATATTTTCTTCAAAACATTAATTAGACATATTTAAATTTATAAGTATAGAGATTTGCTCATGATAAGTCTGGACTTCACTCGACGTTTGACATCAATGTTTAAATCAATACATTACTATTAACGTGTATGTAGTTTCCTTCCAAATAGATTTAGAATGTTAATTCTGAACATGGTTAACTTCACTCTTTTAACATACTGGGTCTTTTATTCCATCCGTTGCATTATTTTAATTGACCCATTGGTCATATGTTAATCACATATTTTTTGTCTGTTAAATGTTGAGTAAGGTTGTGTTTCCTTTCTTTCGACTACGATTTTTGGTTTCTAGGCACACGTTAAATAAAACGAGTAAAGATGGAGAGAATGGATATCTTGAATGCGATTTATGATGCATCCAAATTTATGAAACGTTTAGTGAAATGAATAAAGACATAGGAAAAAATTCGAAGCATGTCATGAAGGAGAGAAAAAATATCACATATTCGATTGTAATACAGACGATATTTTTGTAAAATAAAAAACTTAAAGTTTAAATTATTCTAATTTTAGTCTAAAACTTTATCTGAATTCTACGTAAACAAAAACCCCGTTAACATGTCTGATCGCAATGTTAATATGTTAAAACACTCAATAAATAAAATTATCCTAGTCCGGATAGATTGAGAATGTTAACTGTTAACATGTTAAACTTCATTCTGTACAACTGCAATGTTTTAACTGTACAGTTTAAACTGCACTGTCAAATGTATACATTTTATATGTAACTTGTCAAATATTTAGCAATGCAGTCACAGCGTTGTTATTTGGAGATGTGGGTTGACAGAAGTTTCCAGCTTTGCAGTTCTGTTTTGAGTTCAGGGTTCTGCGTCTGGCAGCTAGATTAATCCTCACGTTTTAAATCCTGCAACTTGGCTTCCCAGAAACAAATTAAACCGCGCAGGGAATGTGGCATACCGACTAATCACTAGGCAAGAGCTTTTGTTGTACGAAAACTCTGGGCTACGAAAATCGTGCTTTTGCGTTCTCCGAGAAATATCGTACAAGATGGCTATCATTACAGATGACACACTCGGAAGACAGATAATTTGCGTATACATCACGTCTTTCTCATCTAAAATAGTGCAAATGATTGAATTGTTTTATGTTGAAGTCCCTGCTAATGCCGTTTTCCAGTCAGCATAAAATATAAATTCGAATCAGGGCAGGGTAAAAATTATGACATTCCAGAGATTTCAAATACCTCCTGGACAACTCTTCTCAAGTGGTACTATTAATTCGCGCTGCATCCATGACAATTAAGTGTAAAACGAAAATATCCTTTGAAATGGTATATCAGTGGTGGTTCGTGGACTGCAATTTTGAAGTGCTATTCACAATTACACTGTGAACTTCTACAAAAAGTCCAGTCATATATTTCTCAAAAAATACTTTCTCCTTTTTAAAACCATTTTTAAAGTGAAACTTACGTATACAGCATAAAATATTTAGCCTTTTTTCAATCTTATAAGGAAGCTAAATTATGTTTTTACTAACATATTCACAAATTAAACATGATAGGATCACATACAATAAATATGATTGTGACCATATCTTTGGGCAAAACTGGCGGAAATTCCGTTCTTCGTTTTCCTCTTAATATCTTTTCGTTGTAAGACCGTGACAGTAAAATGTGTTTTCAATTGCTTGGGAAAAGTAACCTAAGATGGGTTGCAATGAATAAAAAACACTACTTTTGGGGCTCAGGAAGCGAGAGGAATATGCTAGCAATGTTAAAAATTAAGGAGTATTTAAATGAGAAGAATCTTTAATTTTCGAGTAATATTGTTGGAGACACCTGGTAGCAGTGAATAAACTTCCAAATTTACTACAACCTCCACGTGAGAGCCAAGATTTCATAAACATTAAAGTATGAATATGAATAATATTATAATTCACCGATCATGAACATTGAATTATGAACATTGAATTATGAACATTGAAATTAATGAAAATTGAATTATGAATATGAATAACATTGCATTATGAATAATCCATTGAAATTGCAATATTATGGGAAAACAATATGCAACATTATTCAATATAATGTAATGCAACATTATTCAAAACTATACATAGGTACGCAGACTAAGTGTTACAAACTATTAGAGCGTTTAAAGGGATCCAGGGTGATCACGTTTAGCCATTAGGAATGAGGTGAGAAATGACATGTAACAAAGATACACAGAAGAATTAGAAGGAGAAGAATAAGATGATGATAATGATGATGAAAATAATTGTCATATGGTTGTGGTATTGAAAATGCCACAAGCATCAGACAATTATTTAGTATTTGTCACAACCATCCAAAATATTAATATTTTTAAGTTTTAAATATTAAATGCAAATTTAATGTAAATCCTTAAGTTATAATATTGTCAAATTACTTGTCAGTAATAGCATAATATTAACCTTGTAGACGTACAATTCAGTAAATACAAAGAAAGAAGATTTGCGTAAAACGCTTAAGCAACAGATTGAGTTTTATTTAGTTTTGTCCGGGTAAAATTCCAATGATTCCCACTGTGCGGCTGGGCAGAGGTTGAAGCCGCTGGGGCCGCTCTGCGGTGCGTGCGCCGCGCGTGTGGGCGACGGGTCTCGACGGCACCGATCGCGGAGCCAAACGGCATCCACGAACTGTTCCCAGGTGTTTACGGCGAGGGCGGGGCGGTCTCCGCTTCTGGCGGACACCGCTTCTCCCACCACCAACCCCATTCCGTCCCCACGCCCCGCCCCGCCCCGCCCCGCCCCGCCGCGCCCCGCCCCGCCGCGCCCCGCCGCGCCCCGCCGCGCCCCGCCCCGCCCCCCCCCCCCCCCCCCCCCCCCCCCCCCCCCCCCCCCCCCCCCCCCCCCCCCCCCCCCCCCCCCCCCCCCCCCCCCCCCCCCCCCCCCCCCCCCCCCCCCCCCCCCCCCGCCCCGCCCCCCCCTCCCCCCCTCCCCGCCCCGCCCCGCCCCGCCCTCCCGGCTCCCGCTCAGCCGCCGCGCCGCAAGATTGGCCGCGCCCAGAGCAGAGAAATGTGGTTACGGCCGGGCCTCCTGCCAGCGCCTGCCCGTCCCGCCCCCGCTCCCGGCCGCGCCGCCCGCCGCCGGCGACTAATAGCCGGCAGCGCCCTCGGGGGCGCCGCGGACGCAATTCGCGAGATCACGTGACCCCGCGGCCTCGCGCCCGACCTCCTCCTCGGCCGCCGCGGGGCGCCGAGCCCCGCCGTGCAACGCATAGGTCTGCTCCGCTCCGCTCCGGACCCGCCCCCCTGCCGCACCGTACCGTCCCGTCCAGCCCCGCCCCGTCCCGCTTCCCTCACGATCGACCTCGTCGCGGCCCGACCACCTTCGCTCGTCGCCGTTCATCAGTCGGTCTGCATAGTGGAATCTGGAGCGTATTCATTAATCGTCTTACAAATCATGCTCTGAGAAAAAGAATCTATATCTCATTATTGAAATTAATGTGTTTATACGAAAAATGCTCAATATTAGTCAACTGATTATTAGGCGATTATGCCCGCAAATTATTACGAAAGCCCGATTAAATGAATAGTGTGTGAAATTATGTAATGAAAGTCCACGATGATACTGCAAACTGAATTCCTGCTTCAAACGTTTTTCACTACCTGCTTGCCTCAGTCAGGAATATGTCCACTGCTAATGATTATTGACAATGTGCTGCGGGAACAAACACACAAATTATTTCATAAAACCTCGTTGAATAAGAAGTAAAGTTTTGAAGAATGTTTCTCAATATGTACTGTTTTTGTGTAGTACATCTAGTTCGACAAATCGTGATGTGTTAACATTAACTATACTATTTGTAGAAAATAAATATACCGATGCTTCGAGAGTATACATTATTTGTTAAATCTCTAATTAAAACTTTTGATGCAACGAATTCATCGTGGCTACTAACACGAAAGATTTTCGCCTTCTTTTTGAAAGAAGTTGATTAATCGTGAGCAATTCCATCGAACTGTATAAAAACAAGACTCTTACAAAAGGTTTTCACAGAACTGCAATAAGATTCGACACTCTATTTAGCCAGAAGCATTAAGCAGACTCCACTTAGCAGACACTCCATTAAGCAGAAGTCATAATTAAATTATTCTACAATAAATTTTAATCGTTTATTTATACACTGTTTGCTAGTATTATTTAGTACCATTCTGGCTAAATTAACATTGCAAAATGAATTCCAATTGAATACCATATTGATGTAATTTCAGCTAGAAGTAATCCACATTCTCTGAAATTGTTGTGCGTGTTAAATTGTAAGTCACATCACTGCTCATCAATGTCTGCCTAATGTTCAAAGAGAACATTAATATTATTAATTTCTTTAGTTGATGTGATGTAATTAGAATTTAAATTGGAAATAAGGAACTTTGGTAAGTGGATAAATCCTACAATCGTCTTTGAGAACGTAAGATGGCTTAAGGGAACTGTTCAGTTTGGGTCGGCGTAGTTAAACGGCACTGTCCCGATAAATAGGCGATGACATTCGGGTCTTCTTCGTTCAGTAGCATCCTTTTCGGCTAAGGGCCACATGCTCCCACCCCTTTCCGACCGTACAGGACGTTCCTTACCCACCCCACCCACCCTCAACGTTAACTGGGCGTCCACTCAAGTTAACGGTTAAGTTAATTTCAACTTGGGCATTAGCCGGCCTCAGCAAGTCGACGTTGCCCGCCCTTCCCGACCTTCCCGCCCTGCCCGCCCCGCCCCGCCCCGCCCCGCCCCGCCCCGCCGCGCCCCGCCCCGCCCCGCCCCGCCCCGCCCCGCCCCGCCCTTGGGCAACCGCCTGTGTTAAACACCGCCCACCGCTCCTTCACCCTTTGCCTCCCGCGCTATTGATAAATTTGCATTCAATTTTCTCGTCTTTGTCGCCGCCGGGTCCGTCCGCCGCCCTAGGCAGTTCGCCCGGCGACCGCATGCCCCGTCTCAGCCCCTGGTCCGCCGCCGTCTCCGCCCTCGCTTCCGACATGTCTTCGTCACCACCCCCGCCTCTGCCATCTCCCCGTCTTGTGCTTCCACTCGCATCTGTACTCCGGTATACTCCGCCACCCTGTCTTCGCTTTCTGTGTCCCTGGCGGAATTCTTGATTCCAGCAGCACCTTCAAACACCACGTGCACTTTCCTCTTCGGCCCCTGTCCCAGCTTCTCTTCCATCTCTACCCCTGGCCTCGCTACAGCCTCTACCCTCCACTCTCGCCTACCTCCGCCCTCCTTCATGGCTGTCTCCGCCATCGTTTCCGACATGACTTAATCATCACCCCGCCCCCTACCGTCTTCCTCTTCGCCGCGCTGCTTCCACTCCCCCGTGCTCTGCTTCCATCTCCTCTTAACCCCCCGCTTGCGTCTCCAACCCACCTCCGCTCCCTCTGTCCATGACTGAATTCTTGATTCCAGCACCACCTTCAAACACCCATCTCCACTTTTGCTCCGCATCCGCTTGTGTTTCATATCCTCTTCTATCTCCATCTCTAATTCCCCTACTGCTTCTATCCTTTTGCACGCTCCTACCTGCGCTGCTCCTTCTTGTCCGTCTCCGCCGACGCTGCCGATATGCCTTTGCCACCTCTCTCGTCTTCAATGAGCTTTCTTCCCCTCACCTTCAGCCTCCACCCGCGTTTGTACGTCACACTCCACCCCGCCTCCGCTCCTTCTGAATTCTCCTTCCAGCGGCACCTTCGAACCCCACCTCCATTTTGTCTCCGCTTCGGCCTCTGCACCACTCCCTCTTCCCCCACTCTCGCTTCCACCTCTACTACTACCACAACGTACTCCCTGCCTCTGATCCTCATCACCGTTCCTGCTCCGTCTCTGCCTTCTTCCTCCCTACCCATTACCTTCCACGCGCGAGCTTACTCCGTCGTACTCGGCCCTCGCCTCACCCCCGTTTCCACTCACACCATCTCGAACCGCGCCGCCCGCCCGCTGTCTCCCACCGCCCACACCCCCCTCTCCCCCCCCCCCGCTGGGATTATAATGGCGAGCTCTCCGCGGTCGAGACAGCGCGCACGTCCACACGCTCCCTTAAGTGGAATGGCGCCGCCGCCGCCGACGTCGCGCCAGAGTTCTCGGGGGATTCCCGACTGGGTAAGGAGGCGCCGCACCACGCCGCGACGGCCAATTCACTTAAGACCCTGACGAGAGCTCCTGGGCGGGCGACGTTGCGTCGGGCGGGCCTGGGACCGTTTGTTATGGCCTCTACTTGCTACGTTATTGAACAGTTATCTCGTTAAATTCCTTTTCTACTCCCGTTGTATAATGCTGTCATTTGATGACTACAACCAGTTGCATAATGATTCTCATAACGAGAAAGATTTCATTATGATGTAGGTTCTTCGCCAATCACAGAGAAGATTACAAACCATGTATTGACAGTTAATTATTGAGAATCGTTCTATAAGAATATAGTAAATGTTTTCTTCGATTGTTTACATTAAAATTGCATTTGATATTATATTATGCTTGTCAGTTTTAATTTCTTTTGTTATTCGTATTTTTTATGGAATATTATTTGAAATAAATTGGATCGTAATTTCAGTTTGATCCTATTTGACTTGCGCAGTACTCCCTCGGAGGTGGACTAATAACCACAGCCACCTGCGGTAAGGGTAGGGTTAGGGATATGTCCGCTAGGTGACCTTTGCTGAATCCTGCATGTCAACTGCCAAGAAACGATTCAGTGTAAAAGTTTGACTTATAAAAGTCGTTGAAAATGTATCGTATGAAACTCGATGTAATGAGTAATTAATATATCATTCCATATTGTATAATTTTTGGTATTGTACAGCAAAACGACGTGATGTTATGTGCACTCAACATTGGTATTCTTTTCTAAACGTTACGTCAAACCTACATTATGTCTAGATTGCCTCATTCAAATCTCAGAATGACCTCGAATTTTACTAACTTCTAAGACATGCAGGGGAATGATCGCTTCTTACCGATGAACATACCACGATGGGAAATTTCATATAAGGAAATTACACATGACATTTGTTCCTTATTAGCAGGCAACTCAACAAGCACTAGTAAGTGACAGTTGCCCGAAATATCTTTGTGTCAAAACGTGACCTGTCAAAAACTAGTACACGATTAGTCATGTTCGAATGAGGGGCATGTATAAATTTGGAATGTGAAATATTCCACATGTTCATGGACAAAAGTGATAATATTTGACCTCCTACATGCCCTGGACGTTTGTATTTCTTTTACACCTGTACATCTACACCACACGAGTATAATGTACGAGTATTTCGTATTGCCAAAGACGTCGTCATACGTCTTTGTCGCCGTTTTTCGAATTGTGCAACAAAACGAAAGTTTAGCTATTCTATGCATTCTAGGTTCTTTTTAACACTTTGCCAATGTTGTAATAACTGCATTTATACTTGTTATAAGGTTTTTGTCAAATTGAAAAAATGTTGAGAATTAGTTTTGTGACGATTTATAAAAGACTAGAAATCAATCAAGAAAAGGTTGCAGTTTTTGTAATTTTCTATGGTATCGTTATGTTTGAAAGTGACTACAAATTTACAGAACTTGAGTATCTTTAATTTTTTTTCATATTTAGCACCATATTCCTACTTAGATTAAATACTCGGAAAACTACTTCGTAAAGCATTCTATTATCTGGTAATATTGCATTGTTATTACTTGTAACATTCCGACTGTCAACATTTCCTTCATTATTATTTGGAAATTGTACTATGTATGAGTTTCAGATATTATAAAAAAAGATTAAAAGACATCAGAATTCAGCCAATTACCAAACTATCATAATTAAGTTTGTAACTTCAATTCAGATCATCTTGTATTACGAAAGAATTCATACGTTATTAGGAATAGAAAGTTATTGAGGGGACAAAGAAGTTTCGTAGGTAATACAATTATGTATGTAAAAAAAAATATTCTCAAAATTTCGGTAAGCATAGAAATATTACAATACGATCATTAACGTAATAATGAAATATTCCGGTATTGTAACAGTGGTGATTTTAATAGCGTAACAATAATTTAGTTATATAATACATATACATATAACAGTGATATATTAAACATATAACACAAGCACAAGAGTAGCACTTCGTTTCCAGTGGTGATATCTTTTCTATATTAGAGAATATGTCAATTATCTCTGAAAAACACCTGTGAAACATTTCATAACCACTCTTCCTATAATGTGCATGCAGTTGCCGTGCTTCCGCACGCTCCGAAGTGCGATCTGAACGAGGTGTACCCCCGAGACCTGTTTGTTGCTGTTCTCCCATTGGCTGGTTCTTGCGGCGGTGGCGGGCCCACGCCAGCCCGCCATCTGTCGGAACGCCGCTATTAGGTGCGATTCTTTCGTGTAGCGTAATGCCGTGATTAATCTTTGGTGTCATTGGCACAGCCTGCGGCCATGTCGCTGTCCGAGCACGAGGTTTATTGGTCGCCCGTCCAAGCCAGCGCTGCCAAATATACTGACGTAACTGTTTCTCTACGGGAGACACCTTAGCTGTGTATGTTCCTCGTAAGGCCCCACTCTTCAACCCTTTGTATATAGTCAATTGTTTTGTTGTACCTTACAACACACTAATCACTAAAACAGTATATCATAGTATAATGAAGAAATAATATCTCTAAAGATGCTAAAAAACTATTTCGTTCTCGTACGTTCGTTTTTTTATATTATACTCAGTGAGTGATATTATTTTCAAATATAAGGAATAAATTGCTTATATACGGAAAGCAATGTTTCTATATACATTACAATTTCTTCCTTTGTAATCTATGGCAATATTAAATTTCTTTGTTACTGCTGCAACCATTATTCACATATTTAACTTGTTATGATTATGAACTTTGATATTTTAAAGATTTACCTAATTTGAAAGTAATGTGAAATCAAAACAAGAGTAAATTCAAAATTTAGTTTTGTTAACGGGACCGTGAAATCTCACTGTGCATGAATTTTTTAAGGTCTCTTTTTAATAACTGGTAGGCATAGCGACCGCTATGATTGTTTTAACTATAGAAGAAACTGTAGGAAGAAAGAATATTTTTTACTTACAATAGTAAAATTAATCAGAGAATTATTATGATCAGAAACGACATCCCGATTGTGTTGGCTGTTATTATTTTTAAATTCAGACAGTAAAAAAACTCATAATCTTTCTAAAAAATATATTATTCCGGCGAATTGACGAAGTTATTGCCTAATTTTAAATACTCCTTTTGTGTGAAATCCTTGTAATAATATTTTTATAAATATTTAAAATCATTAAATGTTTATAAAATTATGAAATGAAAATAAATTTATATGTGATTACTCTTCTTTTTCGCAATACTTATCGGTGTTTTGTCCCCATTCCCGCTTTCCGCTCTTCTTCCTTGAACTGTGATAATGCCTATATCGATATTTTTTATGATGTTCCTGTCAATTACTCGACCCAGCGCTCTTATTTCGATTGCGAGTTATTTTTTTCGCCGGCAATAGATGTGCACTCCAGTAAAGGTTTTTGTCCATCTTTTACACGACGTGCATGTCCAATCTGTGGCCCCGTTGCAGATAGTCGAAGAGATCCCCGTCCCGCACCCAGATTATGACGGGTTTGGATCGGACGGAGGCGGCGACTATGTGGAGGCGGTGCAGGTAACGATATGGAAGTTGACTCCACCCCTCGCACAAAGTGTGTGCGCGTGAATTTCACTCAGCACCACCCCACACAGCTGCGTTAGGGGCACCGAGGACATTGGCTTTTTCTCCGAAACCTACGACTCATTGGAGGAATCCCGGGATGTTGGGATACTACAGAAACTTGTAATACCAATACACTTTGATTTCATTTTCATAGTATCTGAATCAATTCTAATTAATTCATAACACCAGGTCATTGCTTCTAAAACTATAGTATCGGTATCGACAAAGCAATTTCTGCCTTGAAAGTATTAATTTTCACTTAATATTTACAATAAATAACATGATCAGTATGTGTTGAACAATAAAATGACACTTGAACAATAAAAAATAAAAATATAAATGTGACAAGATATGATGAATGAAATGTATTAGACATTTTGAAAAATCTTTGAAAGTTTGATAATTTAGATTCCTCCCTCTATAATCGTAATGATCGTGCATTTCATATAATGATACCATTCGAAGTTTGTTAAAATTCTATAATATTGTGTAATCGATTTATTGTTGTGGTGACTGATATCAAGGTGGTTTTTGTTGAGGGATATTTCTATGGACATTCCTATAATCGTGATACCAATGGGAGTTTTTAGGCAAACACGTTCATCTTACAGTTTTTCTCTGTCTCTTTGACGTTGTTAAAGAAAATGTGCAAGTGCGTGGATCTCAATATTTAGAGGTCAGCGTAAATGGAGTTTGGGAAGATTGTGTTTCCAATTTACATCGTTTTAAACTTCAAACACTTTAAATTGTTAAGCAATTAACAATTTATTATAATCACGAATTAAATTTTAATAATATTCCTTAGTCTTCTGTCTTCGCAAAGAGGATAATAAAAAATCTGAATTTAGAAACCGTGTATTGCTTACACACTGAACCGTGTATTTTTTCTGTAATTTTATAACGTGTCAAATTTCGTGCTTAATGAATTTTATTCAGCATTAAATTTATGAATTTATTCTAATTTCGCACAATTCAAATAGTTTTTTCACTGCATAGTGTTGTGATTTTTACAGTCTTTCCTTCTTCGCACAGGATTTGCACGTTTGGTTATGTTTACAATTTTTTTAAACTTATCTTTAAGAAAACTTATATTTCTAATTGTTTTGAAGTTATTAAGTAATTGGTAAATTTAGATATGTGTTTTGAGAATTGGTGTGCTTCTTGAACTGTCTAAAAATTCAATTTTAAAAAAATTCATTTAATTTTTATTACGATGCTAATTAGATGATCATTTCCTATTACCTCAAACAAATGCTTTTAAGTGTAGTCTGCCATCGAAACTTTAGGCCTAAAATTATGATAAAAAAATTAATTTGGATATTCACATACTTTACTAGTTTAATCAGTTTGAACCGTTCTGACATTTTTATTTAAATATAGAATTTGACTGAGTTACAGTTAAAATAATTGCTTTCATTTTTATTAATGAGTTGTCTGAATCGATACAAATATACTAATCGATACTATCATTTCCTTTTCACAGTGTACGAAGTTGCACAATAAAGCGATGTTACATCAGTACCATATTTTTAAACCACAAACATAGCACAGTTGAATGGGAGTGAACAAATAGAGCACATTTTCTCCACACGTGTGCGCATTATATTTAAAGCATATCGTTTGTAACATGTACCAAGCTTCTGGGTCAGTTTAACTGCACAGCCGTGCCTGTTGGCTTTCCTTTAGCAGAAACATCCTCACGTGATCTTCGAAGCTCGCACCAAGACGAACAAAGGCTGTGCCAACTCTGGGAATTTGGAATGGCGCATGAAGAACTACCGCCGGAAGCACGTGTCCGGGATGGCCGAGGACGCCAACTCCAACTCCCGCTTCAAACGCGACGTGCGAGAGGCCACCAAGTACATCGAGACGGCCATCGTCATCGACAAAGCGATGGTGAGTACTGCACTAATGACCGCGCCAGGAGCATGGTGGTTATCGCGCCAGTAAGTACCCGTGGCAGCCGACTCCACTGGTTGGTGAGGGTTTTAGAGTCAGTGTTAAATTTCATTATACTCTATCATTGTCCCTAGAGACTCCGTTCTGATTTCTCGAAATAAAAGG
The DNA here is from genome assembly GCA_011170035.1 of Teleogryllus occipitalis. NCBI lineage: Eukaryota > Metazoa > Arthropoda > Insecta > Orthoptera > Gryllidae > Teleogryllus > Teleogryllus occipitalis. The sequence goes on from BLKR01000348.1 coordinate 388,911, forward strand.
CTGTCTAATTTAATGATCTATGTTCAAATGGAATTCGAATGCGATGGCACAATATTTTTTTTAAATAAGGTAACAATGGAAAGCGCCGACCTGGATGGCCGAGGTGGGTAAGAGCGAGTACCGACTCAGCGCTTCGGTCCGAAGGGTCGCGGGTTCGAGTCCCGCCTTGGGCATGGCTGTTTGTCCCTTGACTTTGTGTGTGTGTTGTCGCGGAGGGCCTCGCGTTCTGCTGACCCCAGATCAGAGGAGCCCGGAAGTGTTTGTCTAGTGTATGGTCGAATATGCGTTCCTTCGGGACGTAAAGGGCAACCGGCTGACGGCTGGATACAAGCCCTAGGAAAAAAAAACAATGGAAAGCGTTTCAATTTCTTCTCGAGTGGGATGCTCTCGCTTGCGGATGGTAATTCAGGGTCTGGCCAGATCTGTAGACCTCAGTAGTTGACGTGTCCGGAATCACTAACAACCAACCAACCAACCACCCCTGCCAGACTCACAATTCACATCTAGGTGATTCTTGATTTTCACTTTGAAATCTCAAGTCGAGAAATCCAAACCAAGGGAAAGAAACGTTTTCCAAGAACATTAGGGCTTTTCAAGAACGTTAGGCGAAGGTGGTATTTATTTCTCTCGCCAATTCGTCATTCACAACTGAAGTTCTGGGTGTCCCCTTGAACAGAATTGACAATTCGCATGCAGAGATGCAATTCGCAGAGAAAGAGCGGGTGCTTATGCTTTATATAGACAATTCCCATGCTGGGGAGATAAAGAGGTGGTGCTTAAGCTTTATAATATCGAAGCGGATCACTTCGGACACGTATCCCACGGGAATGGAGGAAAGTGACTCGTGCGTCCTAATTAGTAATTTCTCTAAAAATTATCGATTAATTTTAAACTTTATTAAAAATACGTGGTAAATAGTACGTATCAAAAAAGTATTATAATATTCTATTTGTCACCCCTATTGTCAATTATATCATCCTCTCCTTCTCCAGAAGAAATTGAAACGCTATTCCATTATTTGCCTATTTAAAAAAATATTGTGCTATCGCATTCGAATTTCATATGAAAATAGATCATTAAATTAGACGTATTTTATTTCAAGAAATCAGTATGAAGTCTTTAGGTACAATGATAAAATATAATGAAATTTAGTGCAATAATCTCCTATCACCTTTTAAATTTCATCTGAAGCTTCACTGCAGATAATGTTCAAAGTAATGAAAACTTTGGCTTCTTTTAATGTTGAACTTTTTCAAAATTGACTTTCTCGATACTGCATACTTACTCACTTCATTCTATACAAAGCCGAAAAATGCACGTCGATTCAAACTTTATGTATGAGTAAAATATTCATACAAAAACTGTGCTCATTGAATGCTTTGTTTGTGAATACTTGACCCACTGTTGCGACAAAAGTAAAATTGTATATCTGACTTACTTACATTGTAACTCAGGTATATTTTCATAAAACATTACATAACTATAAAAATTTAGTAGTTTGTTGCTGCCATCTAGCGATGTATCTGGGCATCTGAATCTCTCATAATTCTTATCAAACTAGGGGTATTATTTTGAAAGATCGTCTTGGCCTTCAAACAACTTGGCTTAAAGTTACTCTGAAGTGTATCATACCACACTCTGTAGTGTCCACATCCCTTCTAAACAATTTCCTGTGACAACTGACCGAACAAGCATCATTCTATAAGCCCTAGATTCCACAGTGCACTTTCCCAAGTTACTTTAGGTCAGCTTTCCCCCGTCTTGTAAATCTGTAGTTGTCACCAGAGCTTTGATTGATGGTTCGCAAGTGCTCTTAATGGACACCAGAACTCACAGCTCATTAGTGATTTCTCTTTCAGTTTGAGAAGCGCAACGGAAGCACGAGATCGGAAGTTGTTCACGACGCCATTCAGGTAGCAAATATCGCTGATTTGGTAAGTAATCAAGATCTTTATGATAATTTAAAATATTGTTTAGAACTAGGTGGAAAAATTCTTCATAAGTCTTTAAACAAGTCAAACATTGCGATTAGCTGTAGTGTAGATGTATCCATTTTCATACAAAGGCATTGATAACTTTTACTTACGAATAATACCCCGCCCTGAATAGTGTTTCGAGGTGGTAATAATTTCAATGGTACGTTGTCTGCAGACAGGCATTGGAATGTCGTCATAAATCTAATTTTAATATTACTATTTACAATATCTTACCCTCTATCAATATTATTACTTTTAAAAAATTCCTATTGCAGTATTTTGTTTTATGTTCCGTTCTCTTCTGCATTTTTAAGATACGAAGAATTTATCCACCTACTTATTGATGCTTTTAAGCATTATAAACGTTAAAATATATTTAGGTTTATAAATTGATTGTCTCGTTATGTTGCAGTATTTTCGCACTCTCAATACACGAGTGTCAGTAGTTTACATTGAAACTTGGCAAGGTACGAACCAGGCACCTATAGACAAGAGTCAAGACATAAGTCGTGCCTTGCTTAATTTCAATGACTATACGTCACGTAAACTCTTCAAAGTGGACAAAGATACTACGCAGTTGCTCACGTATGTATTTTAACCTTAATAATCCTCGTTTATTAATGAAAAGGCATTGAGTTATTAAAAGATCCCAATTTCTCTCAGATGTAGTTTTGGGGTGTAAATATTATTCTATATTTTGCATGTGCTACATATCCTTTTTTTAACGTAAAGTCAATATATTTGTGTATTATCGTTTTTACTCATCATTTAGAAACTTATTACTTTCTCCGACATTTTCATTAAAGTTTCATTGTCTTGGGCATTGATTTGTTTTCATACAAACCGAGCACACACACAATAATATTTTAATGGTAAGAACCAACCCTACTATGGTGCAGGGGTGAGACGTTCCAAGGCGGAGAATCAGGGATGGCTGTGCCAGAGACGGTGTGCACGGCCAAATCTGTGGGCATCAGCGTGGATATAAACACGTATGAGCCTCACCTACTAGCGGGAACAATGGCTCACATGATTGGTCACAACATAGGAATGGGTCACGATGATGGACGTAAGTAATAATTCATTTTCCATAACATCCTAAGTGAAATAAAATTTTGTGAAAATGACCATTAGTGAAAATGATTTCTTTAAGTGAGAAGAACCTAAATCTTCTCGAAATGAAAAAAAAATAACGTTAAACATTCTGCAATTTTTATCAATTGTCATTTCTACCAATTGATATTTCTACTTTTCAGTTTCGTAATCTTTCAAAACTTTTTTCTTTAATAATTAAGTATTTTAATTTTGTGTTTAGTTTTCGCTACGAAATGGTTTTTAGAAGATGGTGGAAATAACATAAAAATATTTCTTTTCAGAAAATAAGCTATTTCTGATTTAATTTATAGAATTCATTTAGCCGAGTGTGGTAAATATAAAGTTTCAAAATATAATACTTATCTCAGAATCTCATGTGAAGTGTTCATATCAAAACTAGGAAGATGTTAAATTATATTTATGTACCCTTTCAGGTGAAGAATGTTACTGTCGGGACTGGCATGGATGTATTATGGCCCAGTCCATAGTAGGCCAAGAAAACGTTCAGCCGTACAAGTTCTCCGAATGCAGTCGTTCAGATTACATTGATGCTCTGAGAATTGGACATGGAATATGTCTCTTAAATAAGCCTAATGAGGTAAAATATTACTTTTTCTGAGGGTAATTGAATATTATTTTATGAGATGTATCCAAATCTGGAAATGAAAAACAACATCATGAGAATACTTGCCATTCCCAATTTGACTTCATTACAGTTCACATTAATGAATTTTGTTAAACATTACTTTCCATTATTAATTAATAAATAAACATTTTTGTTGTGATATTCTTATCGATGATACGACATTTGATGATACAAGCTTTTTCATCAGTTCTTTTCCTACCATATATCTTTTATGCGTCTCTCGCTTCAAATTATACATGCCAATCATCAACTTTTCATTCCCAGATTAATAAAAATGCATTACTTAATTGAGGAAAACCGTGAAAAACCTCAATCAGTTTTATGACAGCTGTATCACTTAAAAATTATTTGATTCTTACCAATATTATGATAATGGTTATGATAATTGTTTAGTTCTAATTTAGCTTGCATATTTAAATACTAGAACATTAAAAAACCTTTCATGAAATATCTTCTTCATAGTTTCCTGCGAAAACCCATATCCTTTTTACCACTGATCGGCCAAATAATCCAACGCATATTTCAAGTTACATTGAGATTTTAATTGATAGAGTAAAGGATCAAGAACTGATTTCATATTAAAGGCGTTGTGCTAGTCAGTTGTTTCAGGGAATTGTATGAGTGTAGGTTGAGCAAAGTGTTGTTGAAGCAGCTAATGGTATATTGAGTACCTCTAGCAGGGCAGTAGATGCTCTTGTGAAATGAATAGGCGAATAGTGTGGGGTGGTTGCAGCTGGAGGTTCGGCGCACATGTGGGAACAGCATTGTGGAGGATGGGGAAGACTGTGACTGTGGCACTATCGACGAGTGCCATGAGCTCGACCCCTGTTGTGACCCCATCACCTGCAAGTTGACCAAAGAAGCGGAATGTGCCTCCGGACCTTGCTGCAACAACTGTAGGGTAAGCACTACAACGCTCTTGCGTTTCGTAATTGTAGGTTTATATCACAATAGCATTAAGACAGCAGCAGTCACTAAGTGATCAACTCTTCCACTCGTGAAATTAAAACCAATAGTGTTTAACTATGCATTTAAAATGCCCCAACAAAGGCGGTGTATCTCAAAAAATTTATCGCCTTTTCTATCACATTTTTCTCACCGCTTCTCCCTATTGGTCGATAATAAGCTGCGACTTGTCTATCTTGGAGGGCGGTATGTTTCCATCGTTGGGTTGACGTCCAACAAACCGCGTTGTACTATATAATATAACCTCTTTTATTTTAACATGCTTTCAGTTATTTTCAATATTTGGCGCATTTTGCAACACTGTTGAGCGTAATTTCATACGTGGAATAGTCCTATTAAATACCACTTGTGCACTGGAAATTCTCAGATAAATCCCCTCCTCGCTTTGCGAGTCGGGGATTTATCGACAATTTTCAAAGCCCTCATGGTATTACCTATGGCAAGGTGTAAATATTGATGAGTTCTTCTTATAATTCTGAAATATTTGAATGAAAAGATGAAATACCTTTTTTTGACCGCATACGTCAAAGAATTGAGGATTTTATTGAAAGATGTAATTGTCACTGCCATGAACCCTGTGATCATGGATATGAAGGGTGTTACTTCAATAGCTTCCTCTTATGGAGCACTTTTGAAAGATCACATGAGTATACCGAACCCACTAATTATAATGGACATCCAAGTGAATCACATTTATTGGCTTTGTGCTCAGACAGTACGCGAGGAATTTGTGATTTCGTATCGGTTACCTCGAAGCAAGTGAAACGGTTTTACTCCTTATGATGATTTTTTACGTATTAAATGGAGTTAGTTAGAATTTTAGGTAGTGAAATACTTTTCAGGCCGGTATGAAACGCAGCAACGTCGTAAACATCTGTCAAGATGTAAAGAACGATCACATTACATATATGGACATCATTAGTCGTAATTAGCCAAGAATTTCGAATGAAAGTTCAAAAGAATGGGGATGAATAGAGTGTGTGTGGAGTGCGGCCAATTACATTTGGTACGGTATGTTCACCCATAATTGTGCAGAGAGTCATGAGCAAAGAGTGGTGCGGATGTAAATACCAAACAGCGAAGATAATTTGAATAGTGAATCGATTACCATTTGGATAAGCATTCAGGATTTTTTGAGTTTTAATATATTTTTTTACATAAGAAAATGAGGTAGTATTAAAGATATTGGTTTAGAGAAATTGTGGCGTGAGTAAATTAGCACTCGGAAAATTATCTCCACTCAGCACTCTGCTCATGTAATTAAATTTCAAAAACTTAGCACCCAATTATCTTTGTTTCCAAAATAATTCATTGTACGGTCTCTGTAAGAGATTTTTTGAGAAAACGACTAGCATCGAAAGGAGAAATTCGTGATGCAGCAAATGAAACGCTTTGAAAACAAGTAAATTCGTCACAATGAGAAATTCAGAAAATTTTTGGTAATTTTTGCATCACCTAAACAATGAAAGTACTTTCATTTATTTTCAAGCATTGCATTGTAATAGAAAATTTCTGTAAATCTCGTATTACATAATTAGTATTTAATATGAAAATATCAAAATATCGTTAAAATGTATGGGTTACCGCTTTGGTCCTTTTAGCTGATCTATTTAAGTAATTACTCTTTGAAATATAAAAGTAGTTCTACGTAAATTTCAATATTCACGATGTATTTTTCACTCCATTTTATATTTTAGTAAGATAATAAAAAAATAATAAATTACACGGTTTAATAAGCCCTGATCGTGCAATGTGATTCAAATATCTTCAAAGTTCATTTGAATTATTCTAGTGGGTAATGAAATTTGATTCGCGTTACAGGATTTGAGACTAAAACAATAAAAGAGATTCACGGACAAAATATTATTCCACCTCACTGTCTTAAATAGAATAAAGAAATCAACAGCTTTGTTAACAATTCATTGACCACTCGCGGCTTGTTGTTTTCTAAATGAGAAAGGCTGTATATGCGGTGCATTACATTGCATTGCATTTCTATACATAATCTCTTCCGATGTCGAAGACTACAGTCCTACAGACTTCGCGATTCTCATAAAGGCTTAAGGGAGTAGCGCTCCTACCGCATATTGGGAAAACTAGTTGATGCGCAATGCTACTCGCTGACCTGCATAGTAACGCTATCTGGTGAGCACACCCTTCTTCAGGCCCTAGGCCCCACCCTTGAAGGCTGTCTGGCTGCAAGCGTTCATCTGTCGGTAAGCCTGTGCAGTGAATGCATGACGTCACGCCTCCTCGTTTTAAACAGGCCTTACGGTGGAATGAAGTGGGAGCCTTACGATTTTCTCTTCCATGTCAACAGCTTCAAATGTGTTACGGATGGCCGTTAACACACTGACAAAGAAAAATGTTGATATGTTTGTTATATAATATAACACAGAAATCCATTTTTAATAAATAAATATATTTATAAATATATTTTTTAATTTCTTTTTGGGATGATTTCTATAGGAGAGCCTTATAGCCTTTAATGACGAGCCGCACCTGTCATTGAGTGAACGCAATTAAAAACTGTTTTCATAAATAGGTTAGAACTCATTTAGTATAATTCAAAACGTTTTCCTAGAAGTATTACCGACATTGGAAGAACAAAAGATTAAGATTCTGATTTATTTGTTTGCTTTCATTTGAATTATGTATTGTTTTCATATGATATCTGTTTATTTTTTATTCAGACATTTCGTGAATTCAATTTTACTGATTCCAAAAAATTGATTTCTCTGCAGTTGCGGTCGCAAGGCGTAATCTGTCGTGATGCAACAAACGAATGTGATCTTCCCGAGCGATGTTCTGGAGAAACCGGCCAGTGTCCCCTTGACATTCACAAGAAAAACGGAATTCCGTGTGGGACAGGTTCTACAGGGTATTGCTTCAATGGCTTATGTCCCACTCTGAATATCCAATGTGAACAGATATGGGGATACGGTGAGTATTTTTAATTAAAATTTCCTTTACAAAACATGTTCATACATAATTTGCTCTGAACTCTTTGAATGATGGAAAAAATTATTTACTCTCAACACTTCTGTATCCTATGATAAAAAGTAATATATTTTATAAACCAACTTATGTACATTATAAGCTACATTTAATTGAAATTAAATGACGATACATTTTTATTTCAGTTATCAGCGATTGTTTAGGTGCAAACTATTATGCACATCTGGATTTACACTAATAAATAGAATGCAATAAGCAGCGAGTTTAAATTTGAAAATAACTTTGGTGGCTTTCTCTTATTTTTATACATTTTTTGTTAACAACTGTAATTAATTCTGGCTGTAAACAGCAAACTTTATATATTGTAACTACTCTCGCATTTTTATTAAATGTTTTTACTCTTACACGAAAAACTTTACAGAGAAGGTGACCATCTAGAGGATCGATGTGTTGTCATGTGAATTCGGGGCTTCATGGATGAAACTTTGGAGAAAAAGCAATAAAAAACATGGCCTTTCGCTTAATAATTAATATAATCAAAGAAGTTGCACATATTACCAATTACATTTATAATATTCAAATCCACCTGTTGTGATTCTTTGGAACTACTAATAAAAACATTGGCAAACTCAGCAATTAAATACCGAATGAATCTTATAATGCAAGTAAAGAAGTTGCCAGTTATATTTATGATATTCAAATTCACATATATTACTGATCTTTGAAACTACAAATAAAAACAATGACAAACAGCAACATAACGTAACATAGCAATTAAATACCAAATTCATCTCATTATGCAAATAAAGAAGTTGTGTGAAGTGATAAGAGTTCTTATCAGACTTCTACGCATATAAGATTTGCACTAACTGATTTCACGAATTTCGTGAGATAATACTTCAGCCTGTGTGTACAATCTTTACAAATATGAAAATACCTTCCACTATAGAAGGTGGAAACATAGTTAACATCTATTTCAGCAATGGTAAAAAAAGAATCAATTTGTTTCCAATATTCACTAAGCCAAGGTTGCTTGTGCAAGTACATGAGAGGTTTTCAAGCAGATCTGAGTAGGGAAAACAAGAATATTTTCAATATATTTAGCAAAGAGAAATTATCATTATATTACCCTCATCATTTTACTTTCATCAAGAGGATGTCTGTAAGGAATCTGTAATAACCCCCGACTAACAGATTCCATTTTTGCCACCTGTGTCACACTTTTATAGTATATTTTTAAAAAATTCAGTTTGTCTCATGTTATTTCCTCCATGGCTTACTCACTGTGCCCTCCGCCATGCGATGGACTCACGAGTCCAGCTCCCAAAAGCCGCGACCCTTCCCTCAAGACACTGGTTTCCATGTGGCTGCTCTGACCGATAGGTCCTAGGTTTGAGTCCCAACAGTGGCAAGATTTTTGACACTAGCTTGTCAGCTAGGTAGAATTCAGTCGTTGTCTGGAAGAGAATTCTACAGGCCGGTTGCTCTGATCGGTAGTTTTCCATGGTTTCTCCGATAAACACCAGGCGAATGCCGGAACAGTACCCTAACAAACGGGCCCCGGACTGCGCGCGATCTCTCCTTCCTCTTCCCTGTCCTATCCTCACCCCTACACACACTAACATGCACTACACTATCACACACGCTGGGAGACCGGTCGGGAGCTTGGTCTTGTTCCGGCTGAGGTGGTGTCCCGCTGTTTGGGAGATACCTGGTTGGGGAAACCCCGCTAGTCGACGGTAGGTCGATGCCGGATCTCGCCATTCAGCAAAGGAAGATCACCGCCACCTCCCGAGGAAAAACATGGACCACACATACTGGACCAATGACCTCTGTAGTTGACGTGCCTGGAATCACTAACAACCAACCACATACACGTGGCCGTGTGGTAGTCGGTAAAGGTAGTCGGGGTAGTTTCCTGCCGCATGCCTGAATACCTGGCCCCACTTAAAAACCGCCCCACAATAGACTGCGAACGTAAACAGCAACGCGAAGCCGAGGTCGTATACGGGAACGCAAGGAATGTGCGCTTCACTATAATCGTCAACGGGAAGAGGAATATCTCTCTACATCTGTAGTGTCAAAAAGAGAACTCCAAGAAACAGTTGCCGAAACGAAAGCACTTCTATCTACGCTACTCTGTTCAAAAGTACCTTTGACATCTGTATGTTGTGTTTGCGTGTTCTGCTATGAATAATGAATACTTTTACAAAGAATAGTAATTAGAATAAAACAAAATAAGAGCAAGAAAATGCAAAAACTACTATCAACTTATGGAAAATACAACTAACTAAAATTTTACCAATAAACAAACAACTCCAATGTACTTTAACGAAACATAAAAATATTTTTGTGGGAAATTTTACTTCTAAGTATTAATATAAATAATTACATATGTAATATTGTAATTACTACAAAGAACTAAAACAACTCAACAATGACTAACGAAACAAGCCTCAAACCCTAACCTCCCAAAACACGCTCTAACCTCAATATCTCACTACATTCTCAACTCCGCTCCGGGCCAGTGTCGCGCACTCGATCAGCTGGAAACCTTCGCCGCCATTTCCTGCACTTTCATTGGTCGAGAGGCTTCCCGTTCGCGGGCCAATTATAAATGTTGACCATCCTTCCCGTTCCCGTCAAGCTTCGCGTTCCCGTCGTGTTGTGAACGTCTGCCTGAGGTGTCCGTCTTTCACTTTTCTTTACGTTCCCGTTCGCGTTGCCGTTCCCGGACTATTGTGGAGCGGGCTTAACGCCTCGTTTCGTGTTGCACCGCCGGAAGCAGCACCTCACCCCCACCCCCCGCGTGGCATCTGCTCCGGCCCCTTCCGTCTGGGGTCAGTTCGAAGTCTCTTAGCGTCACACCGCCGTTCGTGCGCCACTAATTCTAGTAGCCAAAATGAGAGCGTTCTCTCGCGCGCACTTGCCGCCCCAAAAGTTCATCACTCCTTTCTCTTTGAAATGAGGAAAACCCAGGTAGCACTGCCGTTCACCGCTACGGCGCTAGTCTCGCGGGCATTCAAATACCCCATATGCCTCACGTAAACGCCGTGTAATGATGTGACGTATCACTAGATACACAAAACCGCTCTCTAAAGTTAATTCCGATTTGAAAGTTAGTGTGGAATAACTGAAGATTATGAATACAGTCATAATAAAAATAAAATATATTTTGTTTTGCCTTAAAATTGTATTATGCAACTATCCTAAAAATAAAAAACAAGATTTCCTCAACAGGTAATAAAATGTAAGCCGATACTTTAAAAAACTCAATTAATTACGTATCAAATATTAATGATGCAACTTCAATTTGTAAGTGTGCCGCACGACTCAAAACAAATCAGTATCGTTAAAATACGCTTCGTTTGCGATTCTCCCACCGACGGTACGTACATGACTTCGTTTGTCTGAGAAAATGTTGACTGCTATTACTCATCTTCTATCTTAATAATCTTCAAGATCCCTCTTTTGGAGTGAGGGTGATTTGTTTATTCATTTAACACGTGTTTCTAAACTTATTAGGTAGTGGTTAGATCAGAACATCCCAGTGTATAAATGTTGCTTTAGGTCGTGGTATTCCCAAAGCGAACTCATGACCTTTGTCTAGGAAAAAAATCGATAATTACATAGGCCAACGACTAAAAAACTTTTTGTGAGTGTTCACCTAAATCTTGTCGTTTTAAGTATGTTGATTCCAAAAATAGCATTAAAAATAATGCATCGCCCACCATTTGTCCACATTTTAACTTTTTTTTTCTGTATAGCTAGGCGAATGTACTTCTGAGTCTCTAGAAACTTATGAGATGCAGGAAGTTAACATGAGGAAGTATTAGGACGACAAAGTAGTTGTGTACGGGTAGTATATGCTTTGGTAAAATATTTCTACATTGTGATTCCTTCCACTACCACTCATCGATAGGCGTGGCGTTTTCATAGTCAGATATTTCATTTCACAGCATTTGGTAAGTAGTACCAGAAAATATACGTCAATGGACACGTAAAGTCTTTGTAGAATGTAATGTTAAGATATAAAGCCATCTTTTTTTTTCCTAGGGCTTTTATCCAGCCGACAGCCGGTTGCCCTTTACGTTCCGAAGGGACACATATTCGACCGTACACTAGACACCAACACACTTGCGGGCTCCTCTGATCTGGGGTCAGCAGAATGCGAGGCCCTCCGCGACAACACACACACAAAGTCAAGGGACAAACAGCCATGCCCAAGGCGGGACTCGAACCCACGACCCTTCGGACCGAAGCGCTGAGTCGGTGCTCGCTCTTAGCCACATCGGCCATCCAGGTCGGCTATAAAGCCATCTTCTACGTTTAAATAAAGTTCTGTAGGTATTTTAAAAGTCGTTTACTTTTCATTTTCATTGGACATTTAGTACATTTTTCCATATCTTACTAGATCAAGTAGTGATTAAACTGAGGGAGATGGAAACGAACAGAGTTCAAATACGGATTCAGCACCCAAAAGACTAAAATATCAGCTATCAAGATTTAAAAAGTTATTTTAAACCTTTTTTGCATATGTTATCCATTATTAAAATTATTGATAGTATTGCTAGTTATAATAAAAGCTTCCTTGTTTTGTTTGGAAATTGAAGTGGACACAGAACTGAGAACATGTTCAAACTGAGTCTGAAAGATACTCAGCTGTGAAAGCAAAAGACCGTTTGCGCGAGCGATATTGTTGAATGATTCTTTACAAAAACTAAGGCCGCTTCTACCAGTCCATTTCTCGACGGTTAAGTTGAAAGGCAACATTGCCTACTATTCCCTTTATGGCCAGTAACAGTCATGTTAGCTCGTGTAATAAAAACGTAATTACGAGATAACTCAAGACATTGTGGAGCGATAAATGGTGAGAAAATTCAGCTAAAATAAAATTGATAAACAACTAATAAGTGATATTTTATGTGGTTCTAGTTGCACTAATTGAACGCAGCAAGATGTAAAATGTGTTTTATATGTATTGAATATTAAAAATGTAAAATTAAAGCACTTTGTCATACATTTGCTGTTGAATGAAACAGTACATTTTAATAGAGTGTAGAAAGGCATTCATTGCCATCCGGAAGGATGAATTGCAACTCTCGCTCTTATTGGCATTCACGTTTCAAATATTACGAGGGTTGAAATAAATGTTTACACATGTGTTTAACGTACGAATTTTTCACTACGTTTATAGCTTTATTAATGTTAAAAAGAACCTGATACCTTCTTCAAAATTGTATTAATGTTTTTCAGACAGCTTTGATTGCTACATACGTTTCTATAGTGACAATAATGTTTACTTGACCACACGAGTAAATAGAGTGCACATTGCCGCATGGTTTTTGTTGCAATGTTAAAACCCTCTTTATATGCTTCCAATTGGAAAAGATTTGCGTACAGATATCGTCGTGCAAAAATGTATATTTATGGCGTAGTAACAATTCCTAAATTAATGGCATTTATCATATTGAATCGTTCAATTTTGTGTGTATAAAAAAATTAAATTAAGCGCTTTCTTTTTTTCAAGGTGTACCAGAATTCAACCAGAATAAACTGAGAAACTAAATCATGACTTATATAAATGCTCTTTCAGTACGGTTAAATATATACTTCCGTTGCTTACGCAAAATTATCGCAAAAACTATATCACGTACGACTGCTGGAGATTTCTCATTAAGCGCGTCATTAACATAAGAAGAGTGCAAAAGAAAGAGTATCTTAGAAATTTACCATAACAATTGTACGTGCATTTTTGTGACGACAAAAAGCGGGAAAAGAACAACGTTCATTACGATCCTGTGTTGTTTCAATGAATCAATAAGTGAACAGAAAAAAAATTGTTTTGTTGCAGTACACTCGAGTTGAGACTAGTTATTAGCGTATTTAAGAAATAATCAGCATTCCCTGAGAGAGGTACAATTTCATGGGCTTCCGGATTTTGTTGTCTACCAAGCGTACCAAAAAATTTTATACTTAGAAACTAAGGCCTGGACTAGGCTGTAGCGCTATTGCAAGCAAAAATAGAATGTTTTTATATCTGATTTTAGCGTATCGCTCAGTAGATGAGCAGATTTCGATGCTACATGCCACGAAATTTTTTTTAAAAATTGTACGTTAAACACGTTCTCCTCGTCCAAATCAAGAGTGACAAAAACAACAGAAAAAGATGGACAGTCATTATTATGAAAATGTTAATAAATTTTTAGGAGTTAACCATATCTATTCGCGAATATATTCAGGTTTTATATTTCATTAGTTTGATGATCATCTTTTTTCTCATATAAGACCTTATATGTTTCCTCTCCAAGATTGTGGTTTTGAGTAGGTATTCATAAACCGTATTGAGTGAATTAGAGATTTGTGAGTTTACATTTAGAATGAATGTACATGAATTTCTCGAATGTACACGAATTGAATACATCGTATTCAATGCATGTAAAATGCTGTCATTTTTCGTGTCTGCACATCAGAAATATGTTCTTTACTCTGCAATAGCAAAAAAATTTGAAAGGTATTAATTCTCGTACGACTTACTGAGTCTTTTGAGGAGTTGCGTGCTTATTATTTTCCACACAATATGATTATGTATGGGTAATACATATTTTTTACTTTTCCTCCCTATACTACGAAGTATAGGGAAATAGAAAAAATATAGTACAGAAAGGAAGGTGGGAAAGTATTGGAGTTACCTCAACAATAAGATCTCAAATTTTCAGTTATAAAATCCGTGTTTAAGGTTGTTTTGTTTTTAACTGTACGTCACACACGCATAGGGATAAGTCCATTAGTATTGTGCAAAAATATTTAACATTGTGCAATTGGCGAGTACATACGCGCAATTTGGTCACCAAAAATAGGGGTGGCTGAATGGATGGATGTGTCACGCAAAACTGACGGATTAGATGCTTTTGAGCTGAAACTAGCTAAAAATGTCCCGTGAATGTGCTGTCCCAGAGATCGTATTTTAATTTAGGAGGGGTACTTGACGTAAAGCCCCTGCGATATTTTCTAAATTTTCTGAAAAACGGCTGCATTTTTCCTTTTTAAGAAGAGAGCATTTATAAATATGGTTATAGTTCCGAATTTCATTAAAATTCTCTGAAAAGTTTGAAATTTCAAAAGTTCAAATATGTTTTGAACATTTTATATACCTACAATATTAAAGCCACAGATTTCTTTCTCAATGGAATTTATCCATCAATTTGAATGACGTCATGCACTTTTAAAAAATGAGGTGTTGAGTAATAACATTAAAACGAGGCAAAGTTTTGTTGTTTCGTGCATTCACACTTGTTTAAATGATAATTGTGGTGCTTGGCACTTGGCGGTGGTAAACCACGCTTCAAGCAAAATTGACAAGTTTACTTTTTCCGTTTCCGATAAAGTTGGGCAAATCAATTGTTTAATGTAGTTTAATGCATACAGGATCGTTTGATGCAATAAATATGTCTTCCACTAATCACTTGATTATCAGAATTCTTTAAACTTTCAATTGTCTTTGACTTAAAGTCACTTGAGATGAGTTCCCGTTGTCTAATCCTGAGTGGCTCAGTTATTAACACTAACAAATTACTGATATTGATATTTGATTGGTCTCTAAGTTACTTAATATATTTATTAAATGCTTATTACAGTTTGAATATTTTATTTACAGTGGGATTGGAAAAGTTAACAGTGTATCAGGACGGATATAATTAATCTGTAAGATAACGGATTTTAGTTCTAAGAAGTGGATAAGTTTTTTGTTAAGACAAAATGTTTTAGTTGCTACACATGAGTGTAGATTAGTATACAAACTTGCAGATAATTTAGTTACCCAAAAATTGTGTCAATACAAATTTGTTTATGAATTTTGTCTATACGATTAACTAAGTAGCTCTTAAAGTATAAATAACGAAGAAATGTGTTTATTATAGTGATGCTTAGACCATTGTGATTGCTCTCCTATAGTATATGCTGTATGTTCTCATTTTAAATGCATTACCACTATTAATAAGGTACAAGTATTTTCATAACACGTTATTAAATGTTCCACTTCCATCTTGCGAGAGTTCACAGACAATTATTTTGTGTTTTAGATCTAGTTCATGTTTGTGGTGTATATCGTTATTAAAATTAGCTAAATATTTCTTGCTTTCATGTATCTCTATTCTACAATTCAATTTCTGAGTCTGACCAGCGCGATAGCTTTTCTCTCTTGAGTGCCAGAGTTCAAATCCCATTCGTATCTTGTGAGTTTGGGGGTGAAGGAAGAGCGTTTTCAACACATTTCCTCGGGGTTCTTTATTTAACCTCCATTCCATTCCACCAAATACTCAACATGTTGCCAATTGATCATATCATATTGGATTCCGACGGCCATAATGGGGAGACATGGTGACGACCGCGTCAAGAAAATCTGGCTTCTGAATAATAGTGTTTGTGGCGTCCTCCCGCAATTCAAGTCAGACAATAAGTAAATGAATACGAATTAAATAAATAAATGTTAATAAATTGATGATTATTAAATAAATAAAATGAATACATGGAATTAAACAAATATATTTAAATAAATATTCTCGTTTTTGTCTGTAAATCAGGAAAAAACCCTGTTTGTAAAGCCTGAAAATATTTCCTCACGAATCATTGTCTATTGTTCAAGGGTAGCAAATAATTATGAATAAAAAATTGTAGTATCAGAGGTCGGATTTAACTTTTGTTGTTAATAATAGGTAGTATTTTTAATACCAATTGTATTTTTTGCTAAGTAGACATTTCTTTAAATTTTTTCAGTTTTTAAATTATGCCAGTAATATTTGAAACTAACGCATATTTTATTTTATTTTCAGGTGGTGTAGCTGCAGATAAGCAGTGCTTTGATCAATTTAATTCTAAAGGCTCAATTAATGGCCATTGTGGTATAGATACAAATGGACAATATGTAAAATGTGAACCCGAGTAAGTTTTATTGCTATCATATTTTATATTTTCTGATTTTATGAGAATGAAATTATTTTCATGCTGTAAATCTAACCACTGTATTTTGTTTTGTAGAAATGTACACTGCGGCTCGTTACAATGCCAGTTAGGAAATCGGTATCCCGTTGTTGCTGGCAATGACCAATTATATTCAAGGACAATCATTTCAATCAAGGGCGTCGAGTATGAATGCAAGTGAGTTATCTCTGATATATTTTGCAAATATAATTAATATATATACATATACTTTTAATAATTATGTAGTTTTTATTTAAGTAATATTGGATGTTAAGTTCATTTTTATGATGTTTAGGGCTACCAATGGTATTCGTGATACATCTGACATGGGTCTTGTACGAGATGGGACACCATGTGGAGAAAACCTGGTATGTAAGAAGTCACTTGCATTGTCAAGCGGTCCTCATGTACGTAAAGAACTTAGTTTGTCCTTTATTTCAATTTTTTGTCTGTAACCCTAGTGGAAGTAAACATGAATACTGAATAGTGAAGTTTTAATAACGACTTAACACTTGAAATATTAATATATATTTGACAAAATACTTTATTTGCTTTCTAACTGATACTTACTAATTTTCTAAAATTTCTCCATGTTTTCTTTTTTGTGTCTTCTTTACTGTAATGTAGCAATTAATAATGAACACAGTGGGTTCTGCTGTGATGGTAAGCAAAATTGTAGGCTTGTATAACCATTCAGTTTTTTCCTTACTTCAGTTACCTACTGTATTGTTTTTGTACAGTTGTCTGTAGCCATCCTTGAATTTCCTTCATAGTACTTAGTATGTGATCTAATAAACAAGCTGTTCTGATTGAGGTTTTTCGTGGGATTAAATAATTAGAAAAATAAGAAAAGTACATCCTGTGTGTATGTTTAGGTTATTAATAATTCCATTCTCTTTCCTCAATGCACATTTCTTATCATAGGCGAGTTTCTATCACAAACTCAATAATCCAATTGTTTATCAACCTCTGTACACAATTTTCAGTAATAATGTGAAGTGAAGTATTTGTTAATGAAATTTGGTTACTTTCCTCTACAGATATGTGTGAATCAGACATGCACAAGTATATTTCCACACATCGATCAAGGCAAATGTCCCAGTAATCACAATAATTTGGAATGTTCTGGCCATGGGGTAAGTTACAAAATTCGTTTCTTGTCTTTACAATAATAAAAGGGTTTTTCCAATGTTTTTTAGTTTCTATAAGCGTAAACCATATTGTAATTTAATGTATTTTAAACTTGATTTTAAAGGACCAATAATTTTCTTTCTATTTAAATTAGAATATCTTAAAACTTATGTTAGATTTTACTATTTCTTATTCGACTACTGTCTTAAACAGGTGTGTTCAAATATCAACAAATGTTATTGTGAACCCGGATGGAGTGGAGCTGACTGCTCAATTCAAATGGAAGTCACACTTTCGCCCCTTCATACCACAGCTACTTCTGCAACACAGCAAGAGAGCGCCAGTAATGACCTTTCTGCAATAATGACAAAGAAGGAAACCCCCTACGGTATGTTATTAAGAAATTTTGGAATAATCCGTTATCGTATCAACCATATACAATCAAATCAATTAATTATATTTGAACTGAATTTCATCATCTACAATATGGCACAAATAACTAAAATATTTCGTTTAATTTACAAAATCTGTGAAAAAAAATTTCGTCTCACATTATTTATGTTATTTCTGTGAATTGATGCTGAGTAATATATTATCAAGTAAAAGGTGAACATCTTTGTTGTTACGAACGTTTTTAATCTTTACTTCATAAATTGATTATGTATGGTTCCTTGTGATAATGAAATATTAAGTATTACAATAATATAAATAAACATTAGTTTCAAGTCACTGGAAGTTGAAATGTAATTTTCTCTTCTTAATATATCAAAACTTTTATGTTTGGTAGTAATCAGCATTATAATTGAAAATTCTATTCATTTCTTTTACTTTCTCGCATACTACTTACGCTTATCTACGCTTAGAGTAGATACGGAAGTTATGTAATGCTGCGGCGAAAACGGCGATTTTTCAATAGAAAAACTCCTATTGTGTGGACCCTGAAAATTTGATCATTCTTGTTTCTGAATGTTGTAAATTACTTACTCTAAAGCGTTGTGTAATCAAAATCCCCGTTTTGTGGACTCTTGTTACTTAATACTTTGTTATTACTAAACATCTCTCTGCCCATCCGTCCGTGGACAACGCTAACGGCTACACTATAGACTTCATCAAAATCGATATTCTCCCATTGATGTGGTTGTTGTTGCAGACCCTTGAATTTGAAATTGTATATTTTAATTTTGGAGGTACTTTTCATGAAATTGTTTTGTTGAGTAGAGCAAAGGACGCTTATAAAACGTCACATATGCTATTTTCGTTGAATTTTTTAACTTTTTCGTAAAATTGCAAAAGTTAACTTTTTCGACATTTTCCTCTATCTAGAAGATTAAAGACAGGAATTTCTTTTATTACAAAGTCTGTTTTTCAAAAATAGATATTTAAATAAGTTCATGTAATTTTTTAAGTGGATAGTTAACGCATAATTTTGAGTACAATAAAAGCAAATTAAAAAGCAGTATTTTCTCAAAAACGGACCCAAATATTTTCTTCGGTATTTTTTTCTCGGATAGTGAGAAGTGAGCTTATAAAAATGGCGCAGGTCTGATGTTCGATGAACTCTTAGAAATTTTGAAAATTGCAAACTTTACAAATAATTTCCAGAAAATTTCGGCAGTTGTAGTAACACTAGTTTCAGTTTATTAATATGTTTATCCAATACCTTAGTATAAAGAATAAAATATCAATAACTCTCACAGGCCTGTAATCCTGCCTTCTTGCCTGAATCCATTAAAAAACATATTACAGTTATTTCGACACATTGCCAAATTAGGCGTGTATAATTATTCAAACTCACATTGAGGTGAAAATCTGAAACCTATATTCACTCTCTAAAGCGGACAGATAAAGATCATAGTTAACTTTATTGAAAGTTGAGAAGTTGAGATTAGCCTTTTGTTCATACAACTTACCACTTACTGGAATTAAAATACTGTTAGACACGTCGACCACAAACGATATATATTCACTATCCATTCATTAGGAATGGATCTCTATGTGTTAAAATGATAGAATTGACAAGACTTACGGGTTTACTTGAGCATCTCTTTTGAACTACGTCTTCAGACCTCATACGTGATCCCAACTGCTTCGAAACGTCCCGCGATACACGTATGCCGTGCGGATTGCGTTGACTACAAGCTCCTACAAACGCCTTTGAGAATTAAATTAATTACGAATTAACTTCTTACATTATAGTTCGCGTCATGAAAATGCAAGCCTCAAAGCCGTTTATATCCGCGCTCTCTCCTACGTATTTTCCATAATAAAAGGGGCAAAATAAACTACTGGCGTTATAGAATGGCACAGTCTTTCTCGTACTAGTTATTTTCCTATTCTCTTTAGTCTGGGCTAGCTGTTTGATTTTGCCCCCACCCTCTTCCTATCTGCTATCTGTACCTAAATGACTGGGAGAGGTGAACCAGGGCATCAGATGATGTCACTGTAGTGTCTCTGGCCGGCGGGAGGTCCTACTTTCTGGTCCCGACGGTCGCAGGATTGTCGACACTTCCTTGTCCTTTGCTCACCCTTTACTTTCACACACTTACACTTAAATGCCCTACACACATGCCAGAAGACCGGTCGGTAGCTTAGAACTTGTCCCGGCTGGGGGGAGGGGAGGTGCCCCTCAGGTGAGAGATACCTGGTTGGAGAAGACTCCGGTAGCCGACGGTAGGTCGGCGCCGAATCTCACCATCCAGACGGGGAAGATCACCGCCACTCCGTAAGAAAACAGCATGCACTTCACTTACGGGACTAAGCCTTAGCTGTTAGACTGACCTTAGCTGTTAGACTGACCTTAGCTGTTGACGCGCCTGGAATCACAAATCAATCAATCAATGCACCTAAATTGCCAACCAGGTCACTCGTTATTCCTACCACTCCTCTGAGGACGCTCAACGAAAAGTACTTTCACGCTCCCCGAAAATCGCGTAGATTTAACTCGGTCCTGCACCTTTACATACAAATATTTGTCCATGGGATTCCGTAATCTCTGTATTTGTTCCATTGTTCTGGGTATACTTCTGGAAAAGCTACTAACAGTTTCAAATCCTGTACACGTAATTAATGAACAAATTTTATACGAAGAGAAGCCTCCTCAATAATTTAGTTGTACGAGCGGTTCTAAAAATTTTGAACCGTTTACAAGTTTCAAAAATTCAGAGCTAACAGAGAAAGTCGGACATATGCCATTATTGTATTTCATTATATTCTTACAAGAAATTAAATTACAAAATTGGAGTAGTTTTTAGAAAATGTTGAAAATGTCCCAGAGGCCCCAAAATTGAAGTACCCCCGAAATTGAAATATTATTTTCAAAAACGTAGGGATTTGAGTCTGGCCAGATCGATCGGGATATATTCATTTTGGGGAAAACTACGAATATTTTATGCGACAGTGACATTCACAGACGGAAGTACGGACAGACGGACGTTTTGAAATAGCCCACTTTTTCGGTATCAGAGGTCCCAAAACGTGTATTTCCGTTAAAATCATGAAATCGATTTTCCGCACCATTACATACCTTTCTCTTATACTACGTGTATTACTCCCTACGTACGTATACGAGAAAGTAAAAGGTCATTATGCCTTCCACTGGCGGAGTTCAGAGAGAGTTGTCACAAGAAATTGTCAGAAGTTGCGGTAATGGACACGTGCAAGTGCAATGGACACATACAAATAAACGCACAAGGAGCAAGGAGGCGTTCGAAACACGGAAGCATTACAGGAGGAAGACAATTGCAAGCAACTGGTGCGCGATGAAGCTATTGTTATACGCTTCACACACACAGCACAGTTCATGTGGCAGTTGCGAATCTGACTGCCGCCTCCTGGGCGAGTGAAAAGTGAGATGTCCGTGTGCATACGGCTTAATTACCCTTTCTCATAATATGGAGTTCTGTGAATACCTTATTACTAGTTGAATGTGGCGTCGCCGACGCCGACGCGTAAGATATTTTAAAAGTATTTTCATGTGTTGAAAATTTTTCATTTTTCATTTCTTTCATGCTTGGCTTTTGTTCAAACATGTTCTTACAGTATCTGGCATTGGACTTAAGAATCAATCGTAGTATACTATAGCTATAGCTAATAATGTAATACTCCCCTTCAAAAATTCTCAACATCTGATTGCCTTGTACGTTACCTCCGTACGGAATTTGAACTGGTAATGTTTGCAATTACAAAATTATAACCGCCGTAAAAAATACTTGGAAGACATTGATGATGTGAATAAAGTTTAGTACACCAACATATTTACGATATTTGCTAATATACAAAATAATGCACAAAGATCACCTGTAAGCTGTTCTTCTGAGTTATTCTCTAATCCTAAGATAAGATAATTCTCAAAATAAATACATAAATAAATAAATCATTCTCAATTAGTTCCAAAAATTCTGCCGCAAAATCTTCTACAACTACATTTGATTCTTTCCAGGATTGCCCGGATGCCGCGCGATTCACTCTTTTATTCAAATTGACTTCACTTAAAGGTTTCAACAAATGTTGCCAACGTCTTGAAAGAAAATTATGTCGTATTGAGCGAAAAATACCTTTGGTACTGGAGTTTAATCAACACCACCTACATAGATCTATTTAGGTGGCGTTGGTTTAATTCCCGGTGACGCCTCATTCAACTAGTAAATTTAGTATTTCTATTCGTCGTTGTCTTTAACTAGCTTATTTTGTGAAATAATCAAATGACTAAATGTAGGTTCAAAATTATTTTCTTACTTTTAAGTGGAGTTTTATATTTCGTTGAGGTAGTTATTCGATACATGTATATTGTTTTTAATGTTCTCAAAAATCAAGGTGATCATTTATTTTTTTCTAATATACTATTGTAATGAAAATCCGTGCTCTACCGTGAGAAGAAGAGGAGATAATTGACCTTTAAAATTTGTTTGGATATCTCACACGTGACTGTGGAATAATGAACACAACGTCTTGAACTGGTAATGTACACCAACATATTTACGATATTTGCTAATATACAAAATAATGCACAAAGATCACCTGTAAGCTGTTCTTCTGAGTTATTCTCTAATCCTAAGATAAGATAATTCTCAAAATAAATACATAAATAAATAAATCATTCTCAATTAGTTCCAAAAACCATTCTCAATTAGCTAAGCCCTAACACGTTCTACGAATTTTCCATGATTGAAAGGATAGTTTTTTGCAGCCGGATAGGTTTCTGCAGCAGTGTCTACGTAATACTATCCAATATCTTTGGTGTCTACTTGGATGCTCGGAAGACGTTACGTCCTAGGCATCGATGCCAATGTTTCGCCTATCATGTCGCAATCTTTCTCAAAGCGAAATACATTTCGTAATGCTAATTATGACAGCCGAAACATTACCATCTGTGTTCGACGCAGCGTCTCCCAAATAGCCAAGTAGATAATTTTCGTGATTGATTTTTTGGAGAGGTGTCATGGAGCAGCCTACCCTGATGGGGTGTATCATGATTTATTCTAATATTACAAATTTATTTATTTATTTATTTATTTACGTCAAAAAAACAGTTAAAAACTGCGTATGACGTGCTATGGGGAAAAGTGAATTGTGTGCACATTTTCAAAATTCTGTGATCCCTACACTAAGTCATATACTACTTAAACTTTTAATTTTTGAAAGGGAGAAAAAAACTCCCATGTAATAAAATCTACTTTCAAGGATAAACAAGCAATAAATTTTGAATTTTGAATTTTGAAAGGGAGAAAAAAAACAAAAAAATAAATAAAATGACGTAAAATAAATGACGTAAAATAAATTGACGTAAAATAAATAAATATTACAAAAGATGCTAGTGGTATTATTAAAAAAATTACCTTTCGCTTAGTCTTCTTGTCACGATAACATGATGTCTTAAGATCATTTTATTTATGTTACTCAAGCAAATTAATTGTAATTCCGATTGAAAGTTTTCTAACATCGTCGTAAGCTACTCATACGGAATGAAGAGCAACTAACGTAGCTAATGGGAAAAAATGTTATAAATAACTTTAAATGTGGGCGATCCTTTAAGGTGAATACACAAAGAATTCATTAGAATTGAGATCGGTAATATGAAACATCATTCATCTTTCAAACATTGAACATTACGGAAAATAATGAGAATCCAACCGACAGTTCGAGTAACAATTGAAAATATGTATTTGTCCGCGCTCAGAGAGTTTGCGGATTGCGTATTAAATATATTCAATCTAAATTCATAGTGATTTGAAAATCATTCAGATAAAAACTAGTGGTGCTAAAACCCCGCGTACTTTCTCGCCCGTATTTTCACGTGAAAAGTACTCAAATTTTGGAAAAATTGTACATGGCCTTATTTCAAAATCTATATTTAAGGAACAGCTTTCATTAAGGGAAAAAGTCTTTATCTTTATTTTAGTTGTAGGAAGACGCCGAAAAAATTTTGAACTTTTGCAATTTTCGAGAAATCAGGATCTTCAACGAACATGTGACCTACACCGTTCTCTTAAACCTTCACCTTTTTTTTTTTTTTTTTTTTTTTAAATTTGAAAATTGTCCTAGGGGCTCCAAGTAAAGTACCCTCCAAAATTAGAATATCAATTTCAAATTCAAGGGGCCTCGCCATCAGCCAGATCGATTGGGAATATCAATTTTGAAGAAACTCGACTGAACAGTTTAGCCGTTAGCGTTGTTCACAGATGGACCGCCTGACAGATAGGCAGACAGACGTTTTTCCGTCATTCGATTTTTGGGTGTTAAGGACCCACAAAACATGGATTCTGGGTACTCCACGTGTTAGAGGATTTTTTCTAAATTTAACAATGGGATTTATCCACTTTTTCGTACAAAGGCCCTGTAATAAGAGTTTTCTGACGAAAATTCGCCGATTTTTCGCGCAGCAACTTTCTCTCTACTCCATAGCAAGAAAGTAAAAATCACCACTTGGTTGTGATTATAGAGAACCAAAGAATCAAGAATATTTTCAAATATTGCCGAAAACAAAATCGGCTTTTTTAGGATGCAAACGAAGAAAAACGAAATTGACGGAATTGAGGTACAAATTACAACAACCTTGAATACAACAGCTCTGTAATCGCGCCCGATTTTAGGCCTTAAGGACCTTAACCCTGTAGCTGGCCGTCAGAATTGCAGTGTACTCGCTGTTCACAAATGATAATGGCCCCTCGATTCTACTACAGCGCTTCAAAAGTGCGCACGAAAGTGACTGTGACTAAAAGACCACTACGAATTTGAAAATTTGCAAAACCCACTTTCTATAGGAATCTAATCTTTTGAGGTCAAACGATGAAAGAATTATTTATTCCTAATACGTTACGGAATATGGTCGTGTTTTTGTTGTTTTTAACCTAAAATAACTCACTTTGTATTTTATCAAAAAATTTTGGTGTGTGTTCATGAACGAACTCTCCCTGCAATCTTTCTCTTTATCCATTCTCCAGAGAGAGAGAAAAGAGAGAGAGAGAGAGAGAGAGAGAGAGAGAGAGAGAGAGAGAGAGAGATGGCGGCTTAAGTGATCTAGAAATTCTGCCACTCTTAGCTATAATTTTTGTTTCAATATATCATTTTTAACCATTTTCCAATTTTTAATTAATTATTGTTTTTGGTCAAACTTAAAAACGTTGAAAACATTTTCCTCGAATATTGCCTGCCTCTGCGAGGCACGAAAACTCCCAGTGAGGTTCATAGTACTGTAAGTGATTTTCACCCTCCATTTTCAACACTGAATTGAGACTACTCCGACACTGAATTTAGACGATAATTTTAGAGATTCCCGTACTGACCCTAGGGCAAATTGTGCATCCTCTCGTTTTTTATACACACTAATAATAATCGTACTACTTTCATGCACCGTAATCGTAGCACTTTCTGCTTAGAGTGATAAGTGCATACAGCGGCAATCTTAGAGCGAAGGGTACGAAAATAGATAACGACGTGCCTCAAATAAATCCGATTCCTTTTAAGTTTAGTTCATCGAGAGGAGACTGTACAAGGCGTGTGACGTGGGTAAAACTTGTCCCTTCCTGAAGATTGAGAATCACCATTTCTTCTTCCTAAGTTGCCGAGCCATATTACCCAGACAAATTCTACAAAATAAGGGAAAGTTTTGGTGTAGTTTTCAAATTTGGTTCCATTATGTTTTTGGGGGTCGCTGAAAATGAATATCCCATTAGCCAACAAGAAAGCCATGATTTTTAGACATTTTTACTTTAAAAAACTATTTCTAGGCAAAATTATTGTTCACAAAACTAATATTCGTGTTCAGCATCCCAAAAAAACATCAAGAAACCTAATATCGAAAATACATCAAAACTTTCTGCTAGTTGCCCTTTTCGAGCACCATTTGAATGGACTAATATAGAAATGTGAACCTGAGGACACTGAGTAATAGTAGTAGTAATATAACATTGATGATTCTCAAAATACTAAATTACTTTCTGCCATTCATTGTGTGTGACTCAAAGAGAAAAACATTGATTTGTGAATTTCTATTTCTATATTGCCTAGTGAATTTCTCCAATCACTCTTTCCATGAATCAATGTAGAATAAATTATTTCACAATAACCTTACAAAACATGAGTAATATGATCATTACGTGTGTACGAAGCTGCGTATTCAAATGAGTTGCATTAATTTTTAGACGTTTAACTGTGAGTTATATGAAATATGAGGTGTGTATGTGTGTATTCTTGTAAATGGCGACCCGTGTGTGTGTGTGTGTGTGTGTGTTTTTGCGCACCTGCATTTGGGCAATCAAATAAGTGCTACCGGCTGAGAATTTTAGCCTGCGACTATCATGTAATTTTATTCAACTTTTAAACCGCTAACATACATGATTACTTCTAGTCTCATAAATTTTAATAAGTTGAGTTCAAATGAATTCAAAGTTTTATTTTTTAATTCATTATCAAAAGTACTATTTCAACAATATTGTTTAGCACCAAATTCGATGTTTAAATTTGGTTTGAGATTTGAAGTGTCGAAGTAAATCGTCCTCAATTATATTTTTCTTGAGATTTAAAAATGAA
Source organism: Teleogryllus occipitalis (assembly GCA_011170035.1). Lineage (NCBI taxonomy): Eukaryota > Metazoa > Arthropoda > Insecta > Orthoptera > Gryllidae > Teleogryllus > Teleogryllus occipitalis. Next base: position 415,689 of record BLKR01000348.1, read on the forward strand.
CCCAGTCTGAATGTCATAGTTTGTGTTGCCGAATGTGTAACATTTTCTAAAATTTACTGTGGTTAAGTTAGAAGTATTACTGATCAGCTCAGTTCATTAATTAAAAATGTTATAAAATTTCTATTTCAGATTTAACACGAACATTTCGCTAGTTAATCTGACGAAAATTATTGCGATAAAATTATCAATATAATTGTTTACATAATTAATTATAATCCTGTGATTTGCTGTTACTACCAAACATAAAACTGTAATCTAACATTAACTCTTAAGTATATGTTGTAGAAATGTTGAATGAGTGTGTGTGAATGTTCAGCATTGGTTTTTGAAGAAGACGTGTAAATAGTTTTCGTCAGTAAAAGACAGAACGTAGAGATTATTTTAGTCTTACAGACGGAAATATTTAATTGGAAATATGGTAGATATTGTTAGCATTATTACTATTAATTTTTTTTTATTTTACAGAAATGAGCCAGTTCATTGACTCCAGAGAACATAGTCTCTGGACCGATATTAGCGTGTCCTTTGCCATTTTTTTGTAAAGATCGCTTACAGATTTTTTTAATAAAATACTTTTAGATCAAAATGTCTTGGAGTGCGGAGAGCGAATGAAGTATTCCTGTAATGTACATTATTTTTAAAATTTAATTCTATGTATCATTTTTATCATTTCAAATAAAACTTCAAAAACATTTTTCTGAGCCACCTTCAACAAACATAATTTGTTTAACTACACGCAGATCACTCACATTAAAAATAGTTAATATTCCATTCCCTTTCCCAATGTATAAAAAGTTATATCTCTTGTTAAGAGACTCTTTTGTGTCTTGAAATGTATTGGACATTCGTTACAACTATATACATTAGATGTATGTACATCCAAAATCACTAAAAATACTTCATATTGTAAATCCTCCCATTTAATCATTGTGAGTACTCCAACAAAGTACACAGTACATTAAAATATGGGGAAGTCTTCCAATGATGAAATTTCTTTGTTTTTTACAACAGTTTGTGAAATACTATCAGTTCAAATTGTAGATCATAAGATAAATTACTCATCTATCTAGTATTTACCTAACCAAGCTTTCTCTCTCTGTTCTATATTTTTGTCCACTTTTCTTTACACTTCTGCATCATTAAGGACATTATAAAATCAGTTTTATTTTTACAAGATGAAGAGATGTGAACGGACAGACGCACGCACGCGCAAACGAACAAACGAACTTGCGGATGGACGGACACACGCACGGACGAACGCATGCACGAACGAACGCACGGACACACGAAAGGATGGATGGACGGACGGATGCACGGAAGGGCGGACGGACCCACGCACGAACGGACGGAAGCACGCACGCACAAGTGGGTGGACGGAGGCACGAACGGGCGGACGGACGCACGCACGAACAGACAGACACCCAACCGGACGGATAGACGCACAGAAGGAGGAACGGACGCACACAAGAACCAACCAACTGATAAAATGACACCTGAACGGAAGGACGCGCGCCCGCACGGGTTGAAGAACTGACAATACTCGGATAAGAAAACAGTTTTTAAAGGAACTTTTCCACTATTAGGGACTCTTAAAACCACTTTCATCGCAATATGGAGAACGACTTTTGTACGATTTTTGTAATACTACTTCTTTACTGCGGGGTCGATAAAGTAAATGTATTTGCCAGGTGACCTTCAAAATCAAGTTGTACGTTTTGGTTTTGGTTTTGGTTTTTCTATTTTTATATTCCTCTCAGAGTATAGGACTACGTCGGGTCGGTGTGTTTAAAAGTCGCAGGGTTCTAGAAAATAAATCTACTCAAAAATACCTATCACTTAGAAAAATTGGGTAAACCAAAACGTTTGAAAGATGGGCGTGAAACAAACATTTTAGTCAATGATTGCTTTTGTTTGTGAATTAATTTTTTTTTATAAATCTAGTCCTACGTGATTATTTTATTATCTTCATATAAGCTAAGAGATAACGCAGAAAACGTAAGTTTTCGGTGAAATTTGTATTGGGAAAGTAGGAGCAATATGATCTAAGAGTAGAAAATTCAAATAAAATTAATGAATGTTAATTATTTTAAACTAAATAAATCCACATTATGTATATTACTAATTTCCTATTTATATTACTAATTCCCAATGTGCCCAGAAATTGAAAGAAAACTATGCAGTGTCCGGCCATGCAAGAGGGGACTGTGGTTTTGTTAGATAACCAGGAACTCGGGGGAAAAATACAAAAACACGATACGTAAATTCGGTGGAAGAGCATTTAGAAGCGATGAAATATTTAAAACTTGATGAATTTAGTCCATATTAATTTAAAGAATCATATTTAAATTTGCTTGTTCGTAGTAAAGATTACATTTCTGTATTTTCTTGTTACTCACACTTGGCGGCGCTAGCCGAATGCGTTTACTCCTCCGTGAAGTCACGAAGGTTAAACGCATTCGAGACTCGCTGGTTCGTGGTTGGGTGACCGGCCAGGAAACCCCGGGACCTAACGTCGTCGAGCCCCTGGCCGAAGGGATAAAAGGCAATGATTGACTGCGACGTGACGAGACTTGACAAATATTAAAAGTAAAAAAGCACTTTAATGGAGGATTACTCCCCAGTGCTAAAGCGCTCAACGCCCCTTAAGGGGGCTTGGAGACGCGTTGCGTCAAGGTGGAGACGCAACAAATTTAAAAAAAATTTAAAAAGTAACTTTTGAGTTGTTCGCCTTCTAGCAGCCGGCCGCTTGCCACCCAGAGGCGACAGTGCTGCTCTCCGAACTACTAAAAGTCACGTGTTCTCGACATCTCTATTGTAATATCCCCACTGAACCTCGTAAGCGCGAATTTCCAACAGTAATATTAACTTTGACATGAGGTTCCCACGTAAATTTAAGGCGCTTCCATCCAGCAGCAATTTTTAGGAAAATGTTTAATCTCAATAGAATTAAAGTCTTTTAATACGTCAATATACAAGATAATGCAATGCACGGCATTAGGACGCTATTCATTGTCAGTAGTACAAACACACTTCACAGAAAAACGAACTCTCTAACTTCGGTTTTTCAAAACGCATTAAAAAGTAGCTTCCTACATACGTTTACACAATACATTTTGGTTTTCACATGCTTAGGAATGGATTTGTAATTGCAACTCCCTTTAAATTGTGCAAATGACATTCGATTAACACAATATTTATGAATGCAACACTGCATAGCAATGCGTTTGCGTTTCGCGCGCTACCGAAGAATTGCTTTGGAAGGGGTGAGAGCTCGTTTAAGTGGAGAGATATCTCACACTTTCTTCCATCAATGTCACATTTACTTCTCTTAAAAACTCGTGCTAGCCGAGTGTTAAATCTTCACGACACGTCAAGGCATTTCCAGAGGTCGCGCCTGCGCAGTAATATCCGCACGGTCCGGAGTGTGCTCCCAGCGCTCGTAAGCCACCATGTTCCCCTTCTTTCCCCTTCAGCCCCGCGGGAGCCACCGACCCCGGCTGCTCGCTCCCATTTCCCGAGTGTGCTCTAGCCTGCTATCACGAAGGGCATTGGCGGCGAACTGTCAATCGCCGAACGGCGAACGGCGCGTGTTTTGAAATACCATGCTTCGGAAATGCTCTGAGAGTTCTTGTATTCCCCTCATGTTAAGAAATGTTTAAGAAACATTTCACCGCAGTTATTTGGGTGTGCACATGCGAACGTGCGAATACCCACGAGCCGCCACAGTTCTCCACCTACTTATACGCACTTCCAGCTTACGGTGAAATATCTTTTGACTTTCATTGATTGAAATATGATTCTCCTTATTTAAATATGCCTTTATTATACTGACTATATAAGAAGATTATGAAAAATATTGTGAAAGCAATGTTTATATGAATATGAAATATTGTATAAGATATTTCTTTTTTGTGCCAATGTTCCATTGAAATCGGATTCCTCTTCAACCTTTCTTAACATACGAATCAATGCAGCTCCCCCTCCCCCTCCCCCCCATTCTCCCATTACTTCTTAGTTATTTACCTTTATCTGCCTGAATTATTTTTATGCTTTAAAAAAGTTTTATTATACCATTGTATAATTTTTAAAAAAATTCTCAACATTTTGAAATGCACATTGTGACACCTTTTATGATTATGGTTATGGAAAATAACATTAAGTCCTAATTGCATTGCTGCAATATTATAAGGTGAAAATTTGAACTCTCTAAAACTTTGAACAGCATGCCCATATGGGCACTCTAGGCAGATAAGGGTTAAATAAGTTTCCAATGTGGTAGCTTTCTTTCAAGGATGGTGTTGATACTTGCACAAAAAACACAGATTCCAAGCAAATATGACAAATAAGCAAGTAGTTGCATCAAATAACTTTCAAACAAATATAATTAGAAGACAAGTAAACATTCAATGAAATTAAAGACTACCTTGAATTCTAGATTTTGGAAAAAAATAAAAAGATACATAATGGAAATTATGAACTACTTTATCATGGCACATTATTATTGATAATTTTCCATGAATATATCTTTTTTCTACAAAAATAAAATGTTCTATTTACATTATCAATTTCTTACTTTTCAGTTGTATTTGTGTCTGATAACGAAACTTTTTATTTACGCAACAATTCACTTATTCACAGGTATTTACCTGAAGCATTTATTTCTAATCAGCTAACTTCGTTTCTTATCTCCCGTTCAATTTATTGCAAATACCATTAGCTGTTTAGAATATCATTATGACATTGACTACTAAGTATTTTTCACAGCTACTTATGAGAGATCCAATTTAAAACAACATATGCAAATATTCTCATCTTTATTGCTACTATTAAATGTATTGAAGAAAAATAATTAAAGAAGTGAAGAAAATACTATGTTTGAATAACCCTGTATGAATTTTGAGGCAATTTCTAAAACAGTAGCCAAGATATCTCTCATTTGAAATATGTATCTTGGATTTCTCTAAAATATTCTAAATACTACAGCATTATTTCTTAAAATATTCACAATAAAATAAAATGATTTGTTTTTGAAATTCAGATCAGATGATTTATTAAAAGAGACCGGATCTTTAACTCACCTTAATAAGTAATTTAATACATTAATGAATGGAGGCATTTCAGAGTTGTTAATAAAATGCTCTCAAAAAACATCATTTGAAATCAAATGATTATTTCAAGAACAACTTCATATTCTTAACTGCTTGAGGCTGAATTAAATAATATGCTAGGCTTCTAATCATTATATTCATATTAATCTAGTCCTACATAAGAGCTGAAAAGATAATGTAGAATGAATAGAATATTTTTTTAACTTGTCCCAGAATATAATTTTTTTTATTTGCCCTCGTGCCAGGAAATCAACTTGATCAAATCAAAGTCTGATGCATTTTAACCTTCTTGCTAATCCAGTAATCCCTTAAACAATAATGGTTGCAACATTCAAAGTTTAGCTTTTTGATTTCCATTAAAAAAGACTCTGATCCTAGTTTGCCCTTAATACTTCTAGGGAAGTGTTTCTCTGTACACTACATTCTCTGTCTGTAATGATTCTTTAGTTTCTCAGTGTGTACACTAGAGTCTGTACTGATTCCTTAAGAGTCAGATCAGCACAAAACGAGGTCACCCCGCAATCAGCATAAACAAGGCCATTTTTGGTAGGTTACTTCATGTAATTACCTAAAAAATGAATTTACTTTGATATTATTATTCTCAGATATACTTAAATTTGCACTTCAAATGATAAGCAAAAGTTTTTTGTATCAGAGAGCACTCCTTTCATTCTCATTTTTCATTCTGGATTTCAGGATTTTTCATTCTGGATTTTCAAGTTCATAATAAATTCTTGGAAGATACTTTCTCATAAAAATGAGTATCCAAGAAGACTTACATAAACATTGCCTTAAAATCCACATCCAAGAGATGAGCACAAATAAAAGCTCTGGAGTGATAACAGGATCAGGGTGTCCTAAGCATGACTGACCTTAATCTCCTTTGCAACTTAAAAATGTAATATGAAAGTAATTTAACACATTCATGAACTTATATAAAAGCGCCTTTAAAAAATGTATGGGGGCCTCTATAGTGGGAACTGTAAACAGATGCTCAAATTGCTCATTCATTAATCACCCATGCACTGCAGTTGGTTTTATTCAATATTCATCAGTCAGGATGATGAAAACTGTATTAACAAGAATAGCTTCTGCTTCTTCAGTTTGATGCATTACAACTTTTTGAGTTAAATCTCTTTTATTATTTACAAACCTTTAGTCTTAACAAATAGTTTAATACCTTCCTTTAAATCGTAGTAGGCTATTTTAGATGTACATCACATTGTTGTCTACGTTACCATTGAAATAACATTTTAGATCTTCCACACGAGATGTTTTGAAAAAGTACTTTTGTTTAGAGATATGCAAGCTACATTAGTGTCAATAAACAACATCAAAATTTTATTGAAATATCCTTTGTCAAAATACTTCCCATTTAAAACTTTTAGAGATTTAATAATAGTAAGTCACATAAATACAAAAAATACTCAGTATGACTTTATGAATGGAATCTGTATATTTTTACTCATTTTAAGTCTAACAAGTATCTTCAAAAAAGTTTCCTAAAAATTATTTGAGACGATAACCAATTGGGATGTAGCTTGCATAGTAAGTGTATAACCTGTTTATGGATCTGATTCCAGGTGGGAACAATAACAACCTAAGCACATTATCTATGGTGTTTATTCTTGTCGGCGTGGTGAAAGGGGTCTTCATTTGCTTTGCATTAATGGCTGTTTGCTACAGGTATTGTGTCCTGCCAGAAAACATCGATTCATTACTCTCTGTTAACCCCAAATCATAAAAAATAATTCTCTTCATAATACGCTTGTTAGCTCATGTCCTTTTTTGTGCTTGTGTTAGTTCTTTCTTGCATCCCAGTCAACATGTGACAAGATGCCTGGACAAGGGATGGTTTTGTATGTTTTAGAATCTGGATGATCTAGAGTAACTATGAACTGGGCTATAGTTAAATGGAAATTTTTAGACAGCAACTTTACTCTAATACAGGCAACATATCTTGGCATCCATGATTTGATCACAAAAAACATTTAATCACAATATATGTATTCCATTTCCTGAATCTTAGCTGTTATGAGGAAACAATTGTGAAAATTTGATAGAGATTCCTACTTTTAAAAATATCTTTTTTTGTAACCATTTTGATATATATATGATATCTATATTCTCATAAGTATGAACAATTATTGCTGTACATAACTTCATAGTGGTACGTTGAATTTCATAGTGAAAGTTTTGTAAACATTATATTTCAAGTTTTACTTTTCCTCTACCCATTTTTTCTATAACAGAACTTGATTGTTAGCTAGTAGTCTTCTGAAAGTAGAGCTTACCTAGCTCTGAGTAAATCTGCTATGGCTCCCAGGTACATAATGTGTAGTCTAATGAGATTTGAATCTTTTACAAAGTGATGACTAATTGAGCATGGTGCCAAACTATTTACATTGTTTGCAAAAGTTATTTCTCTATGCAACTTACAGAAGGCATTTGTTTTCACAGAGGATGACTATTATTTGTCTTTATTTATTTGGTAAGAACCATTATTTTAGAAAAAATAAGAAACTGGTATTTCAGAAATAAAAGTCAATTATAAAATCTCTGAATCATAAATAAATATTTCAAAGGAGGGTATCTTGTCACGATATGTTATCCTATTGTGTAATAATTTGATTAATGCACAATTGCTGCTCATAAAGTTTCACCTACATAGATAACTGTCATATTTTGCATGTTTTAATTGTAAAACTAAAGATAAAGTCTAGATTATGTTTAAATATTATTAAAAAATCACTGAATAATTTGCACTCATTCACAGTAGAATGAAAGAAAGAAACAATTATAACTAATATATGTAATATAATTTCACAAATTGCTTTCTCAAACAGCATTTAAATGAATCCTAGCATATTATACCTAAAGACCCTGTATGAGGGTAAATGTAGCTGCAAATGTGTTTTGTGCATCATCCTTCATGTGTTGTGTAAGTGTTTGGACATGATAGTGTTGATGTTATTTCTTTCATTTTCTCATTGTAAGTATAAGTATTTCTTTCTTTGATAAAAGATTAATGTAATGAGAAACCAAAACACTCCAGTTTCTTTCTTATGGAAGAAACTCTTAAGGGCAGTAAGTGTTTTCAGTAACAATGAGGCAATGAAAGATATCTAATACATATTGTGAAAGCTTGTTTGATATTTGCTTCTATGTTGTCTAATTGCAGTGGTCCTGTGACATCACAATTGCTTCGCTGACTTGTGTCTTCAGTAATCACGTTGTCTGTGTTGTCTTGTTTCATATACTGAGCAACTAACAGTATTTTATTGCTACTGTTGGTCTATTTTGAGTACTATTTGTTGTATGTATGTTTGGTGTGGGTGTGATTGTGTATTTATGTTAAAAATATGTGTCTTCTTTATTTTGTAGCTGGTAATTAACTGTTTTTGACATGTGTGTAGGTGGTTGCAGTTCAATGGTTTTATTTAAGGTTGTGAAAAATATCTTGGTATTGCTGTTTTATTTAATTTAATTGTGATGCATAATAGTCCTGTGCTGATTTATTGCTTTTCTCTTTTTTTTCTTTTTTTCCTTCTTTCTATCTCTTTCTGTCTGCATGCCTGGGCATCATTTGGGAACTGTCCCAACATGACGATGTATATTGGCATCTCCCAACACAATCACCGATTGGTTCTGCGTCAACTGTCGTCATCATCATCACGGGATACTAATATCGTAAATCAATCTGGTAATATGTATATATTATTAATTATCATGAACTGGAACATAAAAATAACTATAATATTGCTGCCTCCACTTCAATATGACATCTGTCTCCTGGTGGCAACGGGTGACATCTCGTCTACTGTGAGTCACTTTAAACTTATCTGATGTCTTCCCCTCATATTACTTATTTATACACACCTATATTTTTATTCCTGGACGTGTTCAATGATACAAAACAAATTTCCAATATTTTAAATTATTCTTAATAATTTCCTTTTTTTGTTTTTTCTTTTTTTTTTCACCCTCCCCGAAAATGCATTACGGTTAAATAATTTTCTTCTGTATCATTGCAATAACTATACCTCATGATTTTGTCTACAATTTTCATTAATCATTTTCTTTTATTTTCAAATATTTAACTCATTTTATATTAATTTATTTATAATTCATGTAGAGAGTTATCATGGCACCAACACGGTGTTTTTGGTAGTAATGCTGATGTCCGTGGTAGGGGGGGTTTTCATTGTTTTTGCCCTGATGGCCCTTTGCTACAGGTCAGTTGTAGTACACAAAAACTTCTCCCTGTGCCTCAGGTTAGTGAGCAGAATACAAATGAGCAGGTAGTTTTCACACACTCACTTGGTTATTTGCAGCCCTTACAGTAGTTTTTCAAAACATTTAATTTCTTTTTAGTACTTTTTTAACATACTTCCCTGTCCCTTTGTGTAAAATATTTTACTTTGGTCAGGGTATCTTTAAATACGTACTCGGGATTTATGTAGAGAATGAGAAAAACTGAAATTCTCTTCATATATGCCCAAACCTTGGTTCAATCTCAAACAGCCTGTATGCTTATAAGGTAACTATTTTAAATTTTAGGAAATATTAATAGTCTACAGACACAATTTTAATGTAATTTTGAAGACAAATGTAAATTCTTTCTTCAAGAACAAAAAATCTAGTTCTTTATTGTACATTGATATATTTTACTAATATGCTGGAAAGGAAGGAAAACATATTATATGTTTTTATGAAATAATTATTAGTATTTAATTAGATGATAAGACAGGAGTGTGAGTGTGTGTGAGACTTGTTTTGCTAACCTGATTCCTAAACTGAGGCAATTTCTTATTGTGCAGACTTTATTTTCAGTGAAATCTGCAACATTTCTTGTAAGTTACTTATTTATGAATGCTCCCTGTAAAGAACACAACTTTTACAGTTAATAAGTGACTTTTACCTTTTCCTTACAAACCTGATTTTAAAAATTCTCTTTCATCAAAAGTATATTTTTATTCATTTTACGACTACTCTGGCACTTCCAAAATTTTTACTGGCACTGTTTTGTGTGAGAATTGGTTTTTTGCAGCACTCAAACAATAGTAAGATTAAATTGCTGACATGAGCATATATTTATTGTACTAGAAAATCTTTATTAATAATATAAATAAACTCTATTGAATATGAATTTTTTGTGCAATGGAAAACATGTAAATTTTTATTTAATAATATCCAAGTTCAAGTTACTTTCATTTTTTTAACAAACTGATTATTTTAAAATCAGGTACGATATTTACCTGTTATTAATTAGTTTCTTAATTTTTGGGGAAGAAATGAAAGAAATGTCAATAAAAAATAAATGACATTTTTGCTCATGTCTAGAACTCACGAGTGTTTTTAAACAATTTTTTTTCACCTTTACCCTTATATATTGTTTTTCTTTTCGTGTATGTGTGTGTGAATGTTTTAAGCACCTGTTTTACATAGCTTCTTCACCATTTCACTTATGCTATGAGACCCACTGGCAACAAGAATCCACTTTACCATACAATTCTTGATATTGGGACAATATTCTCTTCATTTCATTGATGATTTTCCCCTGGTTCTTTAACTTTCAATCACTTCAGGTACACATAAAATACAATACTTTGTGTACATATACTACTGAACGTGACTGATTATTTGAATCTGTTTGAAGAATAAATCTTGAGTTGTAGTGACTATTACTACTTTTTACATTAACCATTTAATTTTTTTTTTTTTTTTTTCGTCATTTATATTGGAAATCCCAAGCAATTTAGAGGCAACAGGCTGCATAAGAAGTAATCGGTTCCTGTTGACAACATATTCACTTAAAGAAAGAACAAAGCTTGAGATTGAAAAATGGAATTTATTCAACTGAGGCGTATTTAAATAATACCATTTATATAGTGTTGTTTCTTTCATAATCCATTGTAATGTAGATTCATTAAGAATTTTGTAGTATGTAGTATCTTTGTCACATATGTGTTGTCGAATGCAAATCAGTTCCCTCTCTGCACTATATTCCACTAATCCTGCTGGTACAGAACCCTATGATTAGTGGAGACTCTCTTTCACATTGAAGTTTAGCCTTGTGTAGTGGATATTTCATTTCAGTGGCACATTTTCGTGAAAACAATAAATAAATATAACCTGACCAAGAAATTGCAAGACAGACTTCAATGTAAAATGATGTATGTGTTCAATCAGAACCTCTTTGTAATAAGTAATATTTGTAAGGCACTACATTATCACTTCTCTTTTATTATTAATTTAAATGCATCATCATTTAAAAATATTTAGTATTTTTACGCTCTGTGATATATGTGGAAAGTCATTTTACATATGCATGCTATTCATACCTTAAACTTCCCTTCTGCCAAGTCTCAGTGATTGCCTGGGTGGTAGCATACTGGCTTCTTTCTATACTGCTATGTAAATAGCTATCACCAGTACAGTGATGTGAAAGTGAAACTTAAGTGAAAATATTATAAGCATATGAGTACAATTACACTGTGTTATGTTCACATATATTACAAAAGATAAATGTAATGGCTAGTAATCCTCTCTTGAAGCTTTGTAATCCCAGGTGGGCATTACATTTTTTCACAAAAGTAGTAAAAATGTTGTAACATTGATTATGTAGTTATCATTAATAGGAAACTCTCACTTAAGTACTTTAGACACAGAAACCCGTTTCTATTCTTATAGAAAATTAATTAATGTATATAACAGAATGATAAAGTATGTTAAGAAGCAAAGAAAAGGGGGGTTACACTTGTTTCATCCGAAATTCCAATATGTTAAACACTGGTAATACAAAACAGATTAATCAAAAAATACCTTTTCTTACAAATAAAATTATTTTTTTCAATTTGTAGTATTTCTTAAAAATTGGATTGTGAGGTATTATTTCACTTTAACACAGAATTATAGTTTGTGGAGAGAGAAGAAAATGTGCACATTTTATATCAGAATTTTTTGAAAATATAAAACCTGTAAATTCATCTTTCAAATAATTTTAGACATAAATTAACAAGTAATACTGTTCATTTCAATATTCTATTATATTAAAAATATTTTGACTTGTTAATTCATTATGAGGAGATACCTCTCCTTCCACCTCTAACACCTTTGTCTTAATGTTCTGATACAGTAAGATGGGCATCAAATAACTCTTTTTATCCCTTTCACTTTCATCACATTTCTAGATTAGATAGTAGATCAATGCTATAGGAAGATTTACTATTCAAATTTAGTTACACACTAAATAAGTTATTTTCAAAATAGATATTTCATTTTTGTTCTCTTCATTTTTAAATGAGTTTGTGACAGCCAAACAGCATTAATATATTCAGTCACGTACAGATCTTTATCTTCTTCTGTACTTGTTCGCTATAGGTACTGGTAATATTTGCACAACTGATTTTGTTTTCCTCTTTTTTTGTTTCTTTTTTCCCCTCCTGATATTTAGTAGTGTGTTAATAGCCTTACATTAGTAGGAAATAATATTTCAATATGAAGTTCTTTCAAAAATTGTATAATTATTTGTTTATGACTTGCCAATTAAGGAATTTGTTTTTCAGTAACCGTGAGTGGTAAGTGGAACAGAATTTCTCTTTTTTTTTTGGAGGTCTTAACCAGTAATATTTTATTTAATATTTCATTTATTCATATGTGTATATGTAAATGACTTGTATCAATTATAAGTGACTTCCAGAATTTGACAAAAAACAAAATTTGGATGACATGCACTTAATTAGTGTGTGAGCTTCAAATCTTCACAAGAATTACTTCCAGAATTTTCTCTCCATTCAGATCCCATTTAATGCAAAATATTTTTATTCTATTGGTTCATTCACAGCTTTAATTAATATATTCATATCAAATTATTTTCACTATATCTTACCCCTTAACAAAGGACAATATAAAGTACTTAAGTGCCTAATGAATAAACAAACAAGACTTTGCTACTTGTAATTACTTCATATGACTTAAGTTTTGCTTAGGCAAGCAGTTCACTACATTTTGGTGTTTTTGCATTTTGGAACCAACACCCTTACATGACAGGGTTTGCAAGAAAGGGTGTCATGCTGTTGTTTGGCATTTCATGCTCTTTTTTAATTATGTGTGTTTTTATTCAGTTGTTCTCTTTATTTTGTAGCAGTATTTGTGTGTGTCTGTTGCTATGACTGTAAGGAATGTGTGTGCTTCCCAAACTGTCCCAGTCAGTAATATTGTCCTAGAACAATATAATTAAATAACTGCAAATAAGCTTTAAACATGTCACTTTTGCACTGATGCAAACTGCAGGATGCTGTGTTACATATTGTGCACAAAATTACATACACCACAATTTATGTAAAGTGCTGTACATATTTATTTCCAATCAAATTATTTTGGTTGCAATGTTTATGTTTGCAATTTAAAAGTGTATTTCTTATGTTTTTAAGTTTTGCATCAATCAATTTTTGCAAAAACACAAAACTGCTCTGGGAAGCTATGCTAATTCCTGTAAATACTTTTTTCATTTTTAATTGTTTTCGATATTTGGTAAATGTAGTAACTTTAAAAATAAACTGTATTATGTGTTTGCTGTATTCGTAATGCATAAGTAATTTTACTTTGCATTTCTTGTAATATTTGTAGCATGTGACCCATCATAAGCTTCTAGCCCTTGGTGTTAATATGAAATACTGGCAAAGAATGAAACATGTAAATTTGTAATTAAATTATTAATATTAATCTATAAAAAATTTCAAATTTTCATTTTTTAACAACTGATTAAGAAAATATTGTTTTAAGCTTCATATGTATTCATTTGCATTTCATTCTTCTTAACATTAGCCTTGTCAATATTATGTTTTTATGCTCATTTGCTTCTGATGAAGCACATGTCTACTTGGAACATGTGGACTGATTCGGAAAACGTTATTCTTTTTCTTTCTCCTTTTTTTTCCTTTTCTGTTTCCTTTTCCTCCTAGAAGGAAGAGCACTATGCCGAAATATGACTCACCATATGCAAAAAAGCCAATGATGAAGAAGTATGCCACCAAAGGGCCTAATCGTAACCCAGAAGAAGCTGCTATGGAAAGTGTCAACAAGATTCTTACATTTGGCAGCATGCCGTCCTATAGGTAAGGACTAATAAACAAGACTATGCAAGCCAAAAGGCAAATTCTAGGAGAGAGAAACAATATTCTATCATGTATACTTTCACAAAGATTACAATGGCAGAAAGACTGAAGTTAATTTTAAAATTAACTTTTCTCATTCTTGCAATAAAAGTTTGCATCAAACACATCCTTTTCTTACAGCATATTATTCAACATACTGTGTATAAAATTTATTATTTATGATTAATAATGCAAATAGTGTCTTTTCAAAAATCGTCAATGTCGAGAGATAATATGCAATAGAATCATCCAAAATAATGCTTCTGAGTTGTAAAGATAATATCTAAAATGACCAATTAAATTATTTGTACTATGTTTAAATGTAATAAATTTTATGAGAGTCATTGATATATTTCAAAAAGTAACCTAAGTATTTGATAAATTAAATATAATTATATACTCGAGAACAATTCTCAACGATATTTTTCATCTTGAGAAGCTGTGACATTACTCACAAATATTCTTAAAAATTCTCTTTTCCTAGATGACTCCTGAATTACTATTCCTACACAGCACTTCAAAAATGTTTTCTCATAAATTATGACCCGATCCTCATAAATCTACAAAAAAAATAGAATGTATGATAATTCCTTACTGGGATGAGTGAGTGAATGAATGGTTAGGTGTGTGTCTGCTTCTTTATAAATAATTTGCTATCCATAAGTTGATTATGTGTTTTGTTTTAAAGGTCCATTTTTGTGTAATTTTTTAATATTTTTGTAATCACTTTTGAAGATAACATTTGTAATTCATGGCACTTCTAATAAATGTATGAAATTTATTTTTGATTAAATAGTAATATCAATTTTCTTTTTGAGGTAAAAGTAAATTGGCAATGCTTAAATATATATATATAAGACATTTTGAAAATTTTTATGTGAATCCTTGTGTGTTACAACAGATTTATTTTTTTCTTCTTATGTTCTTCTTCTTCTTCCTATATCTTTCTTTTTAGTTAATAAACGTTTTGGTTAGATGGGATTCTTGGATGTACCAACTTTTAAACTTCATCTCCATCAATGTTTACATTTTAAAACTCTGGTGTGATACTGCTGACATATGGAGGTTGGATTTCCCTGTCCATCCAAAGACGTGTAGGATCTACACTTGTTATATTATACACAATATCAGTCACAATTTTTATTACAAATCATTTTGCAGAATATCTCATATGTAATTCATTTTTAATTCTATTTTCTAACATTCAAATGTTAATTCAGTAATACTTTTGGATTATGTGGCTACATTTGTTACAGTAGAAATTCAGATACTCTACAATTTTTTCTCTATATACTCTTTTAAAAATTTGTTTGAAAGAATATCTATTAAAGTGCATGTTTGCTTATTTTAAGTAAAATATTGTGATTTGCAGCTAATTGTAAATCAATTATCAGGAGAAAGTGAATTTATCATGTACCACCAACATATATTTGCTTCTCTTTTCTTTTTCTAAGCAGTACTCAAAACGGCTCTAATTTTTTCATACATCATTATAAAATTATATACATTTTAATTTATAAGTAAGCTATTTGCAATGATGTTGTGCCTAACCCTTGGCCATTTATATTTTTCTCACTTGTGAGATAGGCACATTCAAGAGAAGGAGGTACTGAAAACACATTTTAAGGAATAAATGAAACAAAACTAAATGTTAAAGAATCTTCATTTAAGAATACAAACATTTAAATAACTTAAATGTCTTTAATAATTTTATCACTTCTTTTGAACCCATTGGTATATATTCTTTAAAGACACAGGTACTCACTTAAATGGAAAATGAACTAACATCAACTTTCTATTTTGTTATCTGTAAATTTTTGGAAAATGTGAAACGTTTTTTCTACAAAACATTGTGTTGCAATTATTAAAATATCTTAATCAAATATTGACTTAAAAATTAAATAAAGAAGATCAAAAGTGTTTCCAGTATCTCTCATTTGTAGTGTGGACTGCGGCCCACTCCAGATGCTTGGCTTGCACTTTCTTTTAGTTCTATTTTTGCATAAGCAGACTATCATGAAGAAATATCAGACTAACTATATTTTAAAGATTCTGTGAATTCAAACTCTGTTTTGAACATTACGTGCAATCCCATTCTTGTCATCAGAAAATGAATATCTCATAGTCTGCTTATATTCATTCAATTTCTACTGATAAAAATAAGTATATAGAATGAGCCTTGAAGGCTTAAACAATTGGTTGACAGATTGTTGTTCTGTTTTATCAGTCGCGCAGATTCCCAGCGTGTGCTGTTCCGCCCGATGAACCATATGACAACAGGACTCGCCTCACGCTTCCAGCAGTTAGTTAATCCATTCACTGTTCTGCTCGCTTTTCCATTTCTTCTTTGCAATTCAATTTATGAACCTTTAGTGCCGCACCCATGAGAAAATTTTTCTTTGCCTCAACTAATGGTAAACACCAAGAACATGCAGGTTTATGAAAGAAGACTTCAATGCAATTAATTTAAAAAATGGTTTATCTTTTAACATTCCTAATGACAAAATTATAAATTGTATACACATATTTTTGAACATTATAGGCAGTATTAGAAAAATATTAAATGTGTATGGTATAATTGGTACCTAGTTTTTCAGTAGAATGTTCTGGTGTTTACCACTTCATAATAATACATGTTTCATATGTTCATGTAGATGTTTAATTGCATGGAAAAAGGAAGTAATTTTATGTTTTAAATTCTATAGATGCTTTTTTTCTCATAATTCATGTGCCATTGTTTCATTAAATGTCAACAACTTCTGTTTTGTTTCCTTATTTCACAATGCATATAAAAGTTGGTGATAGGTATTGTACAATATAAGGAATAGATAACAGTATTCATACTTCCTTTCTTGTGTATTTTCTTTGTTCTTGAAAGAGTTTGTTTTTTTATTGTGGCAATATCTCAAAGCTTAAAAAATTATATTGCCTTATTTGATAGTTTTATTAATGTATTGAGTTCAATGTATTTTCATTCACTAGATTCTGTTATAAGCTACTATATCATTGAATTAGAAGCAGATTGAAATAAATTATAGTAATCATTGAAATGGAAGAAAAACCACTGAAAAACTCTTTATTTTCTTGCCAGGTACTTATTAATGTACAACAAAAGTCTATCTTTGAAAATTTGTGTAAGGTATATGCAATGATAAATTAGAAATTTAATACATTTTCAGCATATGTAAAGTGTAATAGTGGGACTCTGTTGTTGTGTTTTAATATTTAAGTATATTTGTTTGTATTACTGTTTGCTTCAATAAATTCAACCACTTTGGTTTAGAAAAATTTATAGTATTGAGAGGGTGTGGTGGATTGTCCTATTTTTCAGAAATTCAATTGTTCATTAATCTTGGTAAGCAAGAATACATCCAATTTTTACTATTCACAAAATTTGAGGAAAAAAAAATTATTTTTTTTTCTTCTCTTTTGTTTTGGTTTTCTGTATTGAAGTTTGCTTTTGTTCTGCTGGTTGTTGTATATTATGTAAGCATTCAAAAACTTAAATTAGTGGCCACATTTTTTTTATTATTAGAATTTTTTGTTCAATAACCAGAAGCAAAGTATATGCAAGCATTGGTGGACACACTGTTAACATGACACAGTGGTTATAATTGATACAATTTATTACAATTTCCAATTAAAAATGTCACTAATGTATGATAAGTTTGCAATTGTAGTTGTATGTAGTCTTTCCCTTCTGTCTTCTGCTTGCAATTTTCCATTTCATTTTTAATGTATATCAACAACTTGATTGGAAGATAATACAATATAAATAGCTAATTTAAGTTTCTTGCAATTCTGTGTGCTCCTGTGTATTTTGTGTTATGCTCACAGGGAACACAAAATTCAACAAATGAAACGCATGGGATCAGGTAGTGAAGAGGATGCAACTCACTCAGGTATTTTTCTTTTCTCAAAGTTAATTAATCACATCCACTACTTAACTATCAATCTATACTTTTAAATCCAAATATTGAATGTACAAGATATCAATGGTAATAAGACTCCATTTTGAAATGAAACATTAATTTTTTTAAATATATGATTGTTTTAATAGCCTTAAAGATAATTGAATAATGTAATATCAACTAAAAAGTATCAGAAAATGTTTGGTAAACTTTTTAAAATTTTGCTTGTTGTGTATTGATCATATATTGAGAACAATAATTGAATAAGACATTTTCATTTTTAAATGAAAGATTTATTTTTATAATTATTGAAATGAAAATGTCATTTATAACAATTAAAATTTGGAATTAATTAGACAAATAATGAAAATATATTGTTTTGTTCATATTTTGCTTTCAGTATAAGTAAATACATCTTATTCAAATTTTTAGAAAAATATTCATAATTGAAAATTATATTTTATTATTAAATTATTGTGAATTGATTTTATAATATTCTTTCCTAACATGTTCTGATATATTATGGAAAAACTCATTTTGGGAGTGTAATCCAAGAAATATTCAATCAAGTTTCATTGCCATTGCATTGATTAATGAATGAATACCAGATATTTAATTCTAGTAATGTTTTCTTATTGACGGAAATGCCTTTCACAGGGGATGAAACTGTGTCCTTCATTGATCTCCCTCCCAATAACCTCTCCAAGTTACCAGAAAAGGGCATTTTAAAGAAATCAGGACCCTATGGCACTGTAATGGGTGATGTGTGTAAAGAAAAGTGGTCTGAAGATTCGCAGTCTGACAATCAAGAAATAATGTCTCAGTCAGACAACAACTTGGGTCCTGATATGATGGGTGGAGGAGGAGGAGCTATATCTGAAGTTGAGAGAACCTTGAAAAGCCTCAATGGTTATCATGAGGATATCCTTGAAGCACTACGAACTGCTGCAAGCCATAGAGGAACTGCAACTCCCTCCGGAAGTAGTAGTTTACTCAGTGAAGAGATAATTCGAAAGTCTTTAGGTATGATTTAATTTCATGTCAAAATTATTTTCTGAGTTTAAGCACTCTTATCTTTATTTTTAGAAATTTTTGCACTTCAATAGTATTCTTTAAACCTGAGTAAGAAAAATAAAAATAAAACATTGTAATAATTCTGTTTCTTAATATTACTGTAAATATTACTTGAAAACTGCAATAAATAACTAAAGTATAATAACTACTGTCAAAGTAACTATAGTAGAGATCATAGAAAAAAGTTATTTTGTTTCTTAAAAATTATTTGCAATAACAATAAATGTTATTATTTATTGCTAATTTATTTATTTTTTTATTTCTAGCTGAGTGTAGTGGTGGCAGTGGCAGTGTCGGTAGCGGTGGGGGTGGCGGGGGGAGTGCGGGAGCGTATGGTGACTATAAACGTTCAGGCAGCCAAGAAAAAATTTGTGATGGTGTTCCTCAAACCCACACAGTAATGGTGGAAGGAGGTCACCACGTTCCGCACCACTCCCACCACACACACCACCCGGCTCAGCCACAGCCTCCTGATGAAGACGAGGAGGATGAAGTGCCTCCATCATGTGGACCTATTCGCATCAGGAACTTGGAAGATCTCATTCGCCAGTTAGAACATCATTCAGCTCGCCACATGAGCCCCAGTGGTTCAGAAGATATACGAATGTCTGAGACAGAGGCAGATCGACATTATCGTCTCGAGTCAGCTACTTGCAGTGAGCCACAAACGTGAGTAACCCCATATATGCATTTCTTCTTTATCTTATGTAATGGTGTGTTTCTAAAGAACAAATGATAAAAAGAGAGAAAATGTATATGTATTGTTAAAAATATTTGAATTTATCTGCAGAGGAATTTTGTTCATATAACAAAATAAATTTCACATCAAATATTTTTTAGAATAAAATGTGTTATAATATAAGTTTCTTTCTATTTAATGGTACAACATCTCAACACTAGGGTCAGTATTCTTGTTACATTCTTTCACGGTATACCACCTATCCATCATTTGGTCACCAATAAAATAATTTCTTTTAAACTTATTTCTTTATCATCAATTTGACAATTAATTAATCAGATCATTGCATTGTTTTCTTTAGTAGTATTCTAGAGAAAACATGAATTAACAATATTAATAAAACTATAGGAATTTATTTTCTACAGCTTCTCATTATACTTACCTCTTAACAGCACATTAAGAGCACAAGTTATTGTTCAGTATTTGTAAAGTGACATTAATTATTATTGTTATTGTTATTATTGTTATTATTATTATTATTATTATTATTATTATTATTATTATTATTATTATTATTATTCAGTCAGATTACTTAGTTCAATTAAATTTTTGAAAATAATTTGTTTGATTTTGATTTCAAACACTTATAATAGAACCAAAACATTTTTCATTATACAATATTCAGTTGTTCAAAACATTCTTATGCTAGCTGTACAAAACAGATAGATAACTTATATAAGCAGTATCATGTTTTGAGAGCTATACATTTTAATTGTGCATTCAATGGCTAGGAGTGAATCCTATCGAAGGTAAGATGTTCTGACTGTAAATCCCTCTGATTTGTTAAGTTATTTTGTGTTGGATGTTACAACTATAAGTAAATATTGATAATACCCATGTGTGTACACAGAATGGTAGTCTGGACACATCCCCACCAATTCCACCTTTTTATGCAGGTCAAAAAGTTTCTGATGAATTACAGTTAAAAAGTCAAATGAGTTTTAATTATTTTTTTCAATTTAATATACATGTCTATTACTTTAAATCAGAATTCCATCTTCATCTTTTATGGTTTCAAACATTTCCCTGTTTAAAAATTTGTCATGCATGATTCTAGCTAGTTATTGAGGAACTTTTATTCTGGCACTATGTAGCATTGGACAATTTTCACCAGTTTTCGCTACAATTCTTATTGGAAATGTGCATTATATGTATTTATGAGTATGACATCAGTTGTGCACTGTTTCTTTATTTCATTTCTTTAAAATATTAAGTTTATTTCTTTCAATAAAAATCAATACCCTAGTACACAGACTGAAATGATACAAAAAACATCTTAACGTATAAATATAATGTAATGTCATCTTAATGTAAAACAGTCAAAAATATATAAATGAATATTTGTTTTATATTGAGAGACTGCAATGTTCCAATTATCATCTATTGATAGCTGAATGTCTTCCTGAAATGATCTTCTACTACAACTAAAATATGAGAGAGAAAAAATATAGATTCTGAAAAAAAATCCCATAATTTACCTCTAATTAAGTTTAAAATAATTTATTTACATTCAATTTTCTTTTAACTAATGACCCAAAATTAAATAAATGATAACAGAAATAAAATAAAATTTGAAAAAAGAATGCACTATTTCCATTAAAAAAAAATTATGTTTGTTATTACAAAATATATTTTTTGAATCGGTAACAATAGCTCTGATAAACTGTCAAAATGTACAACTAAAAATTTTCTTATTTCTGCTGCTTGAAATTAAAGGTGGAATGACAAATACAGTTTGGGTATGGAAAGACACATCTACACTAGGTTGGTACTTGGATAAGTGCATGAGAGTTAGCTGTCTAGATTTTAGAAACATTGGGTTTCGTTGATGAATCAAACACAACCTTCAACCTATATGAAGAGAGAGATGAACTTAAAGAAACTTAGTTTTAAGTTACCTATTACTGTTCCTAAACCCATAAGGCAAAGTTATTATAAAGGACTCTTTCCTCTCTGCTAAACCTTACTCATCATTCTGTCGTAGAACTAGTGATTGGTTAATAAAGATATTTTCAAAAAGGTATGCCTCTGTAGATTTAGGATAATACATACTATCTTGTTCCTTTTTAAAATTTTTGGATTTTTCTCCACTTATTTCCAAAAAATAATAATCCATTACAAAATATCTTAGTAGTTGAACTGAGTAGAATATCTTAGTATTCAGAATTTATACCTAAAACGTGCTAAAGAACAGCATATATTTTCAAAAATCAAATGAATATCCAACTGGAGATGATCTCTTTCCAAAATTCAAGTGACATTTCTTTATGAATGGAAAAGAATTATAATATATCAAGATTTCTTAGTACTTTATTTTAAGACATGTATTGTAAGGTCTTCTGACCAACATTTTATGCTCTACAAAATTTCATCAGTAAGAAATACTCATAAGAGAATATTTTATTAACAGGAAATTTATAATGGTAATTCACATTTATTTCTTTTTTGTTTCTTATGTAAATAATAAATAAATTACTGAAATGAGAAATATGAAATTGAAAAAAAGGATTTTCTTTCTTCACATTATGTGGAAGTATCTTTTGAAATATTTTCAAAACTTTTACTCTAAATTGACAATCTGTAGCTAACAAAACAATTTGGTTCTAAGAGATAACATTAGTAAGTGCATTATATTTCTCATCTTTATCTCTTTGATTGTTGTTGCTGATAAGATTTTCAGATTTTTTTTTTAATTTTTTTTTTTAAAGAAGAGTATACTAGTTAATGAGTCAATAACACATTCCATAGAAGTTTGGAGAAGACTAAGTAGCAGTCTTTTTATAATTACAAAAGAAACTAGAAGGTTAGAAAATGGAAATTGGGAATTGAAAATTGAAATTCCTTATTTCTGTGATTTCTATTAAGGAGCCATTCAAAAAATAAATTCAATTTTAGTGTATCAGGGACACAAATGAATGAGGGGGGAAGGGGGTTGATGAATAATGAATGTTCTTTCAATATTCTTGCACTAATTATTGTTTTAAGTAGAAAAGAGATTAGATGGTAAGAAAATATTAATTCGCAATTGAAAACTTCTTATGACTGCGATTTCTATTGAAGGGCCATTCAAAGAAAAATTCACTTTTAGGGTATCTCTCAACCTAGTGATACAAATGAGTGAGCAGGAAGGGCGTTTATAAATAATAAACATTCTTTCAATATTCTTGTAATAATTATTGTTTTATTAGCTTAAAAATTTTAATTAATGTTGAAATTAAGCAAATATATATATTGATATAAAATTAGAAAAATTATTTTAAAGTCTTTACAAAATTTCATGTAATGTTTAATAAGTCACTTTGTTGATCTCCTCGTATGGGACATTTCCCATACCAGTGTGGGGAAATGGCACAATCATCTCATCACAGGTGTCTGTTAGCAAGTATTACAAGTTGTTATGATGGGGAAGTTCAAAGAATCTTAATTATACAAAAGAATGTTTTGAATGGCTACTTCTCAGTTCTCCAGTCCAGTTAACCTTTCCTTCAATTATCCATTTCCCAGTAAATGAGTTTTCAAAACCAGGGAATTGCTGGGGAGTTTGAAGAGAAGCTGTATTTGAATTCTCCATTCTCGATCTGTAAACAAATTATTTTATTAATTAGTATTTATTTGAATCACTATTCTTCTCTCATTTATTCATTTTGTGAAAATCTTACAAAATTTTACATTCCTAAATTTCTTTCCTTTCCACTCTGACTTTGCTGAATTCTCCAAAAGAAATTGTCATTAATTTCTGGATGTGCTTGTGGATGGTTCGATATTTTATGATCTTTATTGATTTTGCAAAAATTCTTGCAGTTCTTGAAATTCATCAGTATAACTTTCTCAATTTCATTACTTAATGCCGTACTTACTGAAAGAAAAATTGTGACCATCTCAAAAAGTACATTTTATTGTAACTGTTGTTTCAAACAGATACCAAAACTTATGGGATTGAAAGAATATGTTATACTTTTCTTTCACGAAAGCATTCATTTTTTAAATGATTGTGATGAAAGAGTTAAAAACAACATTTAGAGGTCATAAGTTTTATTGCCCTATCTTATGATAGTATCAGTTTTTCTCTTCTTTAATGTAAGTTTTTCTGAAAAATGTTGTATTGACTGTGAATAAAGTAAATTATATTGTATGATTTAAACTCATTTAAAATTCAAGAAAAATATGTTTCTGAATTCAAGAATTAAATTCATAGTCTTTTCTCATTTGCAATAATTTGCATTAGTTTCTGCTTACTCACAAAGAAATTAAGAAAGTTGAATAACATGGGCAATAACAAATTTTGACTTATGGAAAGATAATAATAATAATTGCATAAGAATAATGATAATTGCAAATGAAAGATGCAATGGATCTCGTTTTCTTTATTTTACAGCATGATATACACATGGCATAGAAGCTTTAAAGAAAGGTGTAAGAATATTAGAAATGAGGTCAAGGTCACAGAACAAAGTACAGGTTTTTTCTTAAGTTATTGTGTAGGAATTCACTTTGCCTTTGACACTCTTTTTCAGTTAAGATATTTTCAAAAAATGTTTTTTGAAGCTTCAAACAAAAACTTAATTTTTGTCTAGACAACATTAGTATGTACTGTATATTAACATCTAAAATTATTTGTAAATACTTTGAATTTGAATGTACATTCTTTTATTTCAATGAAATATTGCTCTGTTACAATTCTATTGATGGCAAATGAGAATTATCGGATTAAAATATTTGATCTCAATATCAAAATTATATCTACGTTTTTGTATATGAGATGTGAGATTTGTATGGTTACTTTATCAATTTACCAAATTTCTTATCTTCTTCATGAACCCCCATAATATTTCACTGTTAGAGTTTCTGATCACAATGTTGTCCTGTTCATTATTTGCATTTCATTGACATATTGCAACAATGCTTTCAATGGCAGAAAATAATAACATAATAGCAAGCAATAAAACAAGAAAAGCACAGCCACTAAAGAATTTATAAAGCCATTGCAATATGAAATAGCAGTATGAAACTATCATGATATTCGAAAATTAGTATTTTGAAAGTTGAATTTGCTGTATACTTTGAGCATGCAAAATAAATCCCAAGCTTGTCACATATATTCAAACAATGATTCTCTTTTTCCTCTGATCCACTCATTGAAGCCAAAATAAAAATTAATGTAACAATAAAAGTTCAACATGTTTTCTTTATGAACAAATATTCATTTATATACTTACATTTTTAAATGTTTTTCATACTTTTTTTAATTTTTTGCTCATGATCTTTTTTTAGTGTTGTATAATTTATACACTCACATAAGTTTGATATTTCCTCTATTCTGATGCACTCTTTTTGTTACTGTTAAGATAGCAATTTTACTTTTTTGCATTTTGTCGATATAAAAATATTGTTCATGTTATTAGGACGTTTCAAGTACCTCATAACTCCTTTTCAACCCGACTCTTCTCAACCTGTTTTTATTAATTATGTTTTAAACTCCAATAAAATGAACCTCCCTTAAATTGATAACACAAAATAATCAGTTATTTTTGCATTTATATCAAAAAACTAATTCTATGTAGAATAAATTAATTATGACAACCAATAATTTTCGTACTAATTAATAATTCATAATTTTTGAAATTCTAAACTAAGACTAATTTGAGATACAAGTGTTATACACTTAACCAATAGTTCTGACAGACGCTTGATTAACTTTATGTCATTGCAGGAAACGCAAATTCTACCTGTGAAATGCAACCTAGCACGTTGTGATCATAGACTGAGGTAATAAGACAATCATTAACCAGGAGTATTGACTAGTTTATCTCATTCTACTACTTTGATTTGTTTAATTCCTTCTGTCTTCTTTTCTTGAATTTATAATTTAATATCTTTTATACCTGTTTCTGTTTTTCAATCTACATGTTGCATGCACCTTTCGTGAGCCTCCATTTATAGCATAATTTTCCTTTTTTGCATTTGGTTTTTCAAGTTAAATAATATATTCGGTTTATTTTATTTTTTATTTTTATTTTTTACTTTGTAGCTTGGAATAATGCTCAATGCTCTTTTCATTGAAAAATTATTCAAAATTTATTTATTGTGTATTTCAGTGTGCTTCATTATTTAAATATTATGAATGTTCTAATTCTGTTAGTTTTCTCTCATACTTCACAGTTTTTAATAAATAATTGCTTCATATTTTTAACTATATATTATAATTTTCTAAAATTAATTTATTAATGTAATTATGCAAACTTTTCAAGAAATAAGTTACAATTATATGTGTGTATGTATGTATAAAATATTTTTAAAATGTAGTTATATCATTGAAAGCTCTGAGTAAACAAATTTGATGAAAATAAGGCTCCTTTAAAACTAATGTAATTGGAATGACAAAGCACGTTTTACACAATTTCTCAAAAGTAGAATATTTATTGTTGGTATAATCATATCTATTGTAGAATAGTTATTATTTTTGATGCTTCAAAGAGTCATTTCAAAGATACCACTCAAGGAAGACCTTTTTACTTTGCCTTTCTTATGCCATTATATCTGCTTTTTATCCTTTTGATTGTATTTTTTATTTTTATTTATTGGTTAACTAGCTTCATTATATTTGAGGAGAATTTGTGGAAGAAATGCTTCATAAAAAAAATGAAAATTGATGTATGAAGAGGATATTGGTGACATATACTTAAAATATTGAAAATTGTCATAGGGTTAAAAAAAATAAATAAACAATGCCTAAAAAACTTATTACAAAATAAAAATTAAAAAAATCATAAACCAAGACTTTAATATAGGAGATTTTATGGAGAGAATTGATGGGTCCTTCACCATCCCTAAAATCCTTACCAATGATCATCTGACCTCAAAAAAATCTACCTTTCCTTTTACGTTGCATGCATGTATATTGACTGCATGAATCTTGAATGAGCTTGTACATCAATGATTGCCAGTAGAAAGCTGCTACAAAATCTTAATTTTGCTGGAGAGCATGAAGGAATATTTTTCAAAGATGCATATCTATTATTTATGTCTTTAAAGAAAAGGTTTCTATCTCAAGAATCATATGCCCAAGAGTAAGGTTTTTATGAAATACTATTAGGAATTGATTGGTGCCAACTAATCTTGACCACCATATGAAACAGTTTCATACTGCTATGGATTGGTAAAAGGTCTATCATGACAGCCTAGTCTGGTTGTCATGATTAGACCTTCCACTGTCATTGATTTGTAGAAAATAATTTTGTTTAAAATTGTTACTCAATGTGATTTCAGAATCAACACAAAAAATTTATTTAAAAGTAATATTACATTTTATTAGTGTTTTTTGTTTAGTGAAATGAATAATGCATTACAAGATGGATTTTGATTCACAAATAATAATAATAATAATAATAATAATAATAATAATAATAATAATAATAATAATAATAATAATAATAATAATAGTAATAATAATAATATCTTAATTTTTCAATATTATATTAATATAATTTACTTTCAAGAATATCAATTTGCATAATGATGAAAACATTTATTTTTAATGAAATCCTGATTCATTTGTCAATACTGAAGTATTTCACTAACCTTTCACTTCACAAAATGGTAATTCCTATTATCTGAATAATATTTCAGGTGCCTTTTTTCAAGAACTCAAATTTTATGTGTAAATATGCTCAATTCAAAGATTATTAATTAAAACAAAAACATTTCGTGAGCTGAGCGTTTGTGATCCAATGACTTTCATTTATATGAACATAATGAAATGTAACAAAACTTAATTTTAGACAAATCATCAGAGAATAAAATTTGTGACGTAAAAACAGTATCTATTTGCAATTTTGCGAGGGAAATGATGAAACTTTACTTCAAGATGCAAGCCAGACATCATCTCATCTTCCACTACAATGACAAACCATTGTAAAATAGAACATGATTGCCATTAACCTGTCAATAAATTATGTAGTACCTACATTATTTGGCATTCAGAGGAATCCACTAATTTTTTAATAAAATAGGTTATGACAGTTTATTTTGTGAAGATTTCTACCTTCATCTACCTATAATTAGGCTCAAGGATAAAATAAAAAGTGCTAGTGAAATCTTTTATCTAGTACTTTGACACTAGGAAAAAAATGATCAAAAAATGTATTATTAAAAATCCATATTAATCTTTAACAAACTTCTGTTATATTACTTCTTAACATTAATTTACTAGCAGATACAGCTCATTTCATTAGCAATATAATCATTTGTGTATGTAAAATGTTTTAAGATAAAATTTTCATTCAGAATGTTATAAAGCTCAGGCTTATTTATCATTTTCTAATAAGACTTTATGGTTTCCTTCTCGGCCACTCTTGGGTTGCCTCAGTCTTAATTCCTGTTGGTGAAGAAAATGTACTTTTTAGAATTGTTATAAGATGAATTTATTGCTTAAAAATTAATTTATATAATGAAATTTTGAGGAAACATTTTTTCTCGGCATTCACAGCTATTACCCGTTTTATATCTTACTGATAAATAAAAGTATTTTTGTCAGTCTACTAACACTATTCTTTCCTTTGTGCTCTTACAATGTGTTGTTTGTTTCTTGTTTGCTATGAACTCTGTTTGAAAATATTGTTTTAGTTCTAAGCTCGGTTGATGATAATTATCGTTGTGATCATTTCATAGTGTAGTTTATAAAAGCCCTCATCATGAAAACTTCCCTCATGAGGATTGTAATAGTTTCTTTCAAATTCTTAAGTGCTATGGAACTAGTGTTTGTTTGTTTTTTTTTCATAAATTTATTTTAGGAATATTAATTGTAATAGAATCTGCATGACAGTTTTAGATAGTACCTCATCATGAGCACCGTAGAGAAAATTAAATGTATGCATGGACATGTACTACCAATGTTAAGAAAAACAACACTTTCTCAGTGATTTATTTTATTGAGTTGAACATTTTGGTGAAAATGTTTAAAGTGCATGGGTAAAACAAAAATTATTTTCTTCAGAAATTTTATAATTGACTCATACATACTTACACTGTTCTTTTGAGTATGTGTACTAAGCTTAAGATAAAAATTTTGTTTCTTAAAACATATTTGAAATATTAGTTGATTTTAAAAGACATAAATCAAATTATTAATCATATTCTTTGCAGACGGTGCAGAGGACGTGAGGAAGAACCAAGGTTTGTTTATGGACGTTATCGACATCCTACTACCACTCGGCATCCACCCACATACCATCAACATCATATGCAGGAGGAAGAAAGCATCTATGAAACCGCTGATCATGATCGAAGTGGTGAACATCTTGTTGGCGATACACCAGATAGTGAAAGGTGAGCACCTAATCATTTTCTTACTAAAAAGAATTCATTTTCAAAAATTTGTTTAAAATGGAATTATATTAATAAATTCATGAAAGCAAATCATAAAATATTTATATATAGTAAATTTTTTCCAATATATAAGAAATCTGTGATTTGATCAATATTATGGTTACAGTAACTTTGACTATTACCAATGGCAGATCCAAGGGAGAACGAGCCTTGTATGTCATCTCCCATAGTCAACATTTGTTGTAATTTTGTAGGAAATTCACTTGAAAAACAACATTTGTTGTAATTTTACTCAATTTATTCAAAATAATTAAGAGATATAGATCTCATCACATCCAAAGCAATAGTGCCACTATGAATAAACTTGTACATTTTTTTATTACAAAGTAAGAAATTAAAAAAGTATTTTTTCTAAAATGGAGGAGTCTGAACTCCCACTCTGAAATACTTCCTGGCTCTGCCACTGATGATTACCATTTTCATGATTAATGAATGCCCTTGTGCTCACATTGTCATTGATGTTTTTATTGTCTTTTGTGATGTTCTTTTGATAAAAGTTGGAATAATAAGGACCCTCAGACACCTCACTTATAGTAACCATATTATATTAGGTTTTCTTTAACAACCAAAAATGTATTAAACATATACATATAAGATTAATTTCAGTCAGAAAACTGCAATAATATATGTACTTTCAATAAAATAATTATTTTGAAGTACATTTTTTGTTTGTTTATTTTTATTGTCACATTTTCTTCCTGCTTTGATTTTGGCATAATTAAAAATAGATCTTTCTTCTTTCATCTGTACTCCTAGAAGTTTATGAGGAGTGGAACAGTGATGTGTCTGTAATGAGGAGCACCTTTTGTAACATGTTTTGAAGTAATTGTCTAAATGTCAAAGAGCACATTTTATTTTATGTAAGAACTTTTGTATTCTAGACAAAGCATCAAACGAATTGAAACAGTTTGGTTAATAAAATATTTAAGTTAAGTGTTTTGGTTTTTGATAACAAAACCTTTTGGTTCTGCTTGCAGCTTTGATTTTGGAACTGTTCCAGAAATTGTTCCCAAATTTTTATCAGTTTCAAAATTAATGATAGTGCTAAAGAACTTTGATCAATTGAATTTTATGGCCAATTCCTTTTCATCCAGGACAAAAAAAAACTCAATTTTTTAAATAAGTTAACATTTTAAGGCCGGTTCCTACATGGGCTACAACTGGTGCCGGCAACATGCAATTGCTTGCCTCAGTTTCAAGCTTGATGTTACTTGGGATTCTGCAGGCCAAAGCATGTAGAGTTCTACACAAGTGACAGGAAGCACAAAGAGAGAAGGATTCTGAGAAGGATCTAGAGAAATTACTTATGAAAAATGTACAAAGCAAATAATTAAAAATAATTGACTTTTTAAGGTCAAATAAAGATATTGAAATATAAGTTCATGCTATTTACATATTTTGCTGTCTATTTATGTATTTAGTTATATCTATATCAGTAAAATCATTGGGGAAAATTTTTATTTAATTTTGGAATAATATGAATATAGTGAACCTCTGATATACGGAACCAAAAGTGTTTGTCCCCAGAAGTTCACTACAACCGGAGTCGACTGTAAGTTACTTCTCAATATGTGAGCCTCGTGTAACAAATTGCATGAAATTATGACTATTTATCATTTAAAACACAAAACTGGAGCCATGACCATTTCACTCAGTTCCATTTTCAGTAATATATTTAATGATAAAATAATAGTTTTTGTTCCACAGTTACTGTTGAAACAAAAACTAAAACCAGTAAGTTTTAGTTTTGGTTTGAGGCCTTGATTCTGAAACCCTTAAGACTTCAAAAATATTATGGCAATATCCTTTAATAATACAATAGTGAACGGAAATATTGTATTATGATCTGAAATTGATAGTTTTGATCTTCTTAATAACTATTGTTGATGGGTTTACAAACTTGAATTTGCTAGTGTAATGCAAATTTGTACATACATTTGACAAGTACTTGTTGATGCTTACAAAATAATACTCCGTACCTCCAAAATAGCAATTTTCAGGAGATCTCAAAATGATTCATTCTTTTTCATCATTTAAATATATACTACTTATATTATTAAATATTTACATTTTTTAATGCAAAAAGACTGATTAAACAATTTTTCATTTTACTGCTTAAGAGTGAGTATTAATTTCAAGAAGTAAGCTAACTTTCAATAAAAATAGAAATAATATGTTTCTTTAGTATTAATGTGCTCTTTGACCTTTTTATTTCAATTACTTCATTAAGGCTTGAGCATTCATAATGTTTTAAATTTGTAATGCCTTAGTTTAATATGATAAAATACAGCACAGTGCCAAGTTTTGTAAGTCCTAAAATCCTAGATTTTCCATTTTGTCCTCATAATGAATATCATCCATTCAAATTATGATCATTATATATTACTTTAATAAGTTTGCATATTTTCCATTCTCTATCATTTCATATCATACTTTTCCTGAAATTTATAATTTTTCTGCATTAAAATACGTTTATTGTAATACAATTACTAGAAGTTCATCTTCACTTTAAGAATTGGGTATCCCCCTCACCTCACAGAATGCCTCTCCATCTCTTACTTGGCTTTCTTATATCTCTTGACTTACATTTGAAGGCTAACTTCACTAAATAGGAGCTATTGATTCTTTGAACATGTAGCAACTTATTTCTAAACTCCATCAATTTTTCATTGAGACCCTTCACTTCATTCTTTTTGTATATCATTATTCCTAAATCCATCTTCACTTTTCTACTTCCATTCTTCTTATAAACATTGCTTCTGCGCTTAGATACCTAGCTTCCATAGAGCGTGGCCTCTGCATTATAAAATTTAATTGTCCCTTTCCTTGTTTTATTTTGCAATGTCCTGTGAATTCTAAAGGATAAATATTAATTCATGTGAGGTACCTTCTTTATTCCTACATTTATATGTGGTATCTTCCTTCATTTTTTGGTATCTTCCTTATTCCTACAATAGCACACTGGAAACCTTGCCTCCCTCCTCTGCCTTGCAAGGCAACTAATTGCATACCATCCACAATACTCTTCTCACATCTGTTCTCCCTTCCTCACCCCCAGAAGTCAGTGTTTGGAATCAGCAGCTTGGAGTCCTCTGTTACTCAAGTTGTCCCTCCCCGTATCCTCTGGTGCCCAAATTATCTTTTCAAGTTTTCCCCTTATCATACTTAACCGTTTCCTTTTTGGGGGAAGTAGACAGGTTTCCAAGTCATAGTGGAGGCAGTCTGTCTGGGGGAAAGTACTCCCTAGTGAAATGAACCGTATCACAATCACACATTACTCATGAGCAGCTTTCATAAGGCAACCTTTGAAGTTCTTCACAGAAGCAATACAGTTACTTCAATTGTATGACTAAATATGTAAGGGAAAATAAATTACTTGGAATTGTGGAGTATTACAGTAATTACAAATAGACAATTTGGATTTTATCATCAGCATCAACATCTCTGGCATACAAAATATGGTGGGGTCATCAAAGAAAATGTGGAACCTTCCTGGAATTTTAGTTTTTTGACTTTCAGAGTATTGAATGACTGCAAAACATTTTTTAATACACCACATCATCATTTCACATTCTGAATATTATAAAACAAATAAATCATCATTAAAATATGTTATTCTGAAAGTGTTTTCACTAAAAAATTAAATTATAATAAAACTACTAGTTGTTCTTGAAAACATTGAGGAGACAGGTTTCTCCATGTACCCAGCTGAATAGGCTCATGAATATAATTCTGTGTTTAGTGATGGGAATCAGACAATATGAAAGTACTTATTTTTTCACAGATATTGTTTGCCAAAATTTTGAGATTCTAAAGAACTAACACTTTCCACAAAATGGTTGAAAAGTGTTTTAAAGACTGGGTTTAAACATACACTCTGTAATTCAAGAATCCACAAACACTTCAAAATCCAGGTATTTAAACCATTGACATATTTATAATAAGTTTTTGACATGTAGTAAACTGACATACAGTTAGTTTTAGTATACATATAATTTATGACACCCTTTAGCACAATAGGTATGTTAGAAACAGTACCATCTTAAATAGAAGCAACATACATCCAATACTATAGCCGATACAAGGATGACAAAAACAATAAAACAGTATGAACAATAGAGAGAAAATCATGAGAGAGAGATACAAGAAATGATTATATCACTTCTAAGGAGTTAGAATGGGCCAGAAGACTCAAAGCTAGATAATAATCAAGAATGTCTGAGTAAAGTTGAAATACTATGCACTGTTTTGTCAAATGCTGAAAACATTTCTCAATGTTTCACTAACAAGGCTTAGGATATTGTCTTTTCATGTCATTTGAGGAAGCTTTTGTCGAACCCACAGCAGTCTCACAGCCATTTGGGCAACACATATTTTAAAGCGTAGGCTTCCATAGCCAGAGTCAGTATCTACTTGGGTGAATAGGAGTCTCAGCATCTCCTGGCCAGCCAAGTAGATACTAATTCATACATTACCCTGCCTGAAGCCACGGCATTCCTTCTATTACTCTAATTTTCTCCACATTTCAAAACTTGCCTGTGTTGTTTTCAGTGGCTTAGCATGACAAAATAATCAGGTAGACTGCACAACCAAGATAGGAATTATTCTCAGTTGTAAACTAAATATAAAATGTTAATTATTTCATAGCTAAGACCATGAACACCATAAACATTTATCAATTGAATTATTCAAAATGTGTATTCATAAAAATTCGAAGTGTAGTACAACTACACTTAGTGTTAATCTAAAACACTCATATTAAAAGCAGAATATCCATTTTGGACAAATTCTTTCCTGTAGTTGAGGATTTAGTGTTCACAGACCATTTTAGAGCTCATGAATCTCGCTTTTCCTTAAAGTTACTTTTTCTCTTGTTTGGCCTGACTTTAAACATCATAACTCTTCTAATTTTGAAGATATCTTTATGATTTTTTTTAAAATTTAATAGCAGAAAGTTAATTATTGTGCCGAAACCTCAAATTGTAATAGAAAATGCATATTATCATTAATAAATTGGTCTGTTAATCGATAGTTACCAGTGATTTTTAAAAGTTCTAATTCAAATCCTGGTAAAATACACACAAGTCAATTATCAATATTGTTGTGATGAATTCCTTGAATTTCCTTAAAGATAATAATAGAGATCTGTCCATCTTGAGTCTCCTCATTTGGATTTTTCATGACCTTCCTGATGGAGTGTAGACTCAACACATAAACTCTGCCTTTAGCTTGAAAATACTCATAATTGACAAATAATATTTTCTTTATTTATTGAATAGACAGTTTCTACCTTGCCTACCTTCATGCTATGCCACTGATGATGAGTTCAAATTAAAAAAAGTCTGTGTGTTGTTTGTGTGCATGCGTAGCAAAGTGTATTAAATGTTCTTTCGTGAAAGCTTTCATTTTCCTTAGCAAAATGTGTGTGCAGTGTGTAATACCATCTCCCTGCAAGACCGACACTGGTGTTCATTATCATCTGGCTCAGCACAGTTACGGAGCGCATCCTGTGACTTGTTAGCATGCTACTGTCTCCTAGCTTCCCAGAATTCTTATCTCAAGGCTGCATGCTACGATGTAAAACAACCCCCTGTTGTTGTTTGTTTATCATTATTATTTTCTAGTGATGAATTTATTCAAGCTCAACAACAGCTAGTCCGGTCGGCGAGTGAGGAGGCTCTCCCCGTCACCCCGAAGCTGGCCTCGTCCTACGAACGCGGCTTGAACGTGTCCGCCGGCCACCACTCTCGCCACCACTCGTCGCACCACCACCACCATCACCACCACCACCACCGGTCGAGCCCCCGCCAGTCGGCTGGCGCCGCCGCTGACAAGGGCGCGGGCTCAAGTCAGGCGGGCGCTGCTGCCGCAGGGATCGGCGCGGCGGCGGCGGCGGCGGCAGCGGCGGCGGCGGCGGCCGGGGCCGTGAAACGTGAGTACTACCCGTCGCCCCCTCCCTCCGAAAGCGAAGACGACTCCTCCACCGGGTCCGTCCGCGACGGCCCCAGCCCGCCGACGGCCGGCGCGGGAGCGGCGGGCGGCGGGGGCGGCGCGGGCGGCGCGGGCGGCGCGGGCGGCGTGGGCGGCGCGGGCGGAGCGGGCGACGGACCCCGGCGCTCGCTCAGCGAGGACTCGGCAGAGGAAGAAGACAACGACTCGTCTCGGGAGACCGCAGCTTCGTCGTCTGTATCGGGCACGGAACAGACAGCGCTCTTGCGGCCGAAACGCTACCCGGAATACAAGCACTGATCACGGAGAGTGTGTAGTGATGCCAATTCCTCCAATACCTTCGGTACCTCCTTAAACATCCCTTCTTCGCAGTTCGTCATTACTTAGAGCCTTCCTTCAGGTTTTTGGCACCTCGGAACTGTGTAATGATCACAATGTGTTGAAAGAACCTTTTACTCGTTGGCACAATGGAAAAATACAAACGTTTTGCTCTCCTAATCTGTCTAATAGAAACATATATTATCACTTGTTTATTTTAAAGTGATGTTGGTAGTATTACCATTACATATTGAGCATGTGACTGTGGTAAAAATAAAGACAGCATTTTTAAACATCATCTTCATTCCACCTATTTTATCATCGCCATACGATTGTTATATATTCATAATATAGTCTGGAACTATTGTTTTTTTTTTGTGCAAAGTTCTTATCTTGCACCAGAAGCATATGAAATTTATAAAATCAAAAATTATAACAATGTGAAATGAAAGTTCAGGGAAGGCAGCTATAAATAAAAATAGTCATAGAGACACAATTTTAAATTTAATATGATCATATTGTCGTTGCAGAGAGACAATTATCCTGAAACGTTACCTTTTCACAAAGCTTTATTTGAGTACAGTTTAAATTTTGATATTTGAAATGATCAGCACAGCACATTTGAGAAAATGAAGTGAATGATGCTTTGGGATTTGTGGGGCATCATGTTAGATGTTAGACCCAGTAGGTTACATAACACATTTTAAAAGTGCATTTATAAATTGTCTCTATACCAGTTGGCAATTCTTGTGCTGAAGATTTTCAAGGGGTGTATTTTATAAAAGAACATAATTCAATTATTCCAGGGGCTGTTGTCAAGTATGCAATGCTACTTCAAGTAAACATGTACTCATTTAAAGTGACATGTAAGATAGTTGTTCAGACCCATACTGAACAAATAAGCTTTATTTCAATAGATATATCTCTGTATAAGTTACTGAATTTTTTTTAAGTACATTCAAAGCTCATAAGCATGATATTAATGTTTTTAATTTTATTGTATTTTCTGCACTGTATCAGTGACTGAATTACTTGTCCACAATATGCCTTTATATTTTATTTGAACTTCTCATATTCAGTATTATATTGTATAAATTAATTAGTGAGTAATTGTTAAGAAAATGAAAGATGACATCAATAATTTTATTATAGAATATTACTGAAACAGATACAAAGTGTTATTAATATTAGAAATAACAAAGTTACACGAATTTAAGAAACAATGCAATCTGTTTACATGGTAATTGTTGATTATCATTGATGATGTTGGCAATGTGGATATGTATATGAACTTTACAGATTAACCCTAGCACTTCCCTTTTCCTCTTACTTTCCTAATCTTCTGAACGTGACTCAACTGGAAAGCAAACCAATTCAGGAAATGAAAATTAAGTGAATTTGAACAAGAGTCAGTGCAGTGGGAAAATAGAGGAGGACAGAAATAAGAAGATATGGAAGTAATAGCAGTGAAAATAAAAATAACAGTGTCCTTTTCCTGTTTTGGTGTAATGGATGTGTGAACATGAAGTGATTACAAAAATAATTGTCTTGTCTTATCGCATTTAGTAGTTTCTAAACAAACTGAGAATTCACTTTAATTTCTATGCCAATTTAAAAAATCTTGCGAATCACCTGTTTTAAATAGTGAGATTACACTGGTGAATTACATTATTTATTCTGTGGCCAACAGTATTTTATAATTTACAATACTTTGGTAAAGTAAAATATATTTATAATATTATTTATTATAAAATAATATTGCTACATGCACTCTTCAGCACATACTTAACATGTCAGAGAAATCACTTTCATGACAATTAATAGTAAACAACATACTCAAACTTTCTATCATTCACTATTTTTTTTCTGTTCAAATTTAACCATCTTCTCTCTAAAATCCAAAAAGATGTTTTCCTAAACACATGCCCTTCAAACCCCAATGTCTGTTAATGAATTCTATTAAATAAACATAAAATTAAGAAATAAAAACATTTATCAACAATAGTTTTCTTCAAGTTTTGGTGTGATCCAAAATTAGAGAATGAAGAATAGTGTTTTATTTTATTTTTTTCAGCTGAGGCCTAAAATTTAATAATGAACAGACTAGAGGACAGAGCAAAGATTGTGCCAACTTGTTTGTTTCTCATATAATTTTTTAAAGAATATAAATAATAAAATGATTTAAACATGAAGAGATGGGCATCTTGTGAATGCCAAAAACTATTAAAAATAAAAGCTGTTATCAGATTGTTTGTTGATCAACGTCTGATGTTCCCAAAATTGGGTGTTTATATTCAAGATGGTTGATTATAAAATAAAATGTGGACTTCGTACACTTGCTCAGTTAGTGTATACAATTGTAGAAGTTGTGTATGTTTTGTGTGTGTGTGTATTTGAGAAAACAATGGACAGTGTGTATTATAAGGCAATTAATTTGAAAACTAATAAAATAAAAAAACAAACTAAATTGATACATAATAGACTCAACATTAAGAATACATTCTTTTATTGTGAATTACTATAATTATTATAAAAATTGATCAGTGGTTTTTAGGTAGCTAAACCTTAACATGAGTTTAGTAGGATGAAAGAAAGTATAGGTTTCTTTGCATTAGAAGAAATAAACAGTTAAAAATAAAGGTCGTGACTACATTGAGATGCAAAATATTCAATCTCTTTTTAGTGAATTATAAACAGCGGATTCTTTGACATCTGCTTTCAAGACCAGAGCTTTGAACTTCTTTATCAATTCCAGTGGGCTTGCGGTACTAGTGGTGTGTCTTGAAAAACAATTTGGTGGGTTTTTACAATTGTAACATTTTAACATTAAGATAATGCCATTACATTAAATAAGACAATTTTTACTTTAAATTCAATAATCAAAATAATGAAACTAAAGCAGTGAAATAATAATTTATTGTTCAACAAGTCACACTGTTATACCCAAAGAAACAATATCTGTAATTCTGTAACATTTCTTCTTCAAATTCATTCTGCCTTCCACCTCCTCAATTGCTCTGTAGATCTTGTTGTTTAAAAGATATTCTATAGCTGTTCATTCTTTTAATTTCCTTTAAACATCATTGTGCCAAAATCTATTAGATAAAATGGTAATAAGCTATACCTGTAAAAAGTTTCTTGTTCTCCTTTGGATTTTATGTTGCTACAGGTTTTAAACTACTAACTTCAACTCTAATGGAGCTGCAAGTACATTGAAAAACCTGGTTGGTGTGCAGATACTTATAAATATTTTTGATTTTATAATAACTAGTAAAATTTGTAAATTAATTTAATTACTGAATAATTTACAAGTTAATGTGATATCATGCTTTGGAAATGAAGTAATCTGCTTGACAAACATACAGTAAAAACTCTGGAAAATAAAATTGAGGCTTTTCAACTGTAGACTTCATTTTATATTCTTCGATCTATTTCCAAAATAATAATAATAACATCAAAAAACAGTCTTAATAAGACTTGATTTAACTTGTAATCTGTGTATAGATGTCTAAATATTTGTTAAGTAGAGAATATTTAAGTTCCAAAAGAAGACGTTTCATTATTTTATAATCATGGATGGATCTTAAATACACACATTTAATTGTTTTGTGGTAATTTATAATTATCTTTTTTTTTTAATTTAATAAATAATTAGTTACATATCTGATTGGGACAAAGGAGCAGTTAAGTGGTGTTATAGAATTGAGATTTTTGAATTGAATATTGGAAACATTCTTAAATCATTTAATTATATTACTCATCACTATAACATTCTAAGCTATTATTAGAAGAAACAGAAGTTTTACTTTTACGCTATTTCTGATATCTTTGTTAATTGAATTGAGTCTGATTAATAAATTTAAGTCCATAAAAAGGATCAATTGGAAAAGAAAACTTTAAGAAATACCTGAGATTTTATTATGCAGAGCTTTTACTGTTTGTTTTCATTCATTTTTTCTTCTTATTTGTGAAACAAAAAGGACTTATCACAATTATCATCAATGATGCCCACATTCAAAATGAAATGTAAATAATTAAAAATGGATTTAATCATGGATTCTTTTACTTTTTGTTATTGTTTTCATCATTCTAAATTCATTTTTAATTTGTGTGTTCTTGACTGTTTATAGCTCCAACTTACAGCTACTAAGCAAATGAATTAGAATGTTCTTGAAAATTAGACTGTGTTGTTACCATGGTTGTATTTGTCA
Organism: Teleogryllus occipitalis; assembly: GCA_011170035.1. Classification (NCBI taxonomy): domain Eukaryota; kingdom Metazoa; phylum Arthropoda; class Insecta; order Orthoptera; family Gryllidae; genus Teleogryllus; species Teleogryllus occipitalis. The sequence continues at coordinate 455,541 of BLKR01000348.1, forward strand.
GACATACAGAATACTTAGGTTGATGAAGTTTATATTTATTTAATATATGAAGTGTTGGAAAAAATTTGATGTATGGCATTCTAAATATACTCTACAAAATGCACTTCTTGCAAATTTGACTACTGTCCATTTTCTTACGTCTAGAGAAGGCAAAATGATGTGCATTATTCCTATGAACTTTTATATTCTATTCAAAAATACAATATTGTAGGGGCACAGGTGAATATACCCTCTGTCAATCTAATTACATGACCTAACTTATTTGGAAAAATAGCATGCATTTCATAAATATAATGAAATCCAAATTTGTTGTGCCCATAAACTTAATTTATTGCCTTGGATTATCTATAAATTATTTCAAATTTCAATTAAATAATATTGATGAGGGCACTATTAGCATTTATCATGTGTATTTCAATCTTGAAATGCTTGTAAAGAAAATAGTAAAGTCTATAGATATGAGGGGTGTAGCAAAAATATTCACCTTGTGAACAATGCTCAACTGCAGGTTTCCCATGCATTTTTAAACCAATTTTTGTTTTATATGTGAATTTTCTTAGCTTCTACACCCACATTTCAATTGTTTGTTGTTCAGACAATTGTGTAACACCAAAAGGATCAGCTTAATTTGAGCATCAATCTTGAAATTTTTCATCCATTGAAAAGAGATGCTGACACAAGAAATACACTCACAGATATTGATTTGTATCTGATTGAGAATGAAATTTTATAATATAAGAGTGATATTGCTTGTGATAAAAGCAAAACACTTAAACAAAAAGATATAGAAAGTATCAATCTACTACTCAAATTTCAAAATCAAGTTACATTTAATTTTTCTTCATAATCCTGACACATTCAAAAGTGTCAACATTTTTCTCTCAAAAAGTTTTGAGGTATTGTTTGAGAAGCTGGAAGCACAAGAGGCGTTAAGAGCCAGAAATTGCTAATTTTTTTGTGAGAATCAAAGATAAATGCAAAAGGAAAAGTTCAGTTTCATCATAAAGAAACAATCTCATGAGTTCCATTTGCATGATCAGCCTTCTCCAAAATGTATATTTTTCCTTGCTTTTCTTTGCAGCACACAAGTTGCATTTCTGTATAGTCCAAGATTTCTGGTGCTGTGTACATCTCTTGTGATTTACACATGTAGATAATCCAGTTTTGCTGTGATGCAGTGTAGTTGAAAATGCCAACATTGTGAAAGGATTTCGATTCACTAAATATAGAATGCAGAGAAAATATATTGAAGGACAAAATTGTCTTTATTATATCCCCTTGACTAAAAGAAGTGGAAAAATGAGAATTATAGTTTATATTTGAATGAAATGTGTAAGATGTTTAAACTCCAATTATGAAGTGTTTTGGTTTCATTATAATTATTTTCTGTCTTGAGTGAAAAATTTGTATATGAAAATGTTGAAAAACATTGTAAATAAAAGTATTATCCAATCTTTTATAAATTTCTAAGTATTCTTTTAAGTGTAGTGCAAGTCATTGCAATGTACTGATGGTTAATTTTGTTTGTTTGTTTTTTCCTTATTGTGTTTATTGGAATTCAAGCAGCTTTAATTGAAATTGGAAAAATTCAAAAATACGCTTTGAATTATTCATTTAGAAGCAAAAACTGTCTTCTTTACCTTTATTAAATAGGGTGTACTTGAGTATTAGATCTGAATCAATTTAATTATAAATTTGAAATGCATACTCTCCAAAGGCTCAGTTATCCATAAAGCTAAAGTTTCATTGTTAATCTAAGGTGATCAAATATCCCTTACCAACCGGAGAGTCCCCCCCGCTTTCTTTTTTGAGTCCCTGTCTCGTATTTTTTTGAAAGGAAATTGGGATGTCAAAATGTCCCGTGTTGTTGACAATGACTAAACAGCATATAGTGCTGTCAACAATTTTAAATTTGTCATAATTCTTTTGCATTAGTTTACAAAAAAGGAAGCACGAATAGATCATGTGATTATGTTCCACTTAACTAGTGTGTTTTATAGACTATTGAAATCAAGAAGGGAGAGTTTTAGTGGTGGTTCTAGGAAGGGAAAATGAGCTATCACGTCATTTGAGCTTGTATATGCTTTATTGCTATTGCTATTAGTATCAAGAAATTCAATAACCCAAACCTTCAGCTTCTGTGAGTCACTGTGTGAGTTAGTAAACAATCTTAATTGAGGAATATGGGTTTCGTTTTGTCCCATTTTTTTAAGTCAAGGAAATATCTCAATGTCCTGTTTGTTTGGTTTCTAAGATCTGGTCACCTTATATTAACCACTTGATGCGTGATGAATATTGGATTGATGCATTATTGTTTTGACAATACCAAATACCTGGTAAAGCAATATATTTGTCCATCAGAACATTACAATGAGTTTGTATTACATAAAACCAAGCCTACCAAGATTCCATAATATTTAACACTACTGTAGTATTTTATTTAAACATATTACTTTCTAAAAGGAATATTGAACCAAATTATTTGACATAATGTATTGGAATTGATTTAAAAAGAATGAAGTGTATTTTTTTTATTGTGAATTATAAAAACTCATTAAAATGGAAAAGATTTTAAATAAAGACTTCACACAGCATGCTCGTATGCCATGCCCCATTCATGTTTTTAAACTCTGCAACAGACGCTTGTGTAAAGTGCACCCACGTGTCCCTGGCCTACACATCCAAAATATAAATCTTAGATTTTTCCCACATAACACATACTGTAATTCAAATGCTGATCAAGCATCTAAAAAAATTATGAACAAGAGTGAATGTGAATAATAAGCAGCAGAAAAAATTGTTCATCATCTCAGAAATGACCAGATTTACACCAATTTTGTTTTTTCTCTGGATTACAAAAATTACAAAAATGGGGGCTATGTTAACCCCTTTAATTAATGTTTAGAATTTAAGAATACAGTTTTATATCATTTCTTCTGTAATAAAAATGAAGGTTCTTCTGAAAAGATCATGATCAGCCAAGCCTGAGGGTATGGATGTCACTGACTAATATTCATTCTTGTTGTGGTGCGAGACTGATGTGTGTTTTGGCTCTCTTTGGATGGGTCAGGAAAGTAAGGGAAAACTACCTCACTTCCTCCAATTGCCTCATTAGTGCTTTGAGAACCTTAGTCAGGCGGTCAGGAGGGTTCATTCAGACTTCACAGTCCAAATGAAACTTTTTGTCTGTACAGGACCAAACTGATGCAAAATTTCAAATAATGTCAATGCAGAAGATAACATGTTTTCAAAAATTGTTTTTATTTGAGAAGAAACATGTTTGGAAAATAGTATATATTTACTAGCAAAAATTTCAAAAAAATAATTCACTAGCGAGATGGTTTTTACTTTTCCATTAATAAATTTACATAACGGGGAAAATAAAAATGTCCATTTAATATTTGTTAGGGCCGATGATTCCATGGCATAAACTCCAATTTAAACATAGTGGCATTTCAAGGCCACAAGCTGAATGGAGAGGGGAATGCTGTCATCTAATCGGGAGCTTTGGTGCAACTTCAATTTTTGGAATTGGAGCACTGAATTGGATGACAATGTCCCCCTTTCCTTCCAGCTCATGACCTTAATGTGCTACCATGTTTAAATTAGAGTATACACAATAGATTTGAATCGGGTGTCTTATTGAAATATTAAATCAAAATGTTTTTAAATTCAAAAGAAAAGAGAACATTTATTCATAACAATAACAAAAACACTTTGCACAGAAAAAAAATAATAAAACTTTTAGTTAATGTAACAATTTTCAGTAATCATACCTAGGTTTATCTTCTTTACCTTTCAAATAACAAAAGTCCTCCCTTTAGGTCCAATTTCATATGTACACTTCACTATATCAGCTCTTTCAAATATCGTTGTTCATTTTTTTTTTTTAACACTGTCCTTAATCAGATAATACCGCCAACATGACATTGCATTTTTCACATTCAAAATCTCCACTGAATTACGCCACTCTGACTGAAGTGCTCTATTAATCATTTTTATCCTCATTCCAGAATGTACATTTTCTCTCTGGTTGTTGATTCCATCCTTCTTCTCAAGTCGACAGTCTCCATGACATCAAAACATTGCCAACCTGTGATTTTATTTCAGTAGAGTAGGTGTTATTTTTATTCCAGAATTCCAAATGATTATTAAATAATGTATGTACTTAATACTTGTATTTTTTATTTTCTCGAATTATCTATGACGTATTTTATTTTTGTAAATTTAAAATAAAAGTTAAATAAATAATTTAAAATAAAAAGAAAGCTTACATTGATGATTATCGCCTTCATACCAGGAAAGTGAGTGGTTGATGTTAGAAAGTGTTCTCAGAAAATAAGGTCTTACTCACGTGAACTTAGAGATTTCTGAAAGAATTAAAATCTGCTGTAAGGGAAGTACTTCAGCAAATCATTTGATACCAATTGCAAGTAATTTTAAACATTCTATAAAAGTTTATGAGTAGTTATGATCGAAATGTGCTTGTGGGGTAATGGTGATTCAGTGATTCTCATTATTGCAGAATGACTGCCATTGTCCCAAACAAAATAATTTATTGATCTAAATGGGTTTAAATGACCACCTGGTGCTATTTACATATGTAGCAAAAATGGCTGGACGGATGAAGACTCAAACACTTTAAAAGCCTTTTACTTGACCAACTGCTCAAGGCTCAGTGCTGGTGATCTTGGACTAGATTGGGAGTTACATTACTTTAGTCACCTACAATTATTGTAAATAAAATGAATACTAATAAAACAATGTAGGCTTTCACGGCCGGAGCAAAATGAATATTGTTTGAAGTACTAATGTATTCATTTTGCTTCATATTTATTTAGTCACTGCCATTACCCGCATGTGAGGGTAATGGAGGTCAAATGCAAATTTTTTGAAATTCGACATTTGAGAGGGTTTTAGTGAATTTTTTATTATTTTTAGTGGTGAAAACTTAAGCTTAATAACTAATATGTGTGAAGAAGTTCTCTGCTGTAAGTGAGTATAGTCCTAAGTATTCATGTGACAATTCTCCTGAAATTGATGGCGCAGGGAATAACATTTTTATTGATCAAAATTTCCCTTAAGAGGAAGAAGACAAAGAAGCCTTTTCTTATTATCTTGTTGAAAGTAATAAATTTGATGTGGGATATGAACCAAAGAGATTAAGATAGTGTTTTTTCTGAAGGCTTATACTTCATTATTTCATCTTCTAGTATTTCATTGTATTTGAGGCGCTCAGAGCAATAACAGCAGATCCCAACGGAAGTTAGTTTTAAGAAAAATTCTTTTTTCTGTTCCCGTTCATGTTCGTTTTCACTCAGGACAAAGTTTTGAAGGTGGAATGTGAGGGTTTTGCCATTTCCCAATTTATTTGATATTTCAGCATTATGATAGATGTATACAGAGAGATTCAGTTCTCGTTGCTCATACAGAACTCGGTGATAGAGTGCGCTAAGGTATTCTTGAGTGCAAAAGGAAATCGTGTAAACCTGATTCAAAATTTTGATAAAAAGGTTTTGTCATTAGTCGTATTTTGCAAATAAGGTAGCCCTAACATTAAATACTGTTTCCTGTTGTCTACTTAACTAACGATCATGAACGGAGAGGGAAAAAACTATTATTTTAATGTTATTTAGGATAGTTTATCATATTTGCGTATACAGCCAAAATTTTGCATTTTCGCCTCGTGTAACAGGGGCTCAACAAGTGTTCAAAATGGCCTCGTGAAAGCAAGATATGCATGTGTCGCACGGCCTCCGTGAGTCCCTTTATTTCTGCCGTCGCGATTTCAATGCGCCGAAGGTTATCACTAGAAGCTTCATCTACGTAATCCAGGACCGTAGTTTAGCAGCCAGACCAAGGTGTATTTATGTAACGTTATGTACACCTTCAGCCAGGCCAGACGCAATAGAAGCCATCCTACAAACTGGCGATATCTAAGACCAGAAAACAATCACTGCAGCGTGCAACATTCTCATTACAGTGTTACAAGTCGGCGATCGCCAACGTTTTGTCAGAAATTAAAGTTAAACGTCACGAAACGCGGCAACACGCTTAGATTTCACCAATAATGTAGGGGGAAAATGCTGATTTTTTTAAAATACTTCTTTTCATAAAAACATGTAAAAAAAATTGAAGAAAATCGATAGAAAAAAATATTTTGTAAAAATAGCAAAATATGTAATAAAGTACTAAATATGTAAAAATTTGTAACGAAAATATTGGATATTGTCTTACGAGAGCGACGATTCGCCAAGATCAAAATTTTAATGATCGTAAGTAGAAAGAAAAAAAAAAAAAAAAAAAAAAGCATTTACATAAAAATCCGGTCTCTAGTCATCACGATCCTCGACTTTGGTAGCATAAATGCGGTCTTTCAATAAACCCCAGCTCCAAAAGTGTTATGAGTACCTGAGTTATAAAATTTAGATACTGAACGCCTCTTGAAATGCTGTGATAATACCACTGTTTTATATAGCTGCCTTTTAGAGGCAGCTATATAAAAATCGCACTACAATTAGTTGTTACACCAACAGTCAAGACAGTTCCAGTGATAATAGTGCTTTCTGTTAACTTTCTGATAGGTGCATGTGATCTGAATTCTCAGAAGAAAGTGATCCGTTGTACTCCGATAGCTGCCCCCATACGGGGCAGCACATTTTCGCTGCGTTATCAACACTAAATAGGGACGGAACAATGGAAAGTGAAAATGTTCTGAATAATGAAATAAACCAACCATTACCATCGTCCTCAGACTACAGTGATGCAACAGCACATTGTTCAATTGCAACAAGTGATAGCGAATAGTGACAGCGAAAATAACTACAAGAAAATGCAAAAAAAAAAAAAAAAAGTTACAAGAAATGCAATCAGCAATGCGCGCTAACAATACCTTGGAAGCAACAATGCGCGCTAACAATACCTTCATCGCAGTCGCAGCCTTCAAATCAAAGTAAACCCCGAGAGGACAGATCTGAGGAAAATGGTGAGTCAATAGACACACACACACACACACACACACACGCACACGCACACGCACACGCACACGCACACGCACACGCACACGCGCACGCACGCACGCGCGCGCGCGCGCGCGCACACACACACACACACACACAAACACACAAACAAACAAACAATCAACAACAAAAAAAACAAGCAACAAGCTATTGTTCTTCGCCGCCATACAATATACCTACAATGGATACCTACCCACTCTAAATTTCAAGATTTACATGATTTGTCAAACTGAATGGCATGAGCGACAGGAAGTGGCATCCAAAACCCCACCCCTATTCATACCAGGTGTGAAAGATCTAAATATTTAACCGAACTGCTACACAAAACAAATAGAAACTGAAACCGGAATCGGTCAAATTACCTCAAAGGATTACAAACTTAAATTCATGAAGGATTCTGAAATAAAGATTAACCCCGAGTCTCCGGTAGTTTTTGTCCGTGAACTAAAACAGAAAAAGATAGCTTTCCATACGTACCAACTACAGCAAGAAAGAGCCTTCAGAGTAGTTCTAAAAGGAATGCACGCAACATTAAAAAGGAACCGAAATAGAAACATGCGGGGCATCAAGTACGACAAAAAACACAAAAATCTCCTCTACCGATGTCCTTTATAGACATTGAAGCTAGTATGAAGAACAAAGAAATTTACAGCATTTACCCTACTGACGGGACAACCAACGTACTGACCAACAGATACAAGCAAGAAACCAGTAATAAAAGGACTAGCTAGAAATTATACAAAAAATGAACATTTTAAGGACCTGATCTCAGGTTATTCGGCTTTATTATTAACACTCAAATGTCATACTACAGATGAAATTAAATCAGCAATTTTAAGTAATAATAAAAGATTGGGATAAAACTAATTGGAACAGCTTTCGATATTGGTTTGATAACAATATCACCGCAAACAAACTCAAAACAGAAGAGGACATAGAAGAAGCAGTTGAGTACTCAACTCAGTATATTCAGCAAGCTGCGTGGTACTCTACACCAAGATACCTTGAAATACATCGAAATAAAACTTACCCAAAATTAATCATGGAGCTACTTTTTAGTAGTGCTATCTAAAAAGAGTATGGCAAAGAACTCATCATCTTAAAGATAAAAAATTTTAATCGAGCCAACCAAAAACTTCGTAGAAAACTTCAAGAACTTAAAGTTGCCGAAATTAAATATTTTCTAGAGAGCATTCGCGCCAACAAAAGTAGTTGATTATTTCCTGTACAAGATGTTAAAGATAATAAAGAAACCAGTACTACAAATACCTTCAATCCTAACACAGACAAAAAGTGGGCTGTATCACAAGATAAAGCGACCGTGTTTGCCGAATACGTCCAAGAAGTATTCAAGGCTAACGCCTCGAATCAATCACCGGAAGAAGAAGAAATCACTGACTTTCTCGCATCCCCAGTACAGTCGTCATCCATAATAAAGCCATTTACATAAACGGAAATCAAACTATCAAGAAGCTACCTAGCAACAAAGCACCAGGATACGATCTTATAACACCTGATATCCTTCAAAAGCCACCCAGGAAATCAATAGCACTTATTTCATCAATATTTAATGCAATGCTAGGAATGTCCTACTTCCCTCCTTATTGGAAAACGGCGCAAATTATAGTTTTTCCTCAAACCGAGAAAGATATATTTTTTATTTATTTTATGTCAAAACTAGTTAAAACTGTGTGCTATGGGGAGTGTTGCGTGCTATGGAGAGAAGTGAAATCTGTACACATTTTCAAAATTCATTTTTAACAATATACTATAGCAAGGATTGTTAACAGAAGCAGAAACGATTTTACTTGGGATTTAAACTTTTCTATCGAATTTAATCGTGTATTGTCATCCTGCAAAGAGTTATAAAATAATGTACATGTATTGTATGTGAATTTTTTATAGTGAGCTGTTGACTGTCACCTGATGGATATGATTACTACGTCGAGTGTTATAGTTACAGACATCTGCGTTTTCTGAAAATATATTCCTGCAAGTCATTTTTGACAAAAAACACTGATTCGTAAATCAACAAACAAGGCAATGGTAAAACTCCTAGATTAATAAAGACAGGCTTACAAGAACCACGAGGGTGGGATTTGGTAATTATTCGTACTTTTTTTTTTGTAATCTAAAAGTCTGATCCTGATCATCTCACTTCCTATCGATCCATCAGCATGTTAATAATTCCTTCGAAAATGCTTGCAGATATTGAAGGATATTTTAATATTTTAAACTAATAATGTATGTATGTATACGATGATTACAATAATTTTATGCATGTTTGTGTAAAAATGTTTTCAGTTTTTGAGGTATGGCGAAGGCAAATATACTTTGAACTTTTTCTGTACTCAGGGTTGGGCAAAATACTTTAAATTTAGTATTTAAATACTTCGCCAAAATATTTTGTAAATAAGTATTTAAATACATACTTAAAATACACTAAGTTTTGAATAGCTAAATAATACGTATTTAAAATACTTCAAATACTCAAAATACAGTAAATACAATAATTTTTCATTATTACTTTTTTATTGCAACAATTTATTGAAATTGTCAATTACTGTAAATTACTTATTGCCAGTCATAAATTTCTGAACAAGAACTTATAAGTCTAACTCAAATAAGCGGTATTTCCTTTTCAAGCGACCAGTTTTTCAAACAAAATATCAAACAATAGACCCCTATTTGACGAATGTATAAAACCCGCAAAGGAAAACTGTCGTTCAACGGGTGCAAATGAACGTAAGCTAGTGTAGTGTAAGTGAAAAGTAGAGCTCGGACATGTAAGCACTAAAAAGGTCGAAAATAGGCAATTAAAACTTGAAAATAGGCAGGGAAATAGGCATTATGGTTGAATAGTATTAAAATTTATACGTAATACGTTCCGCACAAATGATGAACACAATTCTCTAAAAACAAATCGAATTTCTTCGATTGTAAAAACATGTTGCGGAGTTAGATAATATTTCTTTAGCGTTTGCTCTTATGAAATTTTATACTTTGTATATTTTGATGATTAACATTCCGTCACTCGCGCGGCCATTTTTTGCATAAGTTGCAGTGTTTTTATATTGTATTTTTTGCCCAGTTTACCACCATTTCACTTGCTGAAGAAGGTTTGAATAGTTTTTTTCACTTTTTTTTCGCATTTTTTGCATAAGTTGCAGTGTTTTTATGTTGTAATTTTTTTGGCCCTGTTTACCACCATTTCACAACACAGGCAAAAAAATACATTTCCAATCCGCCGTGAATCTCCTCCATAAATCCACTCTTTTAACAATGCACTTCTTGAAAATTTCTCTTTTGGCATTGTACCAAGCTTGCTTAACCAGAAACAGCAAATTTACTGATCTGGCATGCACCAAACTTCGAAATCAATACAAAATTATCGAAGAAAATCCGCCTATCTTGTGTAGTTCTACCTTCTAAAAGAGAAAGATACCGGGCGCGCTATTGTTGAAGGCAGTTGTGTTCTTGGTAAGGAACAGATAGCTCACTAATCATTGCGAAGGTCGGTAAGTCGAGAGCAATTTCGTGTTCTCTGGAGCGCCCTGACTGGCTTCGGCGGAGTAGATGAGGTAACCCGCACGGTGTCAAATTCTCATACGCCTCTAAGCGGTGTCCCTGCTCGACGTGTTACAGGCAAGAACACACTGGGCATAGACTTTTCGATCGGAGAACGCCCTGGCAGATTTTACTAGGTTGTTACTTGTTTGGTAAAAAAATACACATCAGTAATTTCTCAAAAAATGATTGTAGAACACAAAATATACTGAACAAAAAATATTAAAAACGCGGAAAATTCAATATTGGCACTTATAGATTCAACGCTCGATTAGTCAATTATCTCTAAAATAGGCATTATAAAACCCTCACAAAAAACATTTCTGAGATAAACATTGATAATGGGGTAAGTTGCCTAAAAATACATCCAGAGAAATAAAATAGGCAAAAAAAGCAATGTCGTGACTTGTTATAAGGAATAAACTATTTTTTGTTGTCTGATAATTGTCCAGCATTTTTAATGATTTGGATTTATAATTTAAAAAGAAGACAATTAAAATTCAACAGCTGAAAGGGGCTTTTATTTTTGTTTCATTGAGGTTCATTCACTAGCAGAACCAAACAGAAAGAAACTATCCTCGTTATCTCCATCTGTATTTAAAGTATTTCCTTTTTTAAATACACCTATTTTATGTATTTAAATACATCTCTAAAATACATGTCCTAAAAGTTCAAAAATACAGTTATTCAAATACAAAATGTATTTAAAATACCTATTTCAAATACAAGTATTTAAATACTGCCCAATCCTACCTGTACTTGCGGTCCTTTCCGCAAGATTTCAGGTAGTGGCTTTGGTTTTGTAAGAACTTGTTCAACGTTCACTATTTTACTACGATTGCAATTTGCATGATTGCTCCGGTCGCACCTGTTCTCTGCATCGACAGATTCTCAAATACGATTTTTTGGTATTTATGGGCGTGTTTGGCTGTAAGAGAGTCCTGGAGATTCGACGAAGCGATTACGCATAATATTTTTTTTGTACAATTTGTTTTGAGTGTCCAAAAGTCATAAGAGTTTGTTCTAAACATTGATCCTAATAAAAGCCACATTTACGTTTTTCGTTTAGTTTACTAAATATGCTCATTAATTCCATGAAAAACTGTTGATTATTTCTGTGTTAATTGCGATAGAGCAATTAAAATTCCACCGTGCAGTTAAAACTTCACATCTACCAATCAGAACTCAGAAAAGAAGCCACGCAGCGAAGGTATTTCCAGTCGGCCATGAAACAAGAACAAAAATGTACAACACAGATTACGTACTGTACATGTAAACATTTGGTCTTAGGATTACAAATTTTAAAAAACTGTAAACGTCAGTTGTATTTACCTGTTCAAAAATGAGCAAAACTGTGACAAAAGTGACTAGTTTTTTTGTTTTTTTTTACTTACCAATTTTTATATACGTTGTATTCTCTCTCAAACCTGTCTATATTTTTGTGGACAGTACTGTTTGCCTCACTTTGTCAGCTTCTTCTAATATTTTATCAATAAGTTCAGTACCTTCCATTTGCAAATATTCTATGCAAACAAACACAATGGCCCAAATTCTATGCCCACTAAAATAGATATTTTTCAGAAGCAATACGTCATGAAATGTAGGGCCTATGCCTCGAATGGTAAAGATATGCTTGAATTTCTCAAACTTTAAGTTATTCTTTAATGGAAACGTAAAAATATTGAATGTAACATGTGGATAAAGGGGTATAATTGCACTCGTGGTATATAAGAAAACTCGCTCTTATCGCCGCTCGTTTTCTTGAACCACTCATGCAATTATACATTATTTATCCACTCATTTCGTTAATTACTGTAATTATTTTCCTATTACTTATTCACACCGTTTACGAAGTGATTACGCTTGACGAAATTTTTGTTAACTTCGCTACTTGTTGAAAGTGCGACTCTTAAGAGATAGCAGTCGTTCTTTGCAATCAGGTTCTTTTTTCAACAAACTATATTTGTTTCGAATTTCCAAAATCATGTAAATATGTGTTTATACTAAACATTAGATCCCAATAAAATCTGCATTTTCGAAACTATATGCGATAATTATTTTTCTATTACCGAACAATCTACGTGTTCTTAAAACTTTCGGAATTAAGAGGAGCCCTGGAGAGGGGTCACAACAAAATTTGGTACGTTCCTGTTCTAAATTGTCATTTTTTCAAAATTATGTTTCTATAGGTAGAATTCCTAATGATCTATAAGCAGCAGAGATAAATATTCTCAACCAGTATCAGGAAAGTCAAGCTATTTCGTATTTTAGAAAAGCATCAGAAGTTAGTCTGATTCTCGTTTGGCGTTCCTGCTGACCGGTCGTTTATGTAACGCGAGGTCGACCTGCAGCCCGTGGCCCGTCCTGGAAGCAGCGAAGTCCGTCGACACAGTGGTCAAAATCTCGTTCCAGAAGGATGAAGAGTTAATAAAAGTAGAGTTAATAAATCTTCACTTTGTTTATGGCCAGAGAACATTGTGATGTTCGAATCTTCACTTTTGCGTACAGCTCATCGAATGGAAAATATTTGAAATTGGAGCTTCCGATTTCGGCTTCTTTCTTTTTTTCTTTCTTCTTCTTCTTCTTCTTCTCCTTCATTATTATTATTATTATTATTATTATTATTATTATTATTATTATTATTATTATTATTATTATTATTATTATTATGCAGCGACAATTTTTTTGAAAAACACGTATCGTTAGCCTCTGATATCGAAAAGTGGATAAATATAGTTCATAAATGTAATAAATTAATTTTCTCTAACGCCTTGTGGAGTCAGAATATACGGTTTGTGAATCCTTGATACCAAAAAATTGGTTAAGGGTGTAGCTGGCATCTAAACAGTTTCTCCAAAATTGATATTTCCTGATCGATCTTGGTGACCTCCAGGACGAGTTTGGAAGGGATATTTTAATTTTTTGAGGTACTTTACACAATTACAAGTCTTAAAGTTTTCAAAATTTTCTCAAAAATACCTCCAATTTGTTTATTAAATTTTTTCCGTATCGCGTTAAAAACGTTTAAAAAATGGCGCAGATCTTATTTTTCGTTCAAGTTTTTGAGTTTTAGAAAATTGCAAAAATTCAAAGTTGTTACAGCAATCCAGAACAACAATATTGAAGATATTGTAGTAGGATTAGATTTTTTCCTTAATGAAATCTGTTCTAAAAACTAGAGGTACTACAACAGCACATACTTTCTCACATTATTGGAAATAGTTGCGTAATATTGAAATATTGTAATTTCTGTCAAACTAAAAACTCAGTTAAACCTGAAAAATACATTTCAACCAATTCATACGAAGCGCCTATAGTGCATATCTGCGTTTATTTCGATGTCCAGGAACAGTAGTTATTAATTACTTTTCCTAATGAAACAAAATGAATAAATTTAACTGCTGCAGTATTTGCAGCACGTTATAGAGAAAAGAAAGCAGCATATTTTACACAAACTTGCCTAGATTTCATCGAAGTGAGCTAACAATTCAAAGGTATTTGTTAGTTCTACGTTAAATATATTACTTTCCTAAAATATTTTTCCTTTCGTAAGAATTTTATCTGAATCGTACGACATGAATGGATTTTCCATTTCGATTTTTTTTTTCAATTTTCAAAAATACAGCGTGTCTAAAATGGGACCAGCACCACTTTCGTCACCGTTCTTCGCTACATACGTGACAATGTAAATAAAAAATCTCATGGAACAGTTTCTGAGAAAATAATTGTTAAAAAATTAAAAATTACCTATGTCTCACGCAAAATTGCGTCAACAATACTCATAGGTTCCAAAGTTTGAGCATGACTTTATTTTAATGTCTGTTTCCGAGGACCACATTTCATTGTGAAAAGAAAATCTTCATAATTGTACATCCGAATAATAGGAAGACGCCGACAATTTTTTGAATATTTTCAATTCTCCATGAATCAGAGATTTCAACAAAAATGCGACCTGCATCATTCTCTTAAGAATCTTTTACGCTACCCGAGATCAAAATTTAATAAAAAAATTGATGCTTTTTTTTAATACCCCAATGTAAAGTGCCCCCAAAATTAAAATATCGGTTTCAAATTCAAGGGGCCAGGAAATCGACCAGATCGAATGGGGAATATCAATTTTCATGGAAATCCTGCTTACGGTTTAGCTGCTAGCGTTGTTCACAGATAGAGAGACAGGCAGACGTTTTTCCGTCAATCTATTTTTCGCGATCAAGGACCCACAAAATATGTATTCTGACTACGTAACTTATTAGAGAAAGTACTTTATAAAGGGACAATATTTATCCACTTCTTCGTTTCCAGAGCCCGTCAATAAGTTCTTATGTTGAAAATTCGCCGTTTTCTCCGTGCCATTACAGTACCTTCTCTATACTGCGTAAGCAGTAGCGAGAAATTATATATTCCTTATGACCTTATTTGGTCATGTACATTTTTTTGAAAAAATAAACGAGCATTTTTTATGTAATTTTTGCTCGAAGTAGATGCTATTGATAACTTTTTTTTTTTTTTAAATGACTCCATTTTTTTCTTTATTTTTTCCTTGGATAGAGGATCACAGATCTCACTTTCTAACTCTCAAAAATTCACTCACGCTAATTTCAAAAGCTTTTTGAGAAAATATATGCAGTTGTTGCAGCAACAGTTGCTCCAAATTCAGAATAACTGTACGCAGTTAGTTTGGTGCGGTATGGATGCGTTGGTCACGCCGTCACAGTCCGACAGAAGTCGCAGGTTTTGGTGAATGTTCGTTCTGCCTGAAGCATGTGTTTGGAATTTTGAGGGTGTAATAGATCTGCTAGAGAAGGTAACTGTACCCTATCGTAGACCTTTTCATGTAATTGGACAAGCTGACATGATATGATAAATGGTTTTTATTTGTTTTTTGCATTTATTATCCTGGGATATTTTGAAAACCGCATGTCGTGTTCTCAATGCTTGACATTAAGCAGATTTTCCAATTATGGTTTCATTTTCCCCCTTTCAAACCATAGAAATGACTGGTCCTCTTTGATCTGTAATTTGTCTAATCTTTATAGGCTAGCTTAATGTAAAACCTACGACGCTTTAAACAGTTTAAAATATTTTCATGTTCATAAATTTGAGTTTATAACTAGTAGATTAGAAGGATATCAAAGCCGGCAGTGGCGAATGTTATCCAATTACCAGTACAATACATAACATGCTGATGCGCGCTATGTCTCTGTGGTTGGTTATTGGATCTACTGGTGATTGGATCGGACTGATTACTCAGCGAGTTAGTGATTGGAAGATTATATGTTCTATCCCGGTCAGGTGCCGTAAACTTTCGTGATGGGTCCGTGAATTTATGGCAACTGCCGAAATCGAATTCATAGGCTCTGATCAGTACTACTCTGATCAGTAGTTTCTGCGGTTTCCCTGATAATTTCCAGTCGAATGTGGGAACAGTCCCAGAACACGATCTATGGACCGCGTGCTAACCTTCATTCCCTAGCCTGACCTCATTCTCTATCCTTAAGGCCAAGCAAAAGGCTGAACAATCGTCACCCACTGATCTTGTAATAATATCCGTTTTTATTTATTTATTTTACATTGACAGACATTACAACGTTCAGCCGTAATGCTCTTCAGTTGATTGGGCGAGCAACTTTGTATCAACAAAGCCTGAAGGGGGTAATTTCGTGTTACCTCCCTGGTAATGATTATAACTTCAACCAAAGTTATTGCGAGGAAATTTTGTTAGGGAGTAATGATAGGGTTTGGAAAGGAGATACTATGGGACGGACAGGTAAATGCAAGAAATGTTCTTACCTTATATAATGTCAGAGAGATATTGAAGGAAAATGTGGAATGGAAGTCTGTTTCTTAGGCGGGAGAGTGGGGGTTGATCGGTTCCTATTTCGTAGGTGACTGCAACTTGCACATGACTTAGATTATTGAAGAAATTATGTGCCAGCTTCGTAATAAAGGAAGTAATTGGTTCTATTGCAAGATCGTTGTGAAGGGTCTTGTTGCTGACAAACCAGGGGACGTTTACTGTTATTTTTAGCATTTTGTTTTGGAAGATTTGTAATTTCTTTAATGTGGATGGAGCAGCTAAAATCCAAACAGGGCATGCGTAAATTAATATCGGGCGAAGAATGGATATGTAAATGGTTAAAGCGGAATGAATTTTTAAAGAAGAGTTACGGTTGAGAATGTAGAATAACTAACCTTCTATTGGCTTCGATTACTTTGGACGAGATGTGACAGTGCCAATCTAGTCTTGTGTCCATCAGAACCCCGAGATAACGAATAGATGAATTCAGAGGAGACCAAGGAATGAATAATATCCGTTGCCGACTGCTCTGGTTAGTTATCTCTTTCCCTAATTGCTTGTAAGTGAATACAGGAGCTGTCGCTATAACACGGGTTACGGACCGCGATCTATCCTTCCTTCCCTGATGGGCTGAACACCCACCCACCTCTTACTGATATAAAAATCTTCGCCTGGCTCTATATTGAAAACATCATAATGAAACGCGCATCAATTATTTTTTATCTACGGTGGTCCAAGATTTTTTTTAAATTTAATGGTAGTATGTATGAATCAATAGCCAGTTACGAAATGTTTGATTTATTTTCGTCAAAGAACAGTGAAAACTATTTGCAACGTATGGAGGGAGAAGTACATTCTGCGTCCGTTAGTTTTGTCATTAACGACGCTCGTTTTGTTTTTTAAATTTGAGGAAGAATAAGTTTACGTGAAAAATATCTTTTACAGTTTAGTCTTACATACAGTTTAGTTTTACTTCAAACTGATAAGTTATTCCTGAGCAAAATAGTATTAGAAGAAGCGTATAGAATGTAAATGCTAAAATATGGGGTTTCTCCTCAAAATAATTTTGAATGCGGAAAACGATCTTCATTAATCTTAACTCTTACAACTGGTGCATATTTTAATGTTAGAATAAGATATTCATTAATTGTTGTTTCCGCTTTTGATGCCGAGCTAGGTTTGCCAATAATGTTCATGTAAAAGAGAGGACATTCGATAAACCAAACAAAATTGCATCAACCCATTTCTTTTTATAAATATTTAATTTAGACTAACAACAGGTCTATTACTTTCTTCTCTCCATTTGCGATTCAAGTGAAAACATACGTTTGCAAAAAAAAGATGAAGATGGTCTAAACGTCACTTTTATTTTAGTCGCTAGACAGAGACACCATCACGCATGCGTTTGTCATGTGCGCGTGTCATTGTTCAGAAAAGGATATTCCTGTTTTCTATTCTAAATGAAACAATAAACGGTACAACGTAGCAGATGTTATTCATGTGATAGAATAAATGACAACCAGTGTTAAAAATGTATGAAAAGAAAGTCATTTAAAATTCAAAGGAGGACAAGAGGACAGTTGACGTCAATGAAGGACTGTCCTCCCAAATGGAGGACGGTTGGCAACCATATGTTGAGCGCTGCCGGGGTTCTCTAGGATTCCAACTTCAGTCTCATTTTCTGTTCAAGAACACTTCATTCTCCATGATTTCAATTACACGAGAAAAATTATTTCAGGGCTTCGAAGGGCAAGTAGGAATTTTTGTGCTCTAATGATGAAAAATAAATTTAAGGCATTATAAATTTGGTTCCTTGATATTATTGAGACATGAAATATGTTCATAATTGAGGCATCGAAAGCCCCAAGGGGATAAGTGCTGTTTCTGTGAAAAATGAATTATGTGTAGAAACAGACAAAATGCCCCAAAATGAGGCAAAGATATGTAAGTGAAAATGTGTCGAGTTCTGAAACATAATGTTGAACAACTTCAGTTTAACCTTGAATGCAATGTGAAAACTGAGAATTTTATTTTCTCAAAACTAGAAAAGTTTCACTAATTGTCCTTGGTCCCTCGATACCTCGATTATTTCAAATGTTTACTCTAAAGGAATAAAATAGACATTAGTCTAAAATTCCGATGACTACTTTTAAGATAATCGAATCCACTTTCACAATTAAAAGCTGTTACAGCTGAGTGCTCTAGAGCTGTGTATCGCCAATTCGTCATCATCAATTTGGGCGAAGACGGTAGCACATATGGATAGGCCTCGGAATACGTTTGATAAGCGATTCAATTAGCCGGTTTCGAATTTCGTGTAGGATCAGAGACTTCATTGTCGCCTTACTTCAACTTTAGAGAATGACCATCAGTCCTACTCGGCCTGAGTGTCAGTTCTTTGTGGAAGGTGGGCGGAGACGTCACTTGCACATGTAAGGTGACCATATTTTGTTGTTGTTTTTGTTATTTAAGGTCGCATCAACATCTAGCTCATTAGCGACCACTATTAGAGTTAACGTTATGGTAACTATGAGGGGGAAACGAAATGGTGATGATAAGGGGTGAAAGGACGAACACAAATACAACCACGCCCGAGGCGGGACTCGAACCCGCGACCCTTTGGTCCGAGATCACTACGACACTACTGCCTTAGAGATGTTGGCCACCGGATCGGCGACCATGTTTCGAAATCATAAAAACGCGACATTTTAGTTTCTGTCACAACTATAAAAGGGACATAAGAGGACGTTGGACACTATTCTATCACAAATATTTAGATTTGGAAATTAAGATTAAGTAAGTGAATAAATACTTAAATACGTATAACTTTCACGATGTAATAGCATTCAAGTCACGCCAACCAAAGAATCCCTTACAAAGAAACATTAGAAATAAAAAATATACATTTATTTAATTTGCACTTTCATTCATTACGAAGTAGGTTAGTATTTCTCAATTAAAATTGCATAGTAAGTCATACAGAATCTCTCAGAAGCAAAAGGATCGGATAATTGAATTTCTCCATAATGATATCGTTAGCTATAAAGTTTATACAAGTTGTAATGACACTACAGCTGCATTTTCTCTTTGTGGAAATCAAAATCAACTCTCCAAGCACTCTTATTGCGTAGCACTGAGCACAATATCATGTCGCACTTAATATTTTTTTTTAAAATGCGAAGCAAACGGTACATAGAATGATAAATTTAATATTGTTGACGGCATTTTATGCTGACAAGTCATTGTCTCAAAAAAGGGACATTTTAGTGTCCCGTTTTCGTGTGAAAAAAATACGGAACATGGCCTCAAAATAAGAGACTGTCCCGGCTAATACTGGACGTCTGGTCACCTTAATTTATGGTCCCAGGAATCCCGAGCGTCTTTCAAGTGTTGGAGCAAAAACAAACTACAATTTCAACATGTTTTATCAATTTTGGAGGCTCATAGAGAAATAAAATATCTTTTTATGAGAATATTGGAGAAAAATAATTGGAGCAGTTTTTGAGAATGTGTTTTTAACATGTGTCATACAACAAATGAAAAACAAATGGATTACGTGACGTGGTCAGAGCTACCAGTCAATCGTGGGGCAGTTTGTGGTTGCATACATAGAGCTTAGCTTATCGGACTGTTGGGTTTGTTGACAGACCCAACTGAGTAACCCTGCCACTTGAGTAACCACCTAGGCATAATTCCGAGAACCACGAACTTTTGCAGTCACCAGCCGCCATTATTACATATGAACAGTTCTTTGTGTTTGAAGGGAGAGAGAGAGAGAGGGAGGGGGAGGGAGGGAGCGGGAGGGAGAGAGAGAGAATCAGACAGAGAGGAAGAAGCTCAGAGACAGAGAGAGAAAGAGACGGAGGTAAACCGAAAAATTGAGTGGGGAGACAGAAATACCGAAAGAAAGAAAAGTAGTTACAGTGGAAGATGGAGACGGAGGAAGAGACACAGAAAGAAAGAAAACCGAGAGTTATAAACACAGAAAGAAAAACAGATAGTGAGATAGAGACGGAGAGAGACAGAGAGAAAAGAAGAGTGAGTGAGAGAGAGAGAGAGACAGACAGACAGACAGAATGAAAGAAAAACAGACAGAGGGAGGCACAGACGGACAGATAGATTGATAGATACAGTCTGTCTGTATACAGACAGACTCTCAGAGGATACAGACAGATGGACGGAGAGATAGAAAGAGAGGGGAGAGGGGTTTCCGAAGCGCATTTAGTTAACACATTAACTCATTTTTAAAACAATAATTCAAGGTCGTTCGTCCCTAGAAATCAGGCTTCACCTGGGGATGTGCAGAGCGTGAGCAGTACTCATGACCGCACGTAGCAGCATTTGCGCCCACTGCACGCCCGCCGACACCTCCCCACGTGTGGCGGCGACGGCGGCGGCGGCGGCGGTGGCGGCGTCGGCACGCCGCGCAGCCAGTGCGCCGGCAAACACGCGCGCGGACGGATCGGCGGAGGAGGAGCGTACCGAGTGCACGCGTAGTCCTTGTTCGTCTGCTTCTTCCAGGCGGCCGCGCCGGGGCTGGGTGCTCCGCCATGACGGCCAGCGACGAGCAGGAGTCGGCCCCGCTGCTGGAGGCGGCGCCCGCGCACTCCCGCCACAGGAAGTCCTCCTACAGCACCTTGCCTTGCGTGAGTGCTCCGGGGACGGCGGGCCCTCGCCTCGGCGAAGCAACGCGTCAAAGGTCGTTGCTTCCAGCCTTCACCCTTTCTCTGCTGCGATTAATTGCTTATTATTTAGTGGTTCCTCACAAGTCAACAACACTAACTGGCGGATCCAGGGGGCCATGACCCCCCAAAAAAGGCCTAGAGCTTTTGTTTATCTTCTTTAATGTGGTAAAATTGATTTAAATATTTATATTAAAATTATGTAATTATTTAAAAAATAATACTGTACGGTATGTTAAATATACTATAAAACAATATGCAATATAAGAAATATGTTTACTATTTAACAAAAAATCTATGAAGCCCCCCCCAAATCGGCTGGATTCGCCCATGTATACTATGGTCTGGTCAATAGTCCTGTGTTGTTGCCGGAGGTGAGAGTGTTCCTAACCCGTCGGAATGTGAGATCCGGTGCTGATGTACACGTCGGCTTGCAGGGGTTTTCTCCTCCGTGCATCTCCTTAGAGGCACGTCGCCCCAGCGGGGATAAGTTCTAAGATCCCTGGTTTCCAGACACGTGATTTAGTGTAATAGTACTTGTGTGTGTGTGTGTGTGTGTGTGTGTGTGTCTAAGGGGAGAGAAGGAAAGAATGATCGCTTGGGGTCCATGGCTCGGATGTTAAGGCACTGCTCCAGCATTTGCTTGATATTGATCCGCGAAACCACGGAACGTGAGTTTCCGATCAGAACCGACGTACCGATCAGAACCGACCGCTAGAATTCCCCTCCACGAAGTGGCAGAATTGGATAGTAGTCGAAAAACCGCTACCATCGTGACTCAAACAGAAGAACCTTCCGGTTAGTGACGTTGCAGGGGCAACGGCTATGTTTGCACTGAGCCATCACTGTCGTCTCCCTCCCTCTGCTGTGGCGGAGCCAGAAAGGCGCACGACCCCCTACCTCACCCATCATTTTCTTAAAAATTGTCTCAATTAATTCTAAACTTTTTATAAAACCGTATCGTCGGCGTACAAGAAAAGTGACATTTCTAAAAAGTCGCATTTTGCAGTAGATCGGTTTAATCTCAGTGGAGTCACTTATTTCACAGAAAGAATCTGTGTTTTTTGCTAGGACTCTGCTGTTTTACTAATTTTTTCCAGTAAAAATAGACTCTTTTCTAAATATACATCTACTTGGAACTCAATTATGAGGTGTGTAAGTTTTCTTGTGCGCCGACAATATTCATCGCATCACATTCCAAAAGAATATTTTAATCAGGCTCGAAAGAACGGCATTTCAGGAAGAAGTTCACTATATAGAAAGTTGTATATTTTCTTGAGCAAATTTATGAGAGGAGAATTGAAATCCACCCCCCTGAAATAGTTTATGGATTCGCGTGTTCCTCTGCTTGGTTTCCGGTCGCTGCACCTAGTGTAGCTTCATAAATTTCAAGTTACACTTGTGTGTGAACTACTCCACAGGTAAAGTCAAGCATTAGGATTTTATAACAATCAAGCGCTGATATATAATGCGGCTTGCGGAGTTTTCCTCCTTCCTACATCTCCCTAGCAACGCATTGCGCCAGCGGGGATAAGTTCTAAGCTCGCGATTGGTCTCCCAAATAAAAAACATTTTTTATTCGTCAGTTATATTTTGCTAGGACTTTTAACGAGAACTCAATATCTTCACTGAAAGTGTTGTCACTGTTCTTATCAATATGCAAGGTTTATTTTAACAAAATATCCAACACAGTTTCCCAAAGTGAACTCATGCCTTCTGGATCCGTTTCATCTTTTCATCTCGCATCGTTTTTGCTCACCCCCCGCCATTGTCTCTACTCTTCGTCCCCCTTATATTTTGCCATTTCTTCCATCTCCGTACTGTTCTTCAGAAGCTCTTACCTGACGGTGAGCTTCATTTCGTCTCGTCTGACCTCGCCTCATTCTGTCGCGCCTTACGTCACCTAATCGCATAAAGTGAGGAAGGGTACGAGTTCCAAGTTCACCCTCGGGTTGCTGTTCTTGTTAAGAATCCTCACAAAATGATAAGAAATGCGTTTATGGGCGAATAAAAATGTATTCGGGTTTTAGAAAAAAATACTTTAGAGACATATAATACATAATCATAATACAGAATATGGCGTTGCTTATATAATTACTCATACATAAGGCATTACTTGAAAAAAAATGAAAAAAAAAGAAACCACAATTTTCGAATTTAAATTTATGAACATTTTTTTAAATGATTGACTCCTGTGTGTTAGTTTTTAGATGACGTAATGTACGACATAATTTTATAATCAAATTCTATTTCTATGCGCTGTTGATTAACTAAAGAACTTTGTTGACGGAGTGATGCGATATTCACATTAAAAAAGGTGTTTCATGTTTAGAGTACCTTGAATCCTAGAGTTACAAAATCTTACAAATTTTGCTTTGGAAGGCTCCTTGAAATTTCTTCAAACCCTCCAGAAGTCCTTTAGCTAATGTCGAGAAAATTTTCTGAAGGCGTCAGTGTCCTACTTAATGCTTATTTTCTTCATTAAATTTCATTAACAACAGTAATATTGACAATGAGCTTTCGTTTCTTTTAATGAACGTAATTTCAAAAATGTGTGGTTATCGCGTATTTTAAGTATTCTTTATTTCTACTTTAACGTTATAGGGTGTGGTTCTCACCTGTTCGAACAGCACTGTCAGAATTAGTTCCATTGTTCTGTGCGGATCTTGGAATTACACCACATCACAAGCTATTCGTGATCTCTGGCTAATTTGCCTTTGCAAATTTTTATTAGACAGGAAAAAATATTTTCCCATCAATTCTTTTCAAAAACACTCGTTCCTATCTGTACCTTTTTTACGAACTACCAAGGTAGGGTTGGGATTCCAGAGCTTAAGAAATCGTGCACAGTTTTCAATTTTCCCCATAGTACATCACACACAGATTTTAACTGTTTTTTGCCATTTTATAGATAAATAAATATAAAAAAGTAAATAAATGTAAATAAGTAAATAAATATAAATAGATAAATATAAATAAATAAATATAGAAATAATAATTTTCCATTGTTTTCGACTTAACACGGTCAATAGAAAATCAAGTATCAATCTGTATAAGAAAGATTAATAATAAAAATAATAATAAATATTAGCACGCTACATCAAAAATCTTTTTGAGGCTGAAACAACAAACACAGAATGTTTAAAAAATAGAAAAACCCTCTTAAATACGGAAAAGAAGTTTTTTAAGATCAATGGTTTTAGAAAATAAATGGTAAGAGTTTACTGTGCGAAGGTAACAAATGGTTTCCATAATCTAAATGTTTTCGAAAGATTATGTGTTTAAACATTTAAAATAGTGTGATTGGATTACAAATATCTTCAATTCACATTCAAAAGCATTTGAAATATTTTATTGACCATTAGTTAAATAACGACGTATTTCGATAGAAATATAATAACATTCTTGAAATAGATTGTACTTTTCGTGTACTTCACCCATAAGAAAATTAGTGTAAAGTTTCCAAGAAAAGAATAGAAGTAACATCTCAAATAATCACTGATGGGAACAAAATTCATAATTTTTTGTATTATGAGGATTTGTGAATAATGAGTTTGTAATACTTCTTCAATGTTTAAAATGTCAACTTTTTCAATCCTAGATACGGATAAATAAAACCTACAATTAGTGATTTTACCCTTGAAATCATTATATTCTCTGAAGAACTGATTTCTTTCCCTAAGGTAGACGCTACAGACCATCCACTTACGTAACAGTTGCAGACGCCATGTGTTACGTAAGCCTTTGAGCTCTTCTAGCCATTGACCAACACAGATGTGAAATAAATGCAGCAGGGAAACGAAAGGGGTATAATCTACTGAAGGGCCACCTTATTTATCATAAGGGTGTTGAGCTTTTATATTTTCTTTAAGGATTTTTATTTAATTATTGAGCGATTTCAGTTAGTTATTTCTTCAGAATTTTTAACGTTTTCATGTCCTTGAAATTTATGAGCAATATGCCCTGAGACTGCAAACCTCTTGCTCAAAATGAGCACAAGACTTTGCCGTTGGTGTTGTATCAAACATGTAATAGAACAAATAAAGAAAATCATAATAATTGTGATTAATAATTTTATTTTCCAGTTATAAAATTAGAGAAAATATTCTGAATTGTGAATAAAAAATAAGAAAGCAGTTTTGTGCTCAGAGTATTGGTTGATAATCAAAACAAATATCCTTCTTGCTTTGACACCGTAAACCTAATAAAATTATTTATATCTTTAGTGTTGTTACTGTTTTTGTTGCATCGTTACTAACACTGATAGAGTCGTTTCTGCCACTACCATCCATGTGCAACTTTCTTGTAAACTGCACCACTAGTTTGTTTGCTCAATCCTCGTTACGATACGCTTTTTATCTGGGGGTGTTTGCAGAGGCTCAGTTTTTATTACGAGTAGGAGAAAGGTCTGATGAAACTATTGTCAACACATTAAAAAAAAGTAAAACTAGATTGTTGCCGTGAAAGCTTAAGCAACAGTACGCACATGCAAGTCTGTTGGTAAAAACGCGTTCTATCTAATGCGACCTATGCGACTAATGCGACCTGTTGGCCTACGTAACTTCAAACTTTAATTTCTTCGTATTCAATTTTTATGAGCTCAACCTTTTATCTTAATTCTCACTTAATTTTTACGTTTGCTTTAAACAACAATTTTTTACCGTAATTTCAACCTATTCTTTTACTCTTCATCATCCTTTTGCCAGTTCTTAGGCCTTTATGACTTGCTAATTGATTTTAGTGTACATCTTTTTTAACATGTTATATTCATTCAATATACCCGTGTAGTACTTTCCTTCCAAAACATAAATCTTTGGTTGTCAATGTTTTTCAGTCCCCGGATAAGAGGTCATGGCGGTGTATTTTTCAATAGAAGTTGCATTTTAATTTTTTCAGAAGGTATTTGTCAATTTCATTTTAAATTTGCTATTGGCCTACTAATCGTTTTACCGCCCAAGATTTTTAAATTTTCGTCCATCGTTCTTCAAAATCTCATGGATTTAGAAAATGATCTAGCCGCCGTGTGTGCAATCTTTTTCACAATGTCCATATGTAAAATAAGTTTCCAAATTTATAAATATTTGGTCGGCGCTATTCGAATTCGTACTAGAGGTGCTACAGAATTGCACAGTCTTTCTCGTAGTAAAGTTTTCTAATTTCCTTGATGTGAACTGGTACTGTACAGTCTTGCCCTTCCTTCTTGCCAGCTGCTATCTATCGCTGCGCAAAGTGTGCTTTTTTGAAATTTTTTCAACTTTTCGGTTTCTAAATAGTAGATCCGAAATATTATTTTAAGAATATTAAATAAGACTAAAACCTTCTCCTAAATAGCAATTTTCATTGAAAAATTTGTAGCCGTCTTTAAGAAAACGGCGATAAGCGTTACTGTAAATGCGAAATTTGAAGCTATTTTCACAGGAATCTATTAAATTTTCGAAAAACTTCATTTAAAATAATTTGAAGAACTTCCACTTACAAATTCAATATTAATACAAATTGGTGGAAATGTGCATATTAACGGCGCGAGAAATATTTAAAAAAATTACATTTGTATAATTTAAAAAAAATAAAAGAATACACCAAAATGAACTTTACATTATATTAAATAGTGGAATTATCACTATCCGTTGGAATAAATTGAAGAGAAAATTTGGAGCCATTTTTGAGAAAATCTCGTTTGAGCTTTTCTGAAAATGCGTGAGTTTGTGCTCATTTTAACAGAAAACTGTTGAGTTTCGAGAAACTTTATTTGACATTATTTAAAGCACATCTACTCATAAGTACAATAATGTGAAGTAATTGCCTCTAATGTTAATATTACCGACGTGAGAGACAAGTCAAAATAATTAGGTTTTTGTAATTTTTGAAAAAAAAACAAAAGAATAGAGCATGATAGCGTTTATGTCATCTTATACGGTGCATTTAGCAACTATCCACACCAAAAATTTAAAAAAATAATTTTGGAGCTGTTTTTGAGAAAATCTTGTTTTTGTTATTTTTTTAATTGCATATATTTCATGCACGAAAACTAGTAAAATTTTCAAAAATCTATATGATCTCAATGAAAGAACTATTTATGAGCAACAAATTTCATTTGAAGGAAAAATCTGTGTCATCAATTTTATAGTTGTAAAAAGACGCCGAAAAATTCACTTTCGGAATTTTCGAAAATTCAGAATTAACCGTAAAAATCGGACCTAAGCCACCTTTATAAGAGCATTTTACTCTATTTTTACAAGAAGTTTAAAGAAAAAATGTGGATCCATTTTTGAGAAAATTTTGAAAATGTCCGGGAGCTTCATATAAAGTACCCCTAAATTTTAAAGAATGATTTTCAAAATTTCAAATCTTCAACTAGAGCCAGATGTACTGGGATTTCTTCAATTTGGAAAAGATCGTACGTGTGGTTTAAACACTAGGTTTGTTCATATACAGAAAGACGGACGTTTTGCTTTCAATTGGTTTTACGCCATCAAGAATCCATAAAACAGAGATTGTGGCTACTCCACGTGTTAGGGGATTTTTTCTTAATTTAGCAACTGGATTTATTCACTTTTTCGTTGTCAGGGCCCGGCAATTAATTTTTTTGTGTCGAAAATCGGTCGTTTTTTCTCGCAGCATTACATAACTTTTTCTTCACTACGTATATTATTCTGCATATACGTACGTATACGAGAAAGTAAAACTGTGTTATTTCCTAATGGTTAGTCGAAACTACGAGCGAGGAGAATATTTACTCATTGTAATACTTTACTGGTGACCATCATCCACTCACAAAAAAAGCAAACGTTAAAAAAAATGGTTTACTAGAAATGAAGTTTCATATTAATAACTCATACACAGAAGAATTTTATTGAACGTTTATTTATTGTTCGTTTAAACATTTACTATAGATGAAAAAAAGCCTTTGCCCACCGAGACAGTTATCTTACAACCATTTCTTGAATCTGTCCTTCATTTCCCTGTAATTTCCGCCTAAATAATTAATATTCTGCGTTTATTTTCAGTATCATTCGGTATCTTAAAGAGCATGTGTATCAGTTATCAGTTCCAGCCAATTCATTTTCCTCCTCTCCTCCCCCTCCCTACGAATCCGAAGAGGAAGAAGAAGACGAAGAGCTCTGCCGTCGTTGTTTTGCTCCGAGTTTACGTAACCAAACGCAGATTACTAACTCGTAGTATAGAAGACAATCTATCCTTTCAGGACATGCACACACTTAAGTCGTTCACCAACATTCTCAATATATAAAAAAAAAGTTATCCAAGGAACAACTTCCCTATAAAATAACGAACTAGTGAAATTTGTAAAGTGGAAAAACATGTCGTTTCGAGCTCCAGCGAGTCTTTGATCCCGTTGCTCGCGAAGCTGCGGAGGCTCGCCGCGCCGCGCCGCGCCGCGCCGGTCCAGAGGAACCTGTTTGAGGAGCGACCTTGCAGCGGCGACGCAGGCGCCGCGCGCCGCCGGCGGGACGATGCGATGCATGATGGGGAGAACGGGCCGCCACTGGGCCGCGGGCGGTGCACGGACGCGCGCCGGGCGCTCGCAGTGTTGCCTCGTCCGGGACTACGCTTCTGCACCTACGAATACGCTCCCCCTCCATCACTCCTGCCTGCAACTACTCTCCAGCAACGACAAATACGCTCCCCCTCAATCACTCCTGCCTGCAACTACTCTCCAGCAACGACAAATGCGCTCCCCCTCAATCACTCCTGCCTGCAACTACTCTCCAGCAACGACAAATACGCTCGCCCTCAATCACTCCTGCCTGCAACTACTCTCCAGCAACGACAAATACGCTCCCCCTCAATCACTCCTGCCTGCAACTACTCTCCAGCAACGACAAATACGCTCCCCCTCAATCACTCCTGCCAACAACAACGCCCCCCCTCATTTCCTATTACCTGTGCCTAAGCTCCCGTACCTAAGAATACGTCCCTCATTCACTCCTGCCGAAGCCTACTATCCCGCATCTACGAATACGCCCCCCTCTCAATCACTCCTGCCGAAGCCTGTGCTCCCGGACCGACGAATACGCCCTCCTCTCATTCACTCCTGCCTACACCTACGCTCCCGCACCAATGAATACACTCCTCCCCTCCTTCACTCCTGCTTATGCCTACGCTACCTTCTACACTTCCATTCTCTCCTAGGCATCACCCACGCCCACGCTTAACTCTCGTCTAGGCCTACGCTCCCGCTATACGTACGCTCCCATCTACGTCTACGCTCCAGCCCACGTGTACCCTCCAGTCCATGTCTACGCATTCGTTACTACCTTCGCCCACACAATCATTCAGCCCACACCCACGGTCCCGCCCGTGCCTGCACTCTCGTCCACGCCCACGCTGCTGGCCAAGCCTCCTGTTGCCTACAATACGCTCCCGCTCGTGTCACGCTCCAGCCCGTGTCTACGCAGAAGCTACTACCTACGCCCACACATACGCTCCCGCCCATGTCCCCACTACGAGTATGCTCCCACCTTCATCAACTCCTACGCTCCCGCTTACGCGTCCACACCTACGCCCCCTCCCCCCAAGCCTGCGCTCCCATTCAGACCCACGCTGCTACCTAAGCGTGCGTTACTACGAACTGTCACTGTTTTACTACGAACTGCGTTACTGTTTTACAACGAACACGCTTTTGCCCAGCAGGTGTCTACGCATGACCTACAACCTTCGGTCACATGTATGCTTCCGACCACGCCCACGCCAGTGCTCTTGTCCACGCCTACGCTTCCACGCACTCTTTCGCTTCCGCCTACGTCTAGACTTGCCCACGTACACGTTACCGCCTTCGCCACGGCTACACTCTCGTCCATGCACATACGACAGCCCAACCGGGACCTTCGTGAAGACGTTAACGCCGGTTCCGTCCCAACCCGAACTATAACTATGGTTGGATCTAGACCAGTGGCGCAGAGTAGAGGCGGCGGCAGGGGCGGCCAGCCTCGGGCGGCAAAAGTTCACATTTAATAATAATAATAATAATAATAATAATAATAATAATAATAATAATAATAATAATAATAATAATAATAATAATAACAACAACAACAACAATATCGTGTAAAAATTTGAACCAATTAATTTCATGAATTGTGGGAATTCTGATGCATTGAGTTAAGTTGACGGAGATGACATCAATTAATTTCATATTTTTGTCGCACCTTCGAATCGGACCGATTGCAATGAGTATAGAATCTTTCATTATTCCACGAGAACTTCTTTAAATGAATGTATTGTCATTATTATATTGTAAAACATATATACAAGAACTTTTTTATTTATAACACAATAATGCTGATTGTTCTTGCCGAAGTTCTATAGTCTTAAATTGAAATACCTAAATATGGGGGCGGCGAAATTTTCCTCTGCCCCGGGCGGCTGTCACCCACACTACGCCACTGATCATTCGTTTTGGTGGCATTGTGTGTAGTTCAATGTAAACATATTACCCTTTTCCTTAAAAGAAAGTAAAATCATCATTAACAGAGAAGTTAGCTGGAGAGAGAAAAAATACTCTTCGTTGTCATCTTACTCTTATTTCTTGTTTATTTTGCGTTTTGTCTAGAAAAATAATAGTTATTTTTTCACCAAGGACGTCGTAAGGTTTCTAATGATAGAGCGGCGACAGAAAGTGTTGTCGCCCGAGATCATTAGAACCAGTTAATACCCATGGTACATACAATGTTTTATTTTTGATATAATTGTAATTATTCATATTTACTCTTTTACTAATTAACTAGATGTTAACTCGACTCGTGTGGTTGTTCATATTTTCCCTCCATAATTACCTCCATATCTCTTATAAGAGAACAAGAAGCATCATTCAACTGTTTTCATATTTCTCTCGTAACCACGATCATCTCGATCCACGACGTTATGCAGTGTATATCCAGCTTCGTATCGAAAACAATAACAAGCAATAACGTCAGTAAAATATAAAATCAATTTTTTAGTATTATTGGGAGATCGTGACTCCTGTTAACAACAACCACAATAATAATAATAGTAATAATAATAATAATGATAATAATAATATTAATATTAATATTAATATATTTATTAGCCGTGATACTAAGGCCAAGGTCCATCTCTTCCGCCAAACCTCAGTGAATCTGGAAAGTTTAAAATTTTAGTTTTAAGGTAATTCTGAGTAAAAAAAAAAATAGTTGCTCAGGGGTCAGATTCGAAATTTTCCAGATTCGAAAGCAGTTACCGTGCCTCTCATGGCTCTCTCTTGTTTTTGAAAAAGTCGCAATAGCACTTGTCTGCGAGCTTCCCCTTACCCTTCTGCTGCCAGTTACCACGACGTGTTCATTTCGTTTGAAAAGGCCGCGAACTGCAGTAACAAGGGATAGATAAACTTGATCTACTTGAGCAGTTTTTGTGACATCCGGACGGAAAGAGCGGCGCATGAATATTGGCCCTTTCCAAATCATACTGTGGCACGTATTTATCCACACCTTCAGAAGTTCGCTAGAAATAGGTTCATTATCTTTATCCTTCGAACGCGGCCTTCTCCGTATTCGCGAGGAGTAGCCCTGTGAGTCGTGGTTGTTAGAAACGCTAAAGAAAATTCGTAAATGAGTGTAAGAAGAAAAGTAGGTTGGGTATTACGAAGAGCATCGACCATTCTCCACAACGAGAATAATATCCTTGCAAGTTTTTGATTGGTTCAGAATTATATCTATAACTATTTGGCAAAAAAGTATATTGAATTTTGGAATTTATGAATGTAATAATACGACATATAGTATTGTTAAATTATATAATTGACTTAATTGTTGTGTGATTTTGTTTAGACTGGAGATAGCTTTCTCGACTTCATTAGAGCGTAAAGTTTTGGGTTACATTCAGATTCGTAAAGGTATTTCTAAAGTTGGAAACATTTTATGGAAACTTACAACCTCAAGACGGAATCACGTGTGTATTTTTGTTCTTTAATTCTTCAAAGACTTCAAATTTGCAGACAGACGAAGCACTGTTCACTAGTCGTGGAATAATCAATTCTAGATTCTTCGTTTATAAGCTCTTAAACAGGTATAACCAAAGAGTATAGCTACAAGGGTATAGCCCGTAAGTTTTGCTATATGTCACTGCTTCCTTATTACCACGGGTCGAGTAGTGCGTCAGAGAAGATGATGGTCATTTCGAACATATTATGTGAGAAGGTCGTCTCCAGCGCCAATTTGAAGTCGCGGCGAGGAAGATACTGAGTTTAGTGCTGCTAAATATTCAGGAAAAACTAAATTAACGTAGTTTCATTGCTTGTTTTTTCTGTTACTTTTTCTTTGCAAAAAAACTATTTATTTATTTTGAAAATAATAAACAATTGAGCATTTTCTGAAATGTTCCACTTTTCATTTTAGATATTGGCTATTTACATGGCGGAGAGGCCAGCCTTTTGCCTTGTTATTGCATCCAGTCATTCGAAATTCGACAGGAGTTCCTTACACCAAATCAGATTACAATTGTCCAAGAAGTTTATTTTTGAAGTTTCGTTGTTTCCTGCGTGAGCAGCCTATGTACGTAATATATTTTTTATTAATTTTCCAATGCAATTTGAATATCGTTTACAATTCAATTAAAATTTCATTATAAAGATTTACCTCTTTCAAAAACAAAATAAATTGGTTGTACGTATGACATACTGCGTTGTCCATAGAGTTTTCATAATTCTGTACTGTTATGTCGATTTAACGCTACCAGAGAAACGAAAAGTCACTCTGAAAGGCCGACGTTCGTACAGAAAAGAAACTGTCTGTTAAGAACAATCGAAACAAATGTGTTGCAGCTAAAGATGACATAAGAGTAGAGATGGTAGATTTTAGCAATTGTTAAAAATGCGAAATGTTACCAAACGCTGAAGAAATAGTAATTGTATGTTTGACGGTCGGTGCAGTATATTTCTGCAGTTTTGCAATCTGCATTTTAATGCGAAATCACTTGCAAAAAGGCGAAATGGTGATGGAATCTGGGATATAATTGCTAAATTGCATTTTATGGTTTCCTACATGTTCGTTCTTTAACTGAGGGTGCGACATCGACAACAGTACATCGATGTTTGAAAACATTTATTAATTGTTGTGTGTGCCCGTGTTTATTAATTTATAATTAAGTTTTAACTGGCAAAACAAAGTTCAAAATAAGAAGAACAATTAAAAAAACTGATCCTGAAATTCTGAGCACTCAGGGGGTCTCGGCTTCCTCAGTTCGCTGAACCGAGGTCACGGGAAGAAGAGGAAAATCCTACGAAAGGCCAACAGTGCACTCGGTACTTCTACGCTTTTCGATTTGTTGAAGTTCACAAATGGCGAAATAGTTCTCGTCTTCCCTGATTTGAATGGGAAAATCTAAAAATCACCCAAATATTTTGTAATACATATTTATCTCAAGAGTCCTCCCTTAGTAATAATTTTCTCAACAAATACTACAAAATGCCAAATCTTAATTTTTATAATGCTATCAAATGATGATTGATTGATTGATTTTTTGTGTTTCCGGGCGCGTCAACTACTTCGGTCATTAGTCCCGTTAGTGTAGTGCATGTTTTTTCTCGGGAGATGGCGGTGATCTTCCCCCGCTGGATGGCGAGATCCGGCGCCGACCTTCCGTCGGCTAGTGGGGCTTCCCCCTAACCAGGACTCTCCCACCAGCGGGGCACCGCCCCAGCCGGGACAAGCTCTAAGCTCCCGACCGGTCTCCCGGAATATGTGGTAGTGTAGTGCATGTTAGTGTAAGTGTGTGTGTAAGGGGAGAGGATAGGACAAGGAAGAGGAAGGACAGATCGCGCGCGGTCCGTGGCCCGTTTGTTAGGGTACTGCTCCGGCATTCGCCTGGTGTTGATCGGAGAAACCACGGAAAACTACCGATCAGAGCAGCCGGCCGCTAGAATTCTCCTCCATACAGAGACTGAATTCGACCTAGCTGAAAAGCTAGTGTGGAAAATCCTGCCACCGTCAGGACTCGAACCTAGGACCTCCCGGTTAGAGGCGCTGCAGTGACATCAGTTGATGCACTGAGCTACCGCTACCGGTGCTATCAAATGCTATAGCCTTGTTTTCAAAATGCATTTTAAAAAAATTTAAAGTGCTAAAATTACTACGTATGAGTATCACTACTCTAAGAAAATGCCGTTTATAACTAGTGAGGGATAGTTCAAGTGATGCCGGGGACACTTTTGCGGGCTGTGATGTTCGTCCGCCCTGGTTCGAGCGGGCCCGATGACGCGCCGGAAGGCTTGAGTTACGCAACACACAGAGGGTTTCCGACACCGGGGGATGAAGAGGCCACAGGGGCAGCCGCCCCCTCGCACCGGCTTCCGCCGCGCCGACCCGGAGGGTGGGCGCGGAAGCGGGCACGGCCCGGGGATCCGGTCGCGTTCGGAACAGGGAATCCTGGCGCGGGGAAGCGAACGCGACAATGGACACCGCCCCCTGCCACTGGACTTGCGGATCAAGACGCTCGCGAAAGTCCACGCCGTGATGACAGTAGGGACGATATCGAAATCGATGTATTTCAGTCATCGATGCTTGGTGCATGAAGTCATCCGGCTATCAATTTATTGTAGCCTATGTTTGTTGCTCGATTTTTTACGTCGCCTATCGATTGTCCGGTGATTTTTAATGAAAATAGTAGATTACAAGTAAAAACTGCCATTTTAACATATCAATAATTGAATGGTATGAGAGAATTAAGGAAGCTACATTTTAGTAATGGCACTTTCAGATGAAAGGGGGAACCTTGACCCTAGTGAAACATAACATTTATTTAGGGACGCAATGTTTTCGAATATTTTGTATGTCTGTTCTTATATTTTTTATATTGTTTTGCCAGATAAATGTTAATTATTGTGGCAAATTAATAAACCCGTCACATTTAAATTAACTTCACCCTCCTCTCCTCCCCCGCGGTATATAATATTAGAAGGTAGAAGATCAGTTTTTAAAACATGTTACAAATCGGAACATTTGGGAGTGATGTATTATTATCATCAATGTTTTAATTTTTAACATGGATGATTTGAAAGATCTAGGTGCATGAAGTCATACGGTTCAATCGATATAGAACTTAGACGTCGATGTTTGAAA
Organism: Teleogryllus occipitalis; assembly: GCA_011170035.1. NCBI lineage: Eukaryota > Metazoa > Arthropoda > Insecta > Orthoptera > Gryllidae > Teleogryllus > Teleogryllus occipitalis. Next base: position 490,699 of record BLKR01000348.1, read on the forward strand.
ACATTTATTAATTGTTGCGTGTGCCCGTGTTTATTAATTTATAATTAAGTTGAAACTGGCAAAACAAAGAAAAAATTAGAAGAACAATTAAAAAAATTTATCCTGAAATTCTGAGCACTCAAGGTCATCTAAAGGGGTCTCGGCTTTCTCAGGTCGCTGAACCGAGGTAATGATAATATTTTATACACTTGTGTCAATGATCGTTGCTTTGCTTCACTCCTTCCTTCAGCTCCCACTTTTACGGCTCCCTATTGGAGTCTGCTTTCCTTCTCCCTTTTTCGTGCTTGATGATGAGACGCCACGTTAAAAAAATCGAAGTACAACAATTAACAGGACTATCCGCGATTCTGTTATTTGAGGCATTGTGTAGGGTATTGTAAGGGTTGAATTTTCGGTGTTTGAAATTATTAGCTTTTTCTTGTGTGTAAAAATGTATTAGAGTACTACATACTTGGTAAATGTGTAGTTTACCAAGATTTCTTCGATCAATACCAGGCGAATGCCGGAGCAGTACCCAGTCCTGGACAAATCGGCCATAGTACCGGTAGTGGTAGCTCAGTGCATCAACTGATGTCACTGCAGCGCCTCTAACCGGGAGGTCCTAGGTTCAAGTCCTGACGGCGGCAGCTATTCGATTGAGCAACAATGGAATAGAGCTTTTTTTTCGTTTTTTTTTTTTTTTTTGGTATAAGCGGTCAGCTCCCACACAGCGTATGTGAGAGCCCCAGTCTTTTCCTCCTCCCTGGGCATCGATGTCCCCGCGCGTGGGCGTTGCGCAGGGTCTCGTCTCGCTAGCCTTGCGTGCCCCGTGTACTTAATTTGTCTGCAAACACTAGTGCCCGCGGGGCTTCTCGAGTGTTGCGGGGACACTCAACTCGCCGCCGCCGCCGCCATCGACGGAGACGACCACTACGAAAGTAGAGGGATTAGGTGGCCGGCCGACGGAGAGGCGACCGGCCCGCGGGAAACCCTACCCGTGCGCCACGGCGGGCACGCACGGCATGCCCCGCCTCGCTCGGCCACTGCCTCCCGCGCCGCGCCGCGCCGCGTCAGGTAGTGTACAAAGTGAAATGTAGTGCTGTGTGGTATGAATGAGTGAGCGAATGTGTTTGTACATGTAAATTTAAGTATGAATGAGTGAGTGAGTGCAAAAATTAAAAAGAAGATGATTAAGAACAATATCAAGGACTAACACTGAAAACTAATTAATTAATTATTTACTGTATTAAAACTCGCTGCCCAAAGTGGCCATGTCTTAGTTTTAAGTTAGATATAAGTTTAGTTTATTTAAGATACAAGCCCTCACCTCCGCTCCAAAAGCTTTACAGCTGGAGCCCATGTATCCATTTTACCTTGAATAAATTCCCGCCTCGCCAAGGATATTAAATAAAAAGGATATTAAAAAAAAAAAAGTAGCGTCAGGTCGCTCAAGCTAAGCTATAGGTGCTCGCTGGCTAAGGTGACCAGACGTCCCATATTAGCCGGGACAGTCCCTTTTTTTGAGTCACTGTCCCGTATTTTACTTTCTGGCTACCGCTTGCGCAGTAGAGAAAATGTTATGTAACTGCGAATTTACGACGGAAAAACTCTTTATTACTGGGCCCTGGCAACGAAAAAGTGGATAAACCCATTTGCAAAATTTAGAAAAAAACAAACTCTAACCCGTGTGACCCATGTTTTATGGGTCACTGATGGCGAAAAATCGGTTGACGGTAAAACGTGTTTCTGTCTGTCCGTTTGTCAGTCTGTCTGTCTGTCCGTCCGTCTGTGAACAATGCTACCCGCTAAACCGTTCGTCCGATTCTCCAAAATTGATATTCCCAACTCGATCTGGCTGATGTCGCGGCTTCTTGAATTTGAAACCGATATTTTAATTTTAGGGGATACATTACATGAAGCCCCTAGAACATTTTCCTAATTTTCAAAAAGTGGCTCCATCGTTTTTTATTAAATTTTGTTGTTGGGTAGTGTGAAGGACGTTTAAGAGAATGGTGCAGGTCTCGTGTTCGTTGAAAACCCTGATTTTTCGAAAATTGCAAAGGTTCAAAATTTGTTCGGAGTATTCCCACAGCTAAAATATTTAAGTGAGAAATTTCCCCCTTAATGAAATCTGTTCCTTAACAATAGATTTTGAAATAATGTCATGTTTTCGAAAATTTGAGTAAGTACTTTACGTAATTTTGTGTGAAATTTGGCGAGAAAGAACGTGTTGTTTTAGCACCCCTAGATTCAATTAATTTTGTTATTGGTTTGGTATAAATATGAAATAATGGTTTACTGTTTTATTAATGATATAATTAATAAATTTAATTCCGTATTAAAAAACCGATCATGCCTTTTTAAAATAATTTGCTGAACAAAATAAATACACATGAAAACAAAAAAATGAAACAAAAATGATAAATCTAACCAAAGATCTAGTAACCTTCATCGACATACTAATACCACTGATTGTTACTAAATAAAATCATGGGGGCAGGCCTATCCTACTGAGTGTGTTGTCACTTCACAGTTACATCTTTTGGTAATTGAAAATGTTGAGTATTGTATATTTAAATTCTCAAAATTACCGTGCAAAATTATATCATTTATATGCTGCTGAAAAAAAGTCTCAGAATTTCATAATTTGGTTTGTGGAAATTATTCATAAGGACTTTATGAGTTGAGCTTTGAATCAGTATGTCCATATGTAAAATAAAAATGTTCACACAGCCAGATTTCCCCAAGAATGGCTAAGTTTCCATTTCAAACTTAATTTCGAACGTTTGCAATAATAAAATCGGATGAAAATAAATAATTTTTGATTTGTTCCTAAATAGCGATGGTGGCCCTCAACGCTAGGGTTTAAGCTCTGGTGGTGTTAGGTGATTTCCTTGTAAATGTCGGCGTTTTGTCCCTGATGATCATTGTGGCTACTTATTTTAATCAAGCTTTAAACCTGTTTTACACGATCATTTTTTTCATTTTCGCCGATATAGAAAGGTGATGAACCAGAATGAATATAATTTGTACGAAAAAATGAAACGTACTTCATTTCGGTTCACGTTTCATGCAGTTTGACTACCGCGTTCCTGGTGACACTTTTCGGAACTTCCCCATGTTTGTTATGTATGTGGTGCGATTTGTTCCTTGTACAGTTTCGAGAGCGTTCCGATGTGTTGGGTTGTAATGTAAAGTGATTATGTAGTGAGAAATAAGTTCTAATGTCGTTGCGTTCTAATGTCGTTGTGTTTTGTGTTCTACTGTGTTTTAATGTCGTCGCGTTCCGTGCACAGTCATAATTTAACTTAATTTGTTACTATAGATACGAAGTTCAAATGTTTGATCTTTAGCGCTTTTTGCGGTGTCCGGATGAAGTACTTTTATCACGATTACGTACAGACCAGAAATGACCGTGTAAAACGCAGGAATCATGTTCATCCAGTTTTAGCAGCGAAACATAACGCGTAGAAATCCTTTTTGCATCCACTTTCTGTAAAGAAAACTGATGAAAAAAAAAAAGGATGAAAAATGTCAGTGTAAAAAAGGCCTTAGTTTGGTTTCGCCCAAGTTTGGATGAGGTTTACCTCGCTTTCATCTACCCAGTTTCCCGAAAGCCTGTCGCTCACGTGACCCGTTTCCCCACATGCACCACGGGTCATATTTCTCTCGAGACAAAACACGACGTGTCTGCCGAGTTAATGAACTACTCGGATGCAGGGAGTTGGTATCGACTATCGCAACGTTCGCATTACATTACCACGAACCTCAAAGAAAAAACCAGACCTAGGTTTAGCATGTTAACTAGCGGGATTTCAACATGCAATGTTTATCGCAAACTAGTCTTCCCTTCTTTCATTTCTTTAATCTATAATCGTGAAGCTACGAGTAATTTGATTATCTTAACTTTTCAGTCAACACACGTCTTCTTTATTGCTTCAAGTTGTTGCTTATTACTTGGATATTCTTACACATTTAGGATTCACAATGAAAAGAAATAACAAGGGAAGAAAGTGAAAACGTAATCTACATGAAATCGCTCATCAGAAAATTCAAACTGCTAACGACGTAACGTAGTGAAAACGCTCAATGATTCTCAAGGTGGTGTCCACACAACTCACATTGGGAGGCAGGGAACGTTCCCCTTCATACGAATGTTTGTTATGATTTCACTTTTAATCCTTAGCGGTCGCGTTGTGTTACCCTCATAATCCAGCTTTCTCTATTTAGTTCCTGCACACAGGTTTACACACTTTTCACGCGTACTTTTAGATTATTCTACACGATTAATTTAAATATCTTTTTTCTATTTTGTTTATTGAATATTGACCAATTAAAATGTTATATTTTCATCAAATCAATTTTTGAAAAAACATAACAAAATGTGACAAAACGCAACTCTTGTATTTTTACAATCTCCAAATTAATTTATCTGTATTTGTACTAAAACTTATATTCTGCCCGCGAGAATGTTATTGGAAAACAGATCCGTAGGATCAATACTTTGAGAGCCACAGGGCTTCTCGAATGTTGCCCGGGAATCGAAGATGTTCTAGGGGGCGCGGGTCGCAGATATTCATTTCATAGTTAGCGCAGCGCGTGAAAGGAAAGAGCTACCGGCCGCAGCAGGCGGGAGTAACGCGATCTCACGACCTCGCGGATGAAACTCCCGCCCCCCCTTCCCGGATTCCTCGCGAGATGGACCGCGTTTCGGGATCGGCTGGATTTGACCGCTGCGCCGGGGTCTTGTTGCCCTCTCCTGTTGCACGGTGCGAGTTTTTCTCTCACCCCGCTCCGCGACGGAATTCGGAATTATTAATTTTTAGATAGTAAAAATACTGATGAATAAAAAAGCTCGGATTTGTATGCAAATGCTTATTTTTTGTTAATTGTTACTTGGAAAATGATAACTTATCTTTACTAACCTGCCCATTGGGAGCATTCCTGACGAATTTTATAATCCATATTTTTGTATATTTTGCTATATTTTACGAATACTGCATATTTCTGCATATTCAGCGTAATTTCTGGAAAAATAAGGCAAACATGGCATTAAATTATGAAAATAAAACTTCTTGAAAATTAGTGAATTATGATTTATAGTTATCGTGATTCATGAAACAGCCCACCAGTCACCTTAAAGAAGTGAATGTCCTTTTAGCTTCTAAACTGTTGCCAACGGATGTAGATCTAATGTACTTCGCTTGTACCACGCGCGCGAACAAAGGTAAGATTGAATTTCGGGCGTGGGGGAACGGGTCGTCGCGCTCAGTGTGTCGGACTCGAATGGAATATAAATTCGAGATAGACCGTGGCTTTCTTGTCTGACAGGAATCGCTCCAGCAAGCGAGAGCTTATGCGAGGGCACACCGCACCATGCGCTCGCTAGTCACGAGTAGAGCTTACCAAAAATAGTTTTCGAAACCTATTTTTTTCTATCGATGATTGTTTTGTTCATGTTTCAAAGGGGCAATACCGTTGTAACACCAATCATTTTTTTCTACAAGAATTGCGCATTGCATTTTAGTAATAAGCGTTTATTTCCTTGTGAATTTTACACTACATGTTTATTGCATATTTTAAAGATTTATCGTGCATATTATATGGCATATTTTAGACATTTTACTGAAAAGAAATCTGGGCTCTACTGATAAAGTATAAATGAAGATGAGCGTCGTTATTCAGACCTCAAAATCCGGGCCGTCGATCATCCGAATTCGAGATTGTATTTCAAAATGACTGCACGTACTTTCTCGCATTATTTGTAACGTTTACATAATATTATAATACTACATGTGTACTTTTTCAGCAATAAAAAAGTTACATCAGAATAACGTTTATTTCATGTCTTCGAGGGCGTCTGACTCCCATTCAAAAAGTTTGAAGAATAAAATTGGAGTCGCTTTAGAGAAACTCTTGTGTTTTATAATTGCCGTAATTTTACGAAAAATTACTCAAACACAACTTATACGATTTTGTATTTTGTATTTTGAAAAAATAGTGCACAATCTGATTTAAAGATATAATTTGTTGGAATGGATTTCATTAGAACAAAGATTTCTATCCTCTATATTGTAATTATATGAAGCTGGAAAAAGTAAACTTTTGCAATTTCCCAAAATTCAGATAGTTCAACGAAAATCGGTTTTGTGTCATTCTTGTTAGTTTATTTTTAAGAGAAAAAATTAAAAATTCCCCATTCTTGAGTAAATTTGGAAATGTCTTCGTGACTACTTGTAGAGTATCTTTAAAATCAAAATATTCGTTTAAAATTGGAGGGACCGCGACATCAAATAAAATTAGGGGGATCAGACAAATTGATCGGCGAAGATCAATTTTCGTGAAAATCCTGCCTATTGTTTAGCCGCCAGTGTTGTTCACAGTATGTATATATGAGCCGACTGTGCTCGAGAACCTCTCCTTCCTTAAGGTCGGGCGGACTCAAAAAGCAGCGAGCCACACCGGTTGCGCGCGGATAAACGCTGAGCCAAGAAACGTCAAGTGGACTGCCCTCTTGTCCGATTTAAACATAAGGCGCATTGACGTTTGATCAGCTGAGACGCGGTTATCTAATTAAGAGCATCAATATCAAAAAATAAGTCATAACGAATCTACCGGTTGGATAACCGCGTTCCAGTTGATCAAACACCAATATGCCCTATGTTTAAATCAGTGTACACTTTAGATCATAGGGGTGGGAGACCCTAAAAACGAGAACCCCATGACAAAACGGACGAAGAACGATGGGATTATGCAAAGTGGTTTCTAGGGATGGAATTGCAATGGGATCATCGGCCCGGCTGTAGAATTGAGAAGAGGAAAGGAAGTACCGTGCGCGCTGTTGGCATTTTCTTGGAATTCAAAGTTTTAAGGTACTAAAACGATCATTGCAGCTGGCGCCAAGAATTCTCATCCAGGCAGTGAGATTCGTTCATAATGCGGAAACTTCGTCAACGCTGGGACTACATTCAAAGACCTCTCGGTCTTTGAAACTTCAGTTGTGGTCTTTGAACAGCAAATGCAAAAAGCACCTGGTCCCTTATTTGTTATTCTTGCATCATACATTCTCTGAATCGCGTAATTACAAACCTGATTCTAGGAAAGAAAGGATCCCAGCTCTGTAGGTGTTTAAACGGCGCTCGAGATCACGCAGGTGTCTTGGCATCTGTTTTCCGGCGCGCACAAAATCGTGTACTTGGCCACCGACTCGGTGCGCGCGTTGTAATCGGCTACTCGAATTCCGCCGACACGCACGGCTTGCAAGCACGCTGCGGTTTCCAAGACATGTTCCCGCGCGGCGCCCCGGGCGTGGGCGATCGGGTGTCGTTCGCCCCGCCCCACGATCGACGCCGCGGCTTGCGATTCTGCGACGGAGGCATTAGGGAGTTTGTGCACGCCGTAGCGGTCAGCACTATCGATCTTCTGCGCACGCGCAGATGCACTAAAGTGATGCGAAACTTGAACTGCGCATGCGCAGAAGATGGATAGTGCTTTAACGTTCCAGTGTGCACAAATTCTCTATTGTAAGGTTTGTGGCGTCCCACTCCTCCTACACTGGCTTATGGGGTTTGTGGCGTCAAATCGATGCCACTGAAGTGCCTCTGACCGGGAGGACCTAGGATTCGAGTCCCGACGGTCGCATGATTTTCGACATTAGGTTGATGGGCATGTCTAATTCAGCCGTTGTCTGGAGGAGAATTCTGGCGGCCGGCTGGTCTGATCGGCGATTTCCCGTGGTTTATTCAATCAAGTGCTTCGCGGAACAGTACCATAACAAACGGACCACGGACCGCGCGCAAATCTTTCCTTCCTCTTCCTTATCCTTCCGTATCGTCACCCCTTGCTTATACATGCTTACACTTACATGCGTTACACTACCACACATTCCGGGAGACCAGTAGGAAGTTCAGAGCTGGTCCCGTGTGGTACGTGCTCCGTTGGTGGGAGATACCTGGTCGGGGAAAAACGAGCTAGCCGACGTGTAGGTCGGCGTAGGAACTCGCCATCCAGCGGAGGAAGATCACTACCACTTCTCGAGATAGAACATGCACTATACTTACGGGACTAATCACCTTGACGCACCTGGAAACACCAATCAGTCAGGCCCACGAAACGGCAAGCCCTCGGCTTGCGATTCTGTTATTTGAGGCTTTGTGTAGGGTATTGTAAGGGTTGAATTTTCGGTGTTTGAAATTATTAGCTTTTTATTGTGTGTAAAAATGTATTAGAGTACTACATACTTGGTAAATGTGTAGTTTACCATGATTTCTTTGATCAATACCAGGCGAATGCCGGAGCAGTACCCAGCCCTGGACAAACCGGCCATAGTCCGCATGCGATCTTCCTTCATCCTTTTCCCCTCCGCTACCCTTAACACACACATTAGCATGCAATATGTTCCCAAGCGTGTGGGGATATCAGTCAGAAGCTCAGAGCTTTTCTAGGCTGGGGTGGTGTTCAGCTGGTGGAGATTGCTGTTGAGGGGGAAATCCCGTAAGCTGACATGTAGGTCTGCGTCGGATCCTGCGGAGGTCCACACCGGCTCCTCATGGAATATAACATGTGCTACATTCACAGGACATTTATGGAACATACTCATACATTTACGCGAGCGTAATGACAATGACGCACACGTGAACATAATGAAATCAATTTATAAATCAATAATTATTCTTCCTCCAATACAATTATCCAAGAGAAGTCTAGAGTACGAAAGGTAGGCTTCAAACCTGTCTGAACCTTTTTGAGAAGACTTTCTTAGCTGATTGTTTATTATACTCGAACCAGTGCCGAATTAACCCTCGCAGGGGCCCTGGAGCTGTGTTCGTATGGAAACCCTCATTATATAACAACACCGATCCGATTGCTGATATCTGATAAAACAGACCGCGAACAATAGCTCACATTAAAAATAGACAAATAGACAAATAGAAAAATAGAGAGAGAGAGAGATAGAGAGAGAGAGAGAGATAGAGAGATAGAGAGATAGAGAGATAGAGAGATAGAGAGATAGAGATAGAGATAGAGATAGAGATAGAGATAGAGATAGAGATAGAGATAGAGAGAGAGAGAGAGAGAGAACGGAAAGAGAATATATGTGGCATTTGATTACCTTTTTCACTAATTTTCCCTTCCTTTCATGTTCTCCTATCTCGATCTTTTTTGGGGGGAACTTCCTTTGCATTTTTATGAAATGTGTGGGGGAGCTCCGTCCGCTCCATGTTTAAGACGGGCCTGATTAGAATCACACTTGTGACCGTATGTTGACGATGGGTCTCCATTGCACTATGATAACCATAACGAAATACCGCTCCGTTTCAGGACCGCCAACGTTGCACCAAAGCATGTACCCACGGCTCCCTCTCGGACCCCGGGTACGGCGCCTCAGACACCGTGAACCACCTCAAACGAGACTTCCGCATCAACGGCTGCGGGGGCGGGGGCGGCGGAGGCGGTGGCGGGGGCAGCGGGGATGGCACGCCCCCTCGCGCCGACTCCCCGCGCCTGGGCATGCGGCCCGACCGCCTCGTGTACTCATGGTGCGACATGAACGCCTTCGTCACTGGAGAGGAGCGCGGCCAGCGCTGGTGGCGCCGCCTGCGGCCGGGACGGGCCGCGCAGGAGCGCGACGCGGAGACCGGCGCCGCTCGCCCCGCCCACCCCGTCAAGCACATCCTCAAGGGCGGTGAGTCAGCGCGACACTCAGAAAGTTGATGGTTCCTTTTCGTTCACGTTCCGTCCTGCTTCGCGTTCCTGTCGTGTTGTGAACACATGTGTCAAGTGGGAACAGCCATATCAAGACACCCAAATAAAACTGCCGAACATATTTATTAATTGTCACAATTTCGAATTAATTGCCACGCAGTATCGTTGAGAAAAGGGCGTGAGCTGGCTTGACACGACACCAGCACACTCATAAGTTAAATTCCAATCGTAACTCAAGGGAATCTGTCAAATATTTTATTGCTAATTAATTGCCACAATTTTGTATTCATCGCCACATATTTTCGTTGAGAAAATGGGTGGAAACTGGATTGACCAGACGCCAGCACACACATAAGTTAAATCCGATTCGTAGCTGGCTTGACACGACGCCACGCCACGAAAAGTGAGCAAATTAGTGAGCATGTCCGCCAAAAAAAGTGAGCATGTCCGCCGAGCTAGGATTCAAATATAAATTACGTACACTAAATTACATACCAACATGTCACACATTTATTTTCTAATATTTGTCGTAAATGGGGTAAATATACTAGGATAAACAAATAGAAATATGGCGCCCTAGCAACGGCAGCCGTCAAGGTCAATAAACTTCATTCTGCATGGCATTGGACCTGAGGGCACGGCTAGCTGATCAAGTAAACAATTTAGGGATTGGTTGAGAAAGTAATGACAGTCTAGGGCATAGGTAGTTGATTATGTAATCAATTTAGGGATTGGCCAGGAGAACAGTGACAGTCTATTCACGACGGAAGTGCGTCGAATGTTTGTGGTGAAAAACAGTAGAAAGAAATAGGCCGAATCTTGAAGGGCTGAACAGAAAGATTATTTTCACATTCTGACTTATGTCGTGGTGCTGTTCGGGTTACTCGCGGATGATTAATTTTGTGAGATTGGGACTTGTAATTTTTTCTTGAGAGTGAATAGTTATCGGACTTTGAGTAATTCTTGAGTGCGACGAACTAGAATTTTCTCGGGATGAAGTAACGTGATGGACTTCAAATAATTTGCTGTGTAAAAATGTGTAACTTGTAATTTTCGTGTGTGAGCTAATAATTTCAAACTGATAGAATTTATAAGATCTACCACAAGTTGGGACTGAATATTTTTGCGATGTGCGGAAATTAGAATTTGAATGAATTTGTACGCAACAGGACTTGGAATAATTCTGAGTAAATAATAGTTTGCTGAACTTTAACATTCTCGTCGCGTAATCAGAAAGAACTGTGAACTTCCGCGAAGTAAATTAAATTAGAACTACAAGTATTTGAGGCGGTGAGGATCAGTGACTCGACAACATTTGTGCAAGAGCAGGAGAGAAGAATCTGGTACTTGGATTTTGGAATTCTCGTCAACGAGAAGAAGAGGAAAATGGTTCTTCGTGGCGCCCTCGTTCAAGTACGCGTGAAGATGGGTACTGTAGGACCAAAAGAACATTCTTTATTTGTTACAAATTTTTCAAGTCATATTTTTGCCTGACATTGAGAATAAATCATAAGTTTCTTTTGAAATAGAACAAACGATTTTCTTTTGGCCAATTCCAGCTAATAAGTAGCTAGACAATATATATTTGTTTTCAGATTCCTCGCCACTCTGTATTGATGGCAGATTGGATAATCGGCTATTAGTAGGTAATAGCGATTATTTCTTACGAAACCCATCGACCCAGCTAGCGGGATATTGATTTTATTTAGATAAGGGCTGAAGCATTAATTTTAATAACCTTACCTTATTTTATAATATTTCGTAACCTTTTCCTGGCGCCCATGTTTAAAATATAAATTCGGAACGGGTTACATAGAAACGCCCAATAATTTTATAAGCAGTTTGTGTGTGGGCATTATTTCAATATACTGGCTTTGCGTCAAGTCAGCTCAACGAAAATCTTTGGCAATAAATTCGTAATTGTGGCAGTTAAGTAGCCATAACTTGTTTGACAGATTTTCATGAATTCCAGCTTGATGCACCTGATGTAAAAGCTTGCCTGGGACGTCCCTCTTCAACTTTCGTAGCATTCCCGTTCGTGGGTAATTGTGGAGCGGCCTTAAAAGGTCTAACAAATGGCGAAGGAGTTTTGGTCAGGAGCGGGATCTCGCAGGGATCACGATTCCCCTTCGAAACCTTGATGAAAATATTCTTTTGCAAGAAGACTTGAGGTGTGCATCACCACAACCTGTCTAAACAGTAGATGAACAGAGGGAGGAGGGACTCATGATGTCCCCCCTCCCCCACGACCCCAAGAAATTGATATATCCCCCATATTCGCAAATATAATTTTTTTTCTAATTTTCTAGTATTAATTTAATACCTTAATGAGTACAGTATTATTAACTGTTAATCAACAAATAAAAATAAATTCAGCCTTCATGAAATTGATTGCCATGCTGTACATAAATAAAATTGAAACATATGTCTGTGATTACAAAATAACAGCCTTTTCATAATCTCTTACAGTTATTTACATCTTATAAATATTCATTATTCCATTCAATTTTACAATTTATATATATATATATATATATATATATATATATATATATATATATATATATATATATATATATATATATATATATATATATATATATATATATATATATATATCTGGGTTAGTGGTGGGGTAATGACTGTACCAATTTTGATGTTTTTTTTAATGAAAGTATGTAATTTGTCAAGTATAATTTAATCCTCAATGCAGATCATTATTTTTAGTTATTTACACAGATAAATTATTGTTTTATAAAATACCTACAATTTTATTTTGATCTTTAAAAAAATGTTTTATAAAAAACCTTTATTTTTATTCTGATGTAAAAAAAAAAGCATATAGTATGTGGTCTTCAGGTCAAGAGAAAAGTTACTGTCTATCTGAGATTTTGTTAAAAATACACTCATCCCCCATTCCTACATCTTAAAACAAGGGAGGTGTATATTCTTTCAGTGTTTCACAAATATCTCAAAAAATGTTGGGGAAATACACTGATGTGGAGTCAATGCTCATTGAAAACCATACAATTTCCTTTTAAATAAGTACTACTAAAGTATTATTACTAAATACATTTTGATTAATTTTGAAAACACAATTGGCCTTTCAGTAATTGAAAATAAAAATTGTTTCTGGAAGTTTACTGGAAGTATGCAACAATGCACCTATCTTCACCTATTCATAGCAATGATGATTGAACATGGTTAGGCAATGCGAGGTGGGATGGAGCAGGAAGGGACAGTAGGGCAGGGTGGAGCAATGAATCTATTGATGTCAAAATCTCAATTTCATAAATAATGAGGGTTATGACATTTTCTAGTTTCATGAGCACCCAGTAATATGAGCTTTGAACAAATTATCTACAGCAAATTATTTATAAATGTCATGAATGTAAGGACAGGGAAAGGGAAAAATAAGTTTTGACCAAGTATAGACATATTTGCCTAAACAAATTATTTACAAAAAAGAAACACATGAAAATTTGAGCATCAATATCTAAATAAAAACTGGTTTTCATTTGTATTTTATGATAAATTTTAAAAAATTGTTGTAAGTAAATTGTTGTAGTTAAACTGTTAGAACTGTAGTTAGAGTATTATTGGCATAAACTACATTCCTATCTAAAATGTGAAGTATTTTATCTACTTTAAACTAAATATAAATAAAAAAATATATAAATAAAGTTATGTTTTATGTTCCTTTCAATGTAATGTAACAAATGTGTTTATTATTTATTTTCTGAATCTTCAAATTTGAGACAATCATAGAAGTAGATTAAAATGGAAATGCATCAATTAAAATATATACAGGTTGAGTCACGTAACTTTAGCACCTCCTGTAACTTTTGAACGATTCAAGTTATTGCAATGCAATTTTCATGAAAGTAGATGATGGAATGGGGCTGATTGACACGTGTATTTAGTTATATTTTACCACTTGTATTTTACGAGATTTTGAGGTAACTTTGTTTTTTCAAATGTAATTATACATCCTTTTTCAGTATATTATGATGAGCATAAAAAGATGTATTCAATGATATACATATTGTCATATGTTAGATAAGCATTTTTTTGAGTAATTTTTATTTTTTTGCGAAGGAAGGCCACGATGAGAGATAATAGCCAAAATCTGAAGCTGATTGCCTTTGCAAATAGTTTTTATTACATGGGTGTGAATATTATCTTTATTGTCAAAAATGCCTCTTTCCACTTATATTCATCACTCAACTGATATACGCATTATGGCAAGGATCCCAGAACGTAAGAAAATAAACACTGAATACACTTCTTGCCTTACTATATCACGTACTGTTTTTAACCGTTGTTGATGTTAATTAAATAAATAAATAAATAAAATAATAATAAAAAAAACAATGCAGAATACTAATGAAATACCTGATCCTTCATATTTATTGGTACACAGTACAATCCTTATTATTACTTTTATGTATGTGAGAGCTTATATAAAGCATATAAAGCTTCTTTTCTTTAGACATCTTTAATAAATATACCATTATTCTGATGCACTTATGGGTAGAGATCATAGATTTTACAATTGCTAAAAATGCAAAATGTTATCAAGCACAGTAAAAGTTAGTAATAGTATGTTTGAAGGTCAGTGCAGTATATGTCTGAAGGTTTTCAATCTGTGATAAAATACGAATTCAATCACAAAATGTGTAATCACATACAAAGTGCAAAATGGTGGTGAATCTGCAATATAATTGCTAAATTGCACTTTATGGTTTCCTTCGTGTTTACTCTCTAACTACGGATGTAACATTGACAACAGCATATTGATGTTTGACAACATAATTGGAGAGTGGTCGTGTTTATTAATTTATAACTAAGATTTAACTGACACAACAAAGTTAAAAAATAATAAGAACACAAAAAACTGATCCTGAAAGCCTGACTGCTCAGAATCATTTAAAGGGGTCTCAGCTTCCTCAGTTTGCTGTACGGAGAAGGTAACGAAAAGAAGAGGAAAGCCTTATGTCTACAGTGCACACATTGCTTCTTACGCTTTTTATGCTGCTTACTATTTTTATGTTTTACATTTGTTGAAGTTCACAAATGGCAAAATATTAAATTAGTGTCCCTTATTTCTGGATTTTAATGAGAAAATCTAAAAAGTGTCAAAATAATTTTATCTCAGAGTCGACCCTTAATAATAATTTTCTTAACAAATGCTACAAAATGTTAAATCTTAATTTTTATAATACTATAAAATGCTTTAGCTTCTTTTCAAAATGTGATTTTTTAAAATTTGAAGTGATAAATTAACTTACGACTTACTATAAATTAACATCACGACTTATGGGTAATATAGTGGTGATATGCTTAGTATATAAATTCACTATTTTGTAACTTTTTCAGTAAATGGCACAGCATATCCTGGTGAACTGTTGGCTATTATGGGTGCTAGTGGAGCAGGGAAAACAACCCTGCTAAATGCATTGATGTTTCGATCTCCTTCAAATGTTTCTGTAAGTGGTCAGCGTGCTGTCAATGGTTTTCCTGTTACAAGCAATGCATTAACAGCTATGTCAGCATATGTCCAACAGGATGACCTCTTCATTGGTACATTGACTGTTAAGGAACACCTAACGTTTCAGGTTTGTTTTCCTGAACAGTAGTAAAAATAAAAGTTTAGTTTTTGGTGCATGTGAAAAGATTTCTTTTACCCAGAATAATTTTTTAAAATATTTCTATTTCAGGCCTTAGTTCGAATGGATAGAAACATTCCATATGAACAGCGTATGAGGCGGGTGCAAGAAGTTATCACAGAAGTAAGAATGTTTGTTCTTATGCATTGCCCATACTTTTTGGGGTAATGTTTTTATAATACCTCTTTATACAATCAATGCAATTTTGAAAATAACAAATCAAAATAAAAAATTAGAAGTAATGAAATTATTTATTTTTGTTAAATAATCAATTTCAGTTAGCTCTCACAAAATGTCAGCATACTATAATAGGAGTTCCTGGAAGAATTAAAGGTATTTCAGGTGGAGAAATGAAACGTCTTTCTTTTGCATCAGAAGTAAGTCTATGAGTTAAAAATTTGACTGTTATAACATATGAAGAATTACGTCATGCAATACTATTTGTACTTAAAGAATAATTATTATTCATAAATTATTTTTGGTCAGGTTCTTACAGATCCGCCCCTAATGTTTTGTGATGAGCCAACATCTGGGTTAGATTCTTTCATGGCTCAAAATGTTGTTCTTGTACTAAAGAACATGGCTTTAAAGGGCAAAACTGTTGTGTGTACTATACATCAACCATCTTCTGAAGTATTTGCTCTATTTGACAAAATTTTACTCATGGCTGAAGGTCGTGTTGCATATCTTGGCACTCCAGAAGGTGCATGTAACTTTTTTAAAGAGTAAGTGAAGTTATATTGAATTTTGTTATATTTTGTGTATTAATATTTAGAGGTAAAATGTCACCTTTATTTAGGAGCTCTTTTATTAAAATTACATACTACTTTTATTGGAACTTATTGTTGATATTTTTTTCTTAATATTTATTATTTCATCATTATCTTTTTTTCATTATCATCGTTATTTTAGTTATTCTAATAATTATTATCATTATTATTATTGTAGTTATTTATTTCTGCATATAATTACCTAATATTTGGTTTTACTTTACTTGCCCCCTATTTTTTGTTGTGTCTTTTTTTCATACCACTGATAGATTTTATATTTAGTTTATTCTTCTTTTTATTTAGAATGGGTGCATCTTGCCCTAGTAACTACAACCCAGCAGATTTTTTTATTCAATTGTTAGCTGTAGTTCCAACTCGGGAGGAGGCTTGCAAACAGACAATTGAACTTGTCTGTGATGCTTTCCAAAGATCAGAAGAAGGTTTACGCCTTGCTGCTGAAGTTGAAAATGTAGCTGACACACAGGTTAGAGAAAACTATGTAATAAAAAATTATGTTTTACAAATATGCAAACATTGATTAGCACAGAAAACTGTATCATCAAAAATTATGTTTTGGAAATATGCAAACACTGAATTTGACATTTCCTTTCCAGGTAAAAGCTGTAATGGCTGGAGGTCTCTGGGGTGAAAATCCTTGGCAAACAGCAGATGCTAGTTGTTCACCATACAAAGCTTCATGGATAGCTCAATTTCAAGCTGTATTTTGGAGATCTTGGCTGAGTGTATTAAAAGAACCTATTCTTATACGAGTACGAATGCTGCAGACACTGGTACACAATCAGTTGTTTGATATTTTTTAATGTCAGAATTGATGCTAAAGGAACAATATTAATCAGGTTTATTCTTCCAGATGGTATCATTAATGATTGGTATAATATACTTTGGACAAGAACTCAACCAAGATGGAGTCATGAATATAAACGGAGCTCTTTTCATATTTTTGACAAACATGACTTTTCAAAATGTTTTTGCTGTCATTAATGTAAGTCTTCAAAATTTAATTTAAAAGTTTCTTTCTTGCTCTATTGTCTTCATTTTTTAACCTTTCATTTAGCATTAAAAAACAAAATTTTGAAGAACATTCAAAAAAATTTTTGAAATCTTTGCCAGTTATCTTCTTTTTTTTTTAATGAAATTTGTTTGTTCTAGGTTTTTTGTAGTGAACTACCTGTGTTTATGCGAGAACATTTCAATGGCATGTATCGCACAGATGTATACTTCATTTGCAAGACAATGGCAGAAATACCTATATTCATAGCAATACCAGTTTTGTTTACATCCATTTCATATTACTTAGTAGGATTCAATCCTTCTGTAGATCGATTTTTTGTTACAACTGCCATAGTTATGCTGGTGGCTAATGTTGCAACATCATTTGGTAAGTAAAATTTAATTTAACAGTTAATACTAGGAAATATCCAGACATTCTCTAACTGAAATTAGTATATGAAGAATAGAAAAAAACGTTACATTGATGTAACTTGAATATAAATTAACAATGAATACAATTTAAACGAATGAACTATATATACTTGAAGATTATGTAAGAACAACATTTTATTTGTTAAATACTTTCATTAGTAACATGAATTAATTTTTTTCCCAGGTTACCTTATATCTTGTGTTAGCACCAGCGTGACAATGGCACTCTCTATTGGTCCGCCTGTTGTTATACCTTTCTTATTATTTGGAGGATTTTTTCTGAACACTGGGTATGTTCAAAAACTATCACCACAATTTGCATTGTTTTCTCAAATACTAGAATAAAAATGTTATTGCCATATAGACTTTTCATAATAATGTTCTGTTGTGTAACCAAACAGAGGAACAAAAGACACTCTTAAGGTCTGGTTTTCATCATGATTTTAAGGTCCACCATTCTTTAAGAACAATCCAAACAAATGAGTTGTTGCTAAAAGTAACTTATAAGTATTTCTGCTCCAAGAAAAGTTTTTATTTATATGCATTTTTTTGTAAGCTGGTGTTTTGAAATGTACTGGACAACACGTAGCTGATGTTGCAAATAATGTACTTGGTTGGTTATTAATTTGGTTTACACATTTCAATTGTGTCCATTATTTGCTCTATTTTGGCCTAATGATGTTAATAAATATTATGATATTATTACAAAACAAAATAATTACTTCAGTTCTTGAGAAATATTTGTACTGTTTTTTACAGCTCTGTCCCTGAATATTTCACTTGGTTAAGTTATTTATCTTGGTTTCGCTATGGCAATGAGGCATTACTTATAAATCAGTGGTCTGGTATTGATCATATTGATTGCATGGACTCAAACAGCACATGTCCTAGAAATGGTCAAGTAATTCTAGAGACCTTAAGCTTCAGAGAGGTATTATAAAAACTTATATTCTACATTTTTATTATTAATATTATTTTATTTTTAGAGATTTTAATATCTCAACTGTGATGTTTCAGGACGATTTTACCATGGATATCTGCAGCCTGTTTGGATTGATTGCAGGATTTAGATTCCTGGCGTATTTAGCTTTATTAGCCAGAACTCTTCGCTCAGATTGAGTTCTCAAAATGTACTCTTTTGTAAAACAATTTTTCTACTAATACATAATATAAAACAATCATTGATATCTAATGATTTTCTATAGCAATGTTTGCAGAGCATCACTGGGACAAGAAAGTGATAGTGATCTATAGTGTGAACTGTAATTGGAGATATTTTGAGTTTTGTCTCTCCTCCAGAATAGAATTTAATAACATTATTGTTGTGTTTTTTATTATGCATAGCTTAAATATTAAGAGAAAATTAATGCAACTCTTTGGCAACTTATGGAAATGTTGGCCATAAGACATAAATCTGAAATAAAACTATTTTTTTTATTTATTTCTATTTCTAACATCCTCATATGTAGTTTACGTTTCAGCAGCTACATAGTTTTCACTTGAAATATTATCGCGATATTATTAAAGTATACCAGTGTACAAGAACATCTCAAGTAAGAAGAGTAATCATGATAATAGTAGGCATTTTAAATAATACGTTAAGATGGAAAATTTAGTACTGTATTTACACTCCATAATATGAATTCTCTTGAACTTCAACAATATTTGGAATCCTACATTAAATTTCATGGTTTGTACACAAAATGATGTCTTACAGATTCTGTTGGACTGCATACTCTTGGATCTTCATGTTTTGCAGCAGCAATCATTCTTTCAGGCATATTCCATCGGCAATGTTACAACAACATAAATTTCCTTCCTATGAAAATAATGTATGTATGTGAAATTATGAATATATTGTAATTGATGTTTTCAAGCATAATGATATGATTAGAAATTTGTGCCGTTTTGGAGACTGGAAAATTTCAGTTTTCTTGTACTTGAATATGTAAGCTTGATAAAACTATGAAAGTTTAGATATTTGGTAGTAATAATAATAATAAAAAACACTTTTAAACTACAGACAATATAATTCTATAAATATCTCAAGTTTTGAAAAAACGTGTTATAGCTCACTATCACTTTCTGCACCTCAATTGAAATTCTTGTTGATTCAAAATCAAAATCATTCCTTCTTACAGTGAAGTCTAGCTTTAGAGAAATTTGCAATGAAAAATGAATTTCTTTGGAAGGACTTTATTCTTCAAATTGCGAGTTATTTTCCCTAATAATTTCCCTTCTTTTGTTTCATCAATAGTCAACTCTTACATCAAGAAAACAGTGTACAAATAATTTGTAATTCTATTTTTTAAGAAGTACAATTGAATGATTTTCTTCCTGAAACAAGATGTCCTAACCTACACAATAACTGTTTGGGAATGCGTATTCATCTTACATGTCTACTTAAGGATTAAAATTCCTGATAGTATTGGTTGCATTAACAACTTGGCAGGCATGCCATTCCCATGTATTTTCGCATGAAGTCTTGTGCAGCAGTCAGTGCTGCACCTTTGAAATAAATATTTTAGTTTTAAAACATGTGAAATCATATGATAGTAACCTATCTCTCTCATCTCAATAGTTTATTTTTCCTTAATTTGAAACAATCTTAATACATTTATTTTTATTAATAATTTGTTTTCAGAATAAAGCAACGAATGAAAGAACAGAATATGAACATACGTAAAGGAGTAAAATGATAGTGGTGTGAAACCACGTCTAATCTTCTTTGAACTTCTTTTCCTGAAAGAACATTTGTAATTTAGATTATCATTAGTAGAATATCTTAATTTGAAAGATTAAATGATTAGTGATAAAAGAAAAATCACAAGAAATCAAAAACTGAATGAAGGAAAAATAATTAAAGGTGATTAATTATTAGTCATTGAGTAATATATGTGAAGTATACGCAAACAATTTGAAACAATTTGTTAACTACTTGAAGAAATTTTATTTCCATGAGCAAGTGCATGCAACACACAATGCAGCTCTAAACTGCTGTTCGTTAAGCAAAATGTCCTTCTTATCATTGATTAGAAGTAACCATGGCCGATGTGCCTAGCCTAGGCGCTAGCCAAAACTCTTGACTAAAAATATCTCAAAATAGAACACATATATAGAAATGTAACACATAAAAACTCATCATGCAGCACTCAGTGCTGCTACATATCTTTTGGAGGGTTAGTATCATGAACAGTAAATAGCATAAAGTACTACTAATATTATCAACTACTAGTATTATCTACTTATTAAATCTTAAACCTATTAATCTACTACTTAATCTTATGAGAGGTGGCTCAGGGCATCAGCTGATGTCCCTGCAGTGCCTCTGACTGGGAAGTCCTGGGGTTGGATGGTGGCAGGATTTGTGACTCTAGCAAGATGGCTAGGTCGAGTTATTTTGCTGTCTGTAGGAGAATTCTAGTGACTGGCTGCTCTAATCAGTATTTTACAGTGCCTTTGATCAAAACCAAATTAATGCTGGAGCAGCACCCTATCAAACAGGCCATGGACTGCGTGCCATCTTTCCTTTCCATTGCTTGTCCTATCCTCACCCCTTACACACACTTACATTTTCACGCATTACCCTACCACACATGCTGGGAGATTTGTCAAGATCTTAGAGCTTGTCCCTGCTCAGGCGGTGCCCTGCTGGTGGGAGATATCTGGTTGGCAAGAACCTCGCTAGCCAATGGGTTGGTGCCAGATCTTGCCTCTCAGCAGGGCAAGATCACCGCCACCTCCGGAGCAAAAAACTTGCACTGCACTTACGGGATTAATGACCTTTGTAATCATCAGTAATCAATCAATAAAAAATGAATCTTGTACTGTTGCATTTTCATAACTGTCATGGGATAGTTGCGTTCATTATACATTGAATATTTTTATGAGTATCTTTATTTTGTATGAGGAAGATACTTGCTTTTAATGGGTGTATGAAAGGTGCATTCTCTGTAGATATAGAGGGTTCCCAACAAAAGGATTTAAAATGTTAAGCAGGTATGCCTTCAAGATAACTGATGTTGCAGAAAAAACAAACAAATATCTTAGACATCTTTTGAGCACCCTTGGTTACACAGAATATGGCCACCCTAATTGTAATGTGAAAGAAGATAATGACTAGAGGCTGGTCTAAGCAAATGTATATTTTTCACCTGTAGTCAGAAAGTATAATCACATGGTATGTGCATGGAAACCAAATTTCTAACTTTTTAAACATGATTTTATTATACACATCTTACATATTTTCACCTCTTTTCTTAATAAACATCATATTACTACAATTTGCTAATTATTTGCATATCTTTCTTGAAAACATTGATACTCATGTTCATTTATATATTTATTGTAATAAATTAAATTATTAATTTTGTAACCTATGCTTCTGTGGTTCATTGTAGCTTATATCAATTTAGTATGTCAGTATTACACATTCTATTCAACAGGTCACAATTGTTTTAGGTATTAAGTGCTGTCGAGCCCGTCTTTAAAATCAGTAAAGCTGATTAAATAGTACAAATGACTTGAACTCCCACATTCGCAAAGCGAGCTCCTCTACAAATGTGAATGACACAGGATGTGATAAAGAAAGGAACTTCCTTTTCTCATGGTAGGAAGAGGCTGCTGAGAGGATCTCAGTATTGTGTTCAAAGTGGTTCTAATGCTAAGTGAAGGTGAAAGTGGATGGTAGAGTGCAGGTGTTCTTAGCAACAGACTTAGCATTGTGGAAACATTTTTTTCAAAATTTCATTGAGTTTTGCAGTAAGAGGAACAGGCCAGATGAATTACTTCATGTAAAAATTATGAGAAACAGTGTTCTGATGGGTTAATATATTTTACAGGGTATTTTTAGTTCATATTTTTGAAGTTTTTACTGCATCAATGCATTCATATTTCATATATCATTAGAGCATATACATACAGCTCCTAATAATTACTTAACACTGCAATATTTTATGTTCATTATGTATTTGGTATGAGATATTTTGAGAAACATTTCAAGACGAATATGCTTTAAATGCGAGTGTTCTATAAGTATTAAACATGCTTCTCAATTGCTAGATTTTTATTGGTGAATATTCATTATAATTTATGGTGTTGAACTGACCTACTTGATTCTTCATTGTGAATTATAATGTGGTACAAA
Organism: Teleogryllus occipitalis; assembly: GCA_011170035.1. Lineage (NCBI taxonomy): Eukaryota > Metazoa > Arthropoda > Insecta > Orthoptera > Gryllidae > Teleogryllus > Teleogryllus occipitalis. The sequence goes on from BLKR01000348.1 coordinate 513,411, forward strand.
TAGTTCAAGGTTACATTAGAGGTGTATATTTCCTAAGACTGATTTATTTGCATTTAGTTTACATGCTGTAGAGTAAATAGATTGAGAAGCACCCACATTCATGGACTGCAAGCTCATTTTACATGCCTAAAGCCTAGGTTCAACTCCTGAATGAGGTAAGGATGAAATAATTGAAGTTATTTTTGTCGGCTTAGATTTATTGAGAGAGCCAGTTTTCGATGGTTTTGCTGTCATCATCAGTGTAGAAATGTACAAAATAAATACAAAATGTTAATAAAAAGAAGATAACACAAATTAGGTCCATACAGTTAATTCAAATAAAGAAATTTGCATAAGTACCTTTAAAAAGTGTTTTCCAATAAAAAGGAGATAATGCAAGTAATGAAATAAAAAAAAAACACATTTATTTAAAAGAATATGAAATTGATTGTCATTGATAAAAGAAATGGATTGTCTAGGGCAAAAAGCTGAGTATGTTTTTTAGTGCGTACCTTGCCCATGATAGGGTTTCATTGACTTATTGATTAAAAATACTGATCTCTCTTAGTTCAAACAACTGAATATTTTTTTCCGCAATGTCCCATCGCCGACTATTTTAATTAGTAATTAACAGTAGGCTATGCATGTCCTGTCCTCTATCGATGTTCACATTCACCGCGTTGCTATCCATGAGGTTGCTCTGCCATCTAACGAAAGAATGAATAAACATAAGTGGATTAATCGCTCTTCGATCTTTTCTTTTCTTTTCGACACATTCGTTCGCAGTGAACGATGAGAATAGGTTAGTCAACTTACATATTATGAGTTGGATTCTTTTGACTTGTTTTAACCATTGTGATTACAAGAACGAAGTGTATAAGTTTGAAAGATTTTTAGTTTGCTTGCAATTATGTTAATTTACGTTTCGCTGAGTGATTGTATTGCATTTGTACAAGTATTGCATGTGTTGAAATTTGAATGTCACCGATTTTCGAGGTCACGACACTAGGTTCGCTAGTGAGCAGTTGTCTCCAATTGATAGTATTCGGAAGGTTCAAACTTCTGTTTTTTATAGTATAGAGAAGCGATATAATGTCCTATTTTCCATAGTATGTACTATAACTCATTATGTCAAAACTCCTCCGATTTTATCGTAGTCCACGCATACACCATAGATCCCCATATGCACCGTGTTTAGAAAGAAACGACACATTCACACGCTCACATTGCCCGCCATCGAGCCCAAAAAAAGATCCAAGTCGTCTGCAGCGCTACAGTCGAGAACTGTAAGAACTAGTCTAAAAAGTTTGTTTTAGACTGGGTATCGAATGTGTCAACACACACCCAACTTGGTACTTACATCGTGATGTGAACTGTCTGTGCCGGTCGCTGGCAGTTCAAGTTTCAATAGATTCTAAACTGTAGTACGCGTATTCAATCGTACTAATTTATTGTGTGATTGACATCAAACTTAAGAATGAAGTTTGCTAGTGCGTTACAATTAATTACTTTCGATGCTACAGGAACGTTAATGAAGTTCCGTATATCTCCTCCGGAACAATATGCTATAGTTGGAAGTATGTATGGTGTGGAAGTAAATGTTAAGGACGTTTCGTCGAATTTCAAATTAAACTGGAAACTCCTGAATAAAGAACATCCAATTTTTGGGAAAATGTCAGGGTTGGGGTGGGAGAAATGGTGGTATGAACTTGTGTGTAGGACATTCAGAGCAAGTACTACCAGAAATTCGTTTTTAGAATCATCCAAGTTAGATTTAATTGCACAGCATCTTATCAAAGGTTATAGTTCTGGCTCATATTATGAACTGTACCCTCATGTAAAAGAAGTACTGGAAAATTTGCAAAAACAAAAGGTCATTTTAGGTGTTATATCAAATAATGATGAAAGATTAACTAGTGTTTTGGAACATCTAGACATATTATCGTATTTTAATTTTGTGTTCACATCGTACAATGTTGGTTATGAAAAACCTCATTGTGAAATATTTCAGAAAGCTTTGCATTGTAATAAAGTGTTGCCAGAACATGCATTACATGTTGGTAACAGTCCAGTACTGGATTATTTTGCTGCCATAAAATGTGGGTGGAATGCTGCTCTTATTCATCAAGAACAAAAAGATTTGGAGCAACACAATTCCAAAATTCCTTCACATCTAATTTTTAGAGACTTTCTTAATCTCCAGAATTTTTTATGTTGAGTTACCAGTTTTACTAAAGTTGTTGGTGCTTGAACAATTAGAATTATAGTTAAGTTGAATAAGGCCTGTTAACAAAAATGTGTAAATACAACATAATGTGTAACTATGGCATGCGGAATTGTATTTACTGTATTAATATTATAAATTGCTATTGTGTCTTAATAAAGAATTCTAAAAGCTGAGGGGAAAAAAGAATTATTTTCTTATTCACTGAAACTATGTTTTTTGCAGAAATTGCAAAAGCTGAAATATTTGTAAACACTAAATAGTATTCTGATTTTAGGAGATTTTAGTTAGCAAGAAGCTTGTATCTTTAAATATGTGCTTGAGTGTTTAATTTGTTAATGTTGGAAAGGTGTGGGCCAAATGAGTCTTTATGGAGAGGAAATATGTTCTTTGCTGAAATTGCATAGGAGAATGTTTAGATGTTTGATTATTTAAAGAATTCACTATATTTTGTTACGAAAATATGAGAAAGAATACTTTTTTACATGAATATTGTTTATTGATGAATAAATTATTATTTAAAGATATGTTTTGAAGGTTAGGAAACTTATTTGTGATAGCTTTCTTTTTTTTTGAACAAAGATTGCCAAAAATATTGTAACAAAGTTTATGAACTTTGGCAATATGATAATGGAGAAGGATAGGCTTTAATGAAAGCCCCCAGCTTTATTGAAAGTCCAATGCTTTTCATGGTCTTTATTGGTCATTGTGTTGTCTTTGGCATTTATTAAAAGTTTGTGCTAGTCAGATACTTCCGTAGAATTATGTTAAAAAAGACAATGCCCAAGCACACATTTTTAAGAATATTTTTTGGCAACAATTAGTGAAAACGGTTCTTTCAGGGCAACCGTAGCGTGCTCAAAGTTAAATTTTGAGTGAATGAGAGACGATGCTCAAGTTCAGAAAATAAATCCACTGTCTATAATAACAGTCCTGCCTAATAATAACCATTGTGGACACAGTCCCGCAGCTTCCAGTAATTTCTTGGATCTGGCGCGACACTAGCGCATCCAAGCGGTCAGTGGGCTTGTATATTTGTTTCTGGTAACATTAGGTTATGTACAGAACATTTCGAGAGAAGCCAGTTAAGACTTAATTTGCGCTTCTTCAGAAGAGAAATATTTCAATATAATTCGAATAAAATATTGAAAATATTCCGAAGGAAATATTTAATTGTGAGTTATAAATAATGGAGTAATTGTTAATAAACGTAATTGTTAAGATTAGTGCCTCATTAAAATGCATGTGTAGCAAAGGAAAACGTTAGAAATTTGGATTGTATGAAAATAATTGCGTACACATAGTTATTATTTCCTTTGTTTATTTCTTGGATGATCTGTAAGTATGAATATGAAGGTTAAATAGAGCTTTTAGAAATAGATACTGGTGTATATTTTGGAACATGGAAGGAACCTCCTCACACTCAGTTTCTGGTAAGAGTAAATAAACTGGCAAATCCTCCACTAATGTGTGCATCTTCCGAAGAGAAGATAACTGCTGTGACAGTGTTATGCCACTGATGTAATATAGAAAAAGTAATAATTGATAATAAATATGTCTAATTGAAATCAAATATATAGGATATTTCTTTCTGCATGTATGTGGGTGTGTGTTTCATGTGATTGTTCTGTGTGTAAATACTCGCTTCTTGTTTATTTGTTCAACTGTTCGCCAGAAGAAAACCCAAATATTTATTTAATTTCCACATTCTAGAACATATAAAATCACAAAATATGAAGAAATTCCTTCTGAAACGTCGTGTCAGATCTCGTTCTGCATACTTTGGAAGAAATTCTACAGGATATTAGATGCTGTTCTTAAGTTTTTATACTTTTAAGTTTTCGTTAATAACAATAAATGATAAAATTGAACTAGAATGTGAATTAGGATTTCTAAATAGTATAATTACGGAGTCAAATTCTTGATCTAGCACACATAAGCTATGGCACGAGGTAGTGACCAGTTTACTGCTCACTTGGAGCGCTTGTGAAGCTACATCAGTCAGAAGGGCCCATTTTCAACACAGGGAAAAAGCATAGAGCTGCGGGACTGATTTATTGGACTGTGATAATAATAATAATAATTATTATTATTATTAATTTATTATTATTAATATTAATTATTATTAATTAATTTGGAGAATTGTACATTTAAGATTGATTGATGATTAAGATTAAGACATTTAAGATTAATGATCGAGGAATATTTCAAGGCGATTCATTGAGCCCTCTATGGTTTTGTTTAGCTATAAACCCCCTATCACAGTTTCTAAACAAGGAATGTCTAGGGTACAGACTCCGACTGAGAGATCCTACCTCCCGAATCAGCCATTTATTATTTATGGATGATCTTAAACTGTTTGCCGAGAGCCAAAACCACCTGAAAGCGCTGAAGTATGTGACGCGGGTATTTAGTGAAGACATTGCTATGTCCTTTGGATTTGATAAATGTGCCGAAATACACCTAAAAAATGGTAAATTGGTCGAAGTACCTGATGAAACTTGTGATTTTCGACAGCTTTTGTACCACGACACTTATAAATACCTTGGTATACAACAAAATAGACGAGTGAACCACACAAATATGAAGTCGATATTCAAGGAAAGGTACAAATCAAGAATCACAAAGTTGATGAACAAAAAATTGTACTCAAGGAATCTAATAAGTGCTATTAACACCTATGCTGTCCCAGTATTGACATATTCCTTTGGTATCCTGAAATATTCAGACACAGACCTTCGGGAACTGGTTACGATTACTCGAACCACCCTCACAAAATTCAGAATACATCATCCCAAGAGCGCTGTCGAAAGGCTTTATCTTCCCAGAAACCAAGGAGGTAGAGGCCTGCTTAATATCTTCAATCTGTGCAGGTCACAAGAAAAGAAAATGCGAATGTACTTTCACGCCTCCGATAGTGCGTTACTGACACGGAGAAAAAAGAACAGTTGCAGTATACCTGATCCCTTATACCGTATCAAGGGAACGCATGATAATATAGGCCCAACCAGGTTCACTGTTGCTGTTTCGTGACGGAGATAGTTGGAACGAAAAGTTGCATCGTAAAGAGTCCCTTGTCGCACTCCTCTAAATTCACCTTGTCAGAGTGCACGGGTAGAAGCTGCCGAGCCCAAGCAACCTTGTTGGAAGAGTTGGCTATCTGCTCGGCATAAGCGAGCAACACAGGTTGGAGGATCCAGCCTACCGTCATGACGCATCCGGGCGAAACTGATAGAAGGAGCCGGCCTTCCGTGTCGGCTTGCACAGCTATACTGGTTGAAGGGCCAGCCGTACGTGTTGCAATATTTAGGCATTTCTTATTGGTGTTACAATTACTGATCGTTGACGGGTATAGGATGGGTTATACGTAGTACTTGCTATTAATAGAATATTCATTATTTTTGATCCAACAACAGATCTGTATATTTACCTACACAACCAGACACCGTAAAAATGGAAATAATTGCATAAAAATTATGCATTTATATATTCAGGTATCAGGTGTGTGTGTGTGTATATATATATATATATATATATATATATATATATATATATATATATATATATATATATATATATATATAAATGAATATTCTGAAACAGCATGTACCTAAAAATAAAATATTAGAATTTAACATTAAAATATTTATTTAGTAAAGTAAAATTTGTGTAAAATATAACATAACTCACAATAGAATGAAATATATTGACATAAACTTAATAGCTAACAAATGATAATGAAACATTGATGTACCACTTAATCATTTATGTGATCAGGTGGATTAAATACACAAGGAGACTAAGAACATGTTTACAGTCATTAGTAATTATTTCAAAAATATTTTATAACTGTTACAAAATTATTTTAAAAACGTTTTATAACTGTTTCAAAACTATTTTAAAACTGTTTCATAAGTACATTTAAATAGCAACTTTTATTACTGATCCCCAAAAAACAAATTTAATTCACATTTATTTTATAAAAAGGCCAAGATTTATTTAAATTATAGCTAAATATGTAGCTGAAAATTATTTTCCAATGTATTTGTTGTTTATTTCATTTTACAAAATTAATATGTTTATATTAATTTTGGTTATTAAAAGTTCAATTCTATTAGTCCCTTCATTATACTTAGGGTTTGTGCATTCACTAGCACAAAATTCATCTACATAAAATTAACACTTAGTTTACAATTACAATGAATTCATAAATAGTTTACATACTGTTAAAATCAAAAAAGTATATGGAAGAAATCACCAACATAAATCACATTTATATTTTGTACTTCTGTTATTTCAATTTCTGTAATGTAAATGTACACACAATCTATAAATAAAATAAAATTAGTTAAATTAATTTAAAAAGTGGAATTAAAATGTATTGCCCAGGATTGATTTACCTGCTGTGTCTGCAATTTGAATCAATCTCATTGCTTAGAAACCTCGTTGCCCATTTGACAATGAATAAGCTCATTGGCCTGCAATTACAAATCCTACACTCCCAACAAGTTAATGTCATAACTATTGTTATTATCACCTGAATGCAACAATAAAAAATTATAGAGAAGAAAGTGCACTCAATAACAGTGAATAAATATAGTGAGAGGTCGGGATAAATCATAATTTTAGTATTGTGTAAGGTGGGAGAAGACTCATCACTTTAGCATGGGACGAAATGATTGGCCTTCATTTTATTGGATGAGTCAAATAATAAGTTTTCTTAGCAAATTAATAACCAGTTCTGAAGTGACTTTTAAATTTGGCAAGCTATTTTTTAAATGCATACTTTTCTGGATTGCTTCAAAATTTAGGATTATATTCTTTGAATACTATTGATTAATTTCACACACACATAGATCACTACTCAGTATCACTGGTAACTGACAGTGATACAATGGAAGGGAAAATAATTAGGTGCAGACTCAGTCTGCTTGCATGCAAAAAAATAAAATAAAATATGTTATAAAACCATGTATATAAAAAAATAAAATAAAAATGCATATTTAATTAAATTTTGTAAAATTGCCTATACCAATTCAGAAATTGAAAACAGCAGGATTACCTCTATTGAAGTCATTAAATATTGTTGAAGATATTACAATGTCTTTGAAATTTGTGTTTGGACATGCCAGTGTGACTGCTGAGGAAAAATTATAAAAACCAATAAATTCAAATTCAATTTAAAATTTCTATGAAATTTAAAGAAAAAAAATTTGTGATTCAAGAGCAGAAAATGCAGAATTTGATCTCACATTGGCTCACATTTCATCTTACAAATATGCTCCAATTACATCTGGTGATGTAGTAGAATGTTCAAAAAGATTCATTTCTCACAAAAGGATGAATTTCACTGAGTAAAATTTTGAAAAATTGTTTAGTGTTCCTGTTTCAAAAGACAATGAAAAAAAATACCAAGCTAAAATTTGATTGTGCATGTTTTGTCAAAATTTATTTGGCATATGTATGCAGGTTTTAGCATTTTAAAGGGCACGAGAATCATGTCTAGTAATATTGAATTGTTTTATTTCAAGAGGAAAGTATTTTATTCACTTGGCAAGGGAAATGTTTCAGAAAATTATCAAGGTCAACACTATTACAACAGTAATGACATTTCTTTGCCCAAGAATCATTAACACAATCTGAGATATTTTTCTCTGGCAATTTTGAAGATGAATAATAGCCAAAATCATTGCATGTTTGAGAATGCAGTGTTATCCTTACTATTTGCCACAAACAGCACACTGTGGAGAACCCTAAATTATGAAAAACTTGAAACCGTTTTTCCTTGGAAACCAAAGTAAAAATTAATAATCTTTCAAAAGAAAATTACAAATTGTCACACTCCATGAACTTGATTCAGAACTCTAGTTATAAAATAATGTCCTGAAAAACCAGCATTTTGAAGTTAATGACACTTTTCTAATGGGAATGTGAATTTTTTATATTACTCATACTCATTTGTAGTCATTCTGAGAGCACTACTAAATAGTACACATTGAAACTATAACGAAATTATAATACAAGTTATATTATCTAATGAGAATTTTAAAATAATTTGCCTGGTCAAAAATGATACACACTAAAATAATTGAACCATTAATGTATACACATTTTGTGAATGTTAAATACGAATGAAATCACAAAAGTCCATGATGCTTGCAAAATTAGCAAAATGTATATTAGCATCACCTTCAAATACATCTTCATGATTTTGTTATAGAATGCAATAGCCATTTAGAATTAACAATATCCATGAATATCTGCATCGATGAACCATCACCTGTTTCAATGACCAATTTCCATCCCCTGTGCCAAAACTACCTGAAAAATACAATAGTATTTGAAAATATAATTAAAGTGATAATTATTGAAAAATAAAAAAATAGAAAGTGTTTTACAGCAGTTTTTTTTAGGACTGCATTCTTATTTTGTTCAATTATTTACAGAACATTAGAACATTACAGCTTTAGTCTCAATTTAAATACATTAATCAAAATTCTGTACACTTATAACATATAGGAATACTACACAACAATTAATTCTACAATTTCTAATTGCCATTAATGACACTTCAAGACTATTAAAATTATTTCAATGAATTGGCAACATAATAAATATTATTTCTTTACATTTTAATACGAATTTGCAATGCTTAATCGAGTATTAAAAACTAATCAAATAACTTAAACTTTTTAATAGGTAAATAATGAGTTTGGAAGTAATTGAATTCTATATCCACTTAACAACATTAGAATTTGAATTGAAAGGATTCAAACCGATTATGTAAAACGAAATAATTGTTTATATTGTTCGACATAAGCTTTTAGAGGAATTTTACAATTTACATTAAAATAACTTTGAGCTGGATTAATGGCAAAGTTTTGTAGGTTATAGAAATGCACACGAACTAATATATGCCTTTCTATTATTACAACTCATGATAGAAATATATACGTACCTAAAAGTTGCAATTCCATTCCACCATTCTCTTTTAATCTTGGTTAACAATTCTTGTTTGATTTCAAATAGGCGGTGTAAATGAAGGTATCATTTTCTTTCGAACTTTATTCGCCCGTTTACTTCCAATAAAATAAGATTTTCACTTCAAAGAGGTATTTTAGACTCTGTAGTCTGGCAGCTATTAAAAGATATCCACCAATATCCTTTAGATTATAATCCACACTGATGCAACACGATAAGTTTCAATACGGTACTTACCAGTGAACTCATAGTACGTTCAACGATTTGCTTTGCCAACGACGTATTTTTCTACAGTAACAAATTGAAAACTTTCACAACGATGCGCTTTTCGCCACTTCGAAGAAATATTCCTGAAGGGCCAGTCACTCTCTTAGTCCTTCCAAAATGAACTGAATAGTAACGTCCTCGCAGGCGATCGGCAGCGTGCCGTTGCGGTCCAACCGGCCGCGCGCTTCCTGTTGACCCGCGGCTAACCCCCGGCTGATATCAGGACTTGTGTCTCGGGACAGCGAATGAGGAGCCACGGAAGTATGCGAAAATAGTCGAGCGGAACCGAGCCGTGGAGCGTTGATTTTCAGCGCGAAGCATTTGAACGATTTTAAAATGTTCGAGCGGATATCATTTCCACACTACTTTATTGAGGTACAAAACTTTGGTTCAGAGTGGATCCACTGTATATATATATATATATATATATATATGTATATATATATATATATATATATATATATATATATATATATATATATATATATATATATATATATATAACATATATGTGTGTGTGTGTGTGTGTGTTTAACAGATGTTGAATGTTTTTCAATGTATATTTTCTTCAATACGTAATTAATCTGACAAGGTACCTGGCTGTTTTGGCCACCTAGTGCTTTGCAACATGATTAGGCTTGATAAGGCCGACAGGTCCGTTTATGAAGCAACATCAACCTCTCAGAAATCACAGGCCGGTTGGTCCATCAAGGTTGGTCTATCAAGGTCAGCAATCGTAGATGCTGTTGTAATTAGGAAAGGGAGTAAAGCACCCAGGTCTCTGTTTCGCATACGAAGGTTTTGTGTAACTATTGAAATCTTGTTGGGAATTATGGTATCCTTTTTTTCAGTGGAAGAATGTAGTTGCTGTAGATGCAAACTATTCGGCTCTAAATCTCCAGAAGACTGAAACCAACACTGAAATTGTTTCCCAGATGTGTAACATGCAGACAGATTGGAAGAACAAGACCCTTCATGGAAAATATCCTAATCTCTTAAATAACCCATCAGTTGATAAAGTCTCTTCTCTCCTGTGGTTGAAAATGTGATATTTATTTCCTGAAACTGAAGGATTTATAATAGCAATTCAAGATGAGGTAATAAAAACACGCAATTATGATAAACACATACTGAAGAGCAGTATAAAAGACGTCTGTAGAATGTGTAATTAACCAAATGAGACCATCGACCATGTGATTGCAGGTTGCCCAGTTCTTGCCAACACTGCATATCTTGGGAGGCACAATCAAGTAGCCAAAATAATCCATAGACAATTGGCATCAAATTATAGACTAATTGAGAACCCTCCACCATTTTACAAATATTCACCTTCACCAGTTATAGAAAATAGTGAAATATCACTCTATTGGGATAGGCCTATTGTCACTGATAAAACTGTGGATTATAATCGCCCGGACATAGTAGTGATGAATAAAATACAAAAGTATGCAACAATCATAGATGTAGGCTGTCCACTGACAAAAAATCTGAATAAGACAGAATCGGAGAAGATTTCAAAATACCAGAATTTGGCAGCAGAAATCCAACATGTTTGGCAACTGAGTAAGGTTGAAATAGTGCTAATAATCATCTCAGCTACAGGAGTGGTGACAGACCGATTTGCTTCAGATCTTACAAAAATAGGATTATCAAAAGGAATCTGCATAACCATCCAAAAAGCTTTAATCCTACAGACTTGCCATATTGTGCGAAAATTTTTAAATTGAACGACGGACAAAGATGAATTTCTTCTCCGTCTTTCCTCAGATCTGTCATTACCAGTTGCATTTGCTAGAGCCTAAGTCGTATGAATAGATGAATGGTTATCAATGCTTACTGAGAAAAGTACAGGAAAATATAATAATAATAATAATAATAATAATAATAATAATAATAATAATAATAATAATAATAACAATAATAACAATAATAAACGAGAAAAAATTGTTTTCATGAGATTGATATTCAACAATCAGCTTGAAGGGCTTCAAATCATGCAACAGAATTTGCAAAAAATATTAGTAATAGTTTATATTAATGTTGATACGAGTTTATGATGTATGTATTCTTTTGTACTGAACTTCCGTTGTATGGTTTAACAGGAAAGCTTTAAGTTTATTTTTGAATGCGTGCTTCGATTTGAAGCTTTTAAATTCGCTAGGGAGGTTGTTATATAGTTTAATGCCTTCAAAAATGATACTTGTTTGAAAGAGTAAAGTTTGACAGTGTGTGACATGCAGATTTTTTTTGTCTAGTATCATAGTTATGAACTTCAGTGTTCAGAGTAACAGTCATTGTTTTCCATAAGCATCTTCTTTGTGAATATTAATATTTCAAATATGTATCTACATGAGAGTGGTAGGATTTGTAATTTTTTGAAAAGTGGTTTGCAGGACTCATGTTTGGGAGTGTTTGTCATTGTTCTCAATATATTTTTTGGACGATAAAAGTGTGAATACTTTCTGAGGAATTTCTCCAGAATAAGATTCCGTATTTTAGATGAGAGTGAACATTTGCAAAGTACACTGTTCGCAGTGTATCCAAGTTAGAATTTGAATTAAGAATGTAGAGGGCATAGCATGACTTGGTAAGCTTGGTAAGATCAAAACGATCTGTGATGTGGGAGTTTTAGATCATCTTGAATAGTCAATCTAAGGAAAGTTGCTTTTTAGGCTATTTTTAAGGCATGTGTTTTATCATCAATTATGTTGGAGGCTTTTCTTTAGAGAGTGGATTCCGAAAGTTTTTTAGGAAGACAGTGTTACTTGTGTTTATGATGAGTGGATTTTCCTGGAACCATTTTACTAATGCCTCTAGAACTGTTTGTGCTTCTTTTTGTAGAGTTTGTTGGTCATTTGCTTTAATAATAATAATAATAATAATAATAATAATAATAATAATAATAATAATAATAATAATAATAATAATAATAATAATGATGATGATGTTTGTGTCATCTGCAAATAGGACCATTTTGCTCTTTTGTAGAGCCAGGGGTATGTCGTTGATGTACAAGAGAAATAATGGAAGCACATCCTTAGGAAGGCGGCAATGCAAGGCAGTGGTGTGCAGATAACGTTTTTGAACGCGTCTGGTCTCGTGAGAGCCGCTTGGTAGGGAAGCGACCTTGTAGGGAAGAGGCCCCTTGTTTTGCTTCTGGACATAAATGTAACTTCATTTTCTGTGCACGTCTTCTAGAATTCAGTGGGAAATACAATTATTCAAATTATCGTTTCCATGTTGTCGCGGCAGGAAGTAATAAGAGCCAAAATTTATTGCTTATTTATCTTTGAAAATAGATTTTATTACATGGGAGTTTTTTTGTTGTTGTTTTTCTCCCTTTCAAAATTCAAAATTTATTGCTTATTTACCCTTGAAAATAGATTTTTTACATGGGAGTTTTTTTTTCTCCCTTTCAAAATTCAAAATTTATTGCTTGTTTATCCTTGAAAATAGATTTTATTACATGGGAGTTTTTTTTTTTTTCTCCCTTTCAAAAATTCAAAATTTAAGTAGTATATGACTTAGTGTAGGGATCACAGAATTTTGAAAATGTGCACACAATTCACTTTTCCCCATAGCACGTCATACGCAGTTTTTAACTGTTTTTTTGACGTAAAATAAATAAAATAGACCTATGGCGAATCCTGAACATTATTTTAAGTTTGCCGCACTTTATGTAAGCTATCTCTACCGTTATCTTTTATTTTGAGCTTTTTTGAAACCCCAATAGCTCGATGGAACACTTGACAAAACATCGCGTGACCGTTGATTTTCCACGGGTACATAGCGGCGATGTGTTGCTAGGCATTGTTGTTAGTGGTGGCGCGGCTGGCGTAAGAAAAGGAGTCCGATGCCCGGAGAAGAGTCACAGGACATTTTCGTTAGGGGGCAATGCTGGCAGTGAAAGTAGGCTGGGAGAGGGTCCAGCGCAAGGAGGTTACAATATATGGAGGGGGCATGGCTGACCTTTCCCATTACGGAAAATGAAGCCAACCCCTTGCAAGCTCGGTTAGTCCACCCGCTAAACAGTGTGACCAAAAAGCTTGAAATCTACCTTTCCACCCTTACATTTTCATTATTCATATTTTGATATTTCCGCAAGGAAGAGGTTTCATGTATAATTGTTTGTAATTATCAGACACAAATATACAGAGAATAAAGCAAAACAGACCTGGGAAAATATTAAATCTCCCCAAAATTCATTAAATGGCAGAGGAAATATATTTTAAAAATTGTTTCATTTGTGTGAAGCTTATTAGAATTTAATTTATGCTCTTGATGACCTATCTTTGAAACATAATTGTACCTTTCACTTCATGGAAGTGATAAAATACCAATATATATGCATATATATATATATATATATATATATATATATATATATATATATATATATAATAAAAATCAATCAATCAGCAGTGAACACATTCTGAGAGCAGGAGCTTTTACAGTGTGTTGCATTCAACATTCAAGGAACTGAATTTAATGTCACATAAATTGATACTGTGAAAACTGCTAATCATGTTCCAAATTTGACATAAGAAAGAATAATAAGTTTTAATTCAAATTGCGCTGAATAGAAGCGTTCAGGATTCAATAATAAGGTCAAATTCATAGACAAGAATACAATTATAAATCTGCTCAAATTTAGTTTTTCTGAAGCCAAATCAATTTAAACATATTTTAAAACAAATATTTTTCAAATGAAAATTCATTATTTTATTTGAAAAAAAAACAATAAATATGTATAATTAATATAACATTTCTTACAGATCTAAGGAATAGGCAATTTAAAGAGGGAACACATTAAATTTTTTCATGAGTAATGTAAACAAATAAAACAAAATATTTTTGCAGATGAAGTTTTTTATTTCAATGTTTACATTTGTGACATGACTATTAAATAAATCAAAATAATTTTATAAAAATAGCTTGAAGCTTTTAAAAACGCCAAAGGGTAAAAAGCAGGTGCTAATATGTAATAAAAATAGGCCTTGGTTTACGATGTGCAATTACGTCTGGCCCTTTCGTTAGATACTCACCTTGAAAACTATACCTCCAAACAATTTATTTCTCAGGAAAAAATGTTTATTTATGGTCCCCCCCCCCGGAATGAAAATACAGCGGTACGCAAAGCAATAAACAGAAAGAAACTGTTTTGTTTCTACAAAACATGGCAGATACACCAGCGATCGGCTTCACTTTCTGGGTGATGTCACCTCCACATATTATAAACTCCTTGGTCCAGCGCTTGCGACCAAGGACGCTCTGCCTTCTATAGCATCAGCTAGGGCAATACATTGCGGAGCAATTACGTTAAGTATAAAGCTACGATCAGTAAATAAATGACTTGATGAATAAACAAATGTAAAGCTGTAAATGACGCATTAGAAAAATGCACGATATCTTAGCTTGAGTGGACCAGGCGGTAAATAATTCACATGATATTTCTTACATGCGAAAAAGAACATAGAAACTGACGTTTAAGGAACAGATACACAAAATAACATATTGTTTTAAATAATTTTGAACATAGAATGGCATTTGAAAATGCAAAATAGAATTTCAAGATAGTATTTGAAATGAGCTGCAGATTGATACCTGCTGTGAGTGTCTACGCTCTACGCGACAGCGTGCGATGTAAGCAAATACAATCCGTATCACCTCACCCGCCCTGGAGGAAAACCCAGCAATTGGCGAAAAGTGGGCGAACCAAACAGTGTGCTCTTTGGCTTATGTGTATGGTGTATGGTGTTGTCTTACTGAAATATTCGTCTGGAACTGTGAATGCATACAGTAGGTATGAACAAGAGAATGAACAAGAGATGCACAAAATTATGAAGAAAATTACGTTAATGATATTCCTTAAACAATAGTGTGCAGTGTAGTACAATACAATACAACACAGTGTATGTATAGTACAGTACAATAATGTATTAGTGACATGAAGATATAAATACAATGAACATTGATAATAGTTGTAATAGTAGGTAGATAGTAGCAGAAGTTGTGAAATGGGATGAAATATGTTAGGCACACTGGATCAATGAATATTTATGAAGTTAGTGGTGGAAGTAACCGTGCGCCTTATGCAACCCTCCTAACGCGTGTGCGTAAGGTTCGAATAAAATAAGATAGTTGATTGGGTGTGGAGGGGGATGGCTACGCACCATTCACGTTATGATACATGTTACGTGCATCGTCTGCAATGAATTGACGGGATGAAAAAATGAGAAAACAAGGGAGCTTAAAAAATATGTGATAAAAGAAATGTGGAGGAATCCCTGATAGCTTGATATTCGGAGGATCAGCAGGCTGTATGTCAATGATACACATAACACAGAAAATTAATTGAGCTGTATGGAATTGCATATTTGGACGGATAATGATGGGGCAGAAAATAACAACATTGCTGTAATGGAAAAAAGAACAGAATTATTCAATCACTAAAAATAAGACGAAACAAGCAATGAACAATTCTACATAAAAATTATTAAAAATTAGTGTGATAAAAAACCTTTACATTCAAACTTGTTGTTTTTAAATGTTCAGTTCCTTCCAGTCATTGAATTGAAAAATGAGGTGCACTCAGGGCAGAATTAATTCTGATGCATCAGAAATAAATTTAAAATAAAAGACCGGTCACTTATCTGTTGGAGCTGTGATGACCGATGACCTTCCGTGCAGCGGCGGATGACGGCCGAAGTGCGTTGGATGAACCATTTACGTACAGCAGCAAGAGGCTCTATGGAGGGGGTGGTGCCAGAGTTGCGACCCCCAGGTTGTGTTCAAGAGCAGCGTCTTCCAACAGGTTGCGGGAGGCAAATTAGGTCTTGTGCCACACAGTGAACGTCTGACTTCCGCTGAGGTCGACAGGGGATAAGTGTTCGTTCTCGAGAGATTTTGAATGAATGGTGGGCTGTAGTGATGTCCTTTGGCGAGACAGAGCGGCGCTAGCTCAATTTGGTCTATATAGCTGATGGCTAGCGCTGCTGGAGAGGAGATGAACCCCGTGCACGCACGCAGCACGCAAGCACGCACGTGCTAGCTAAGCCACATGGAGTGAACTGAAGAATGATGAACGAGCTGACGAAGCTCCTGGACGCACGCACCGACCACCCACGAGAGAAGCGTAGAGCAGATGATGTCATGCTTGGGCCCGTCGCACATTTCAATTGACCAGCACCAACAGTTTTAAACACCGCACTTTTGTATATGATTAAACTAATGCTAAATAATTGTGCTGCAAGAGACCCTTGGGTGCAATGGCATAAACAATGCAGTGAGTCAAATTTATATTTGGGACGTAACAATACCGCTACTTCGAGACGATGTGCGATTAACATCGATAAAAAAACAAACAGCATACTTACAACGCCTGATCTCGCAAGTTACTTTGAAGTGTTCGGCGAGTCGTGCATGTGTGTCAAAAACGTTCGCAAGTAGTGTAAGGAGTTTGAAGCTGGTCGATACGTTCACGACGAAGAAAGAAGCGGCAAACTCAATTTCCGACAATATAGTTGCGAAGGTTGAGCAAACTGTGCGTGGAGATCGACGAGCGACCGTGGATACCACTAGTCTACAAAAACCTTTTTGTCAGCTACTGAGGAAAATTCAACTGTATGTAATACTCAATAATGATCAATGCTTGCAACACTAATGATCAGGGAAACTATGAAAGGGAAACATGAAACATGAAACTATTTCTTATTCAGTATAGTGAGGCCGAAAATAAATTAAACTTGGTTGATTTTTCTTTGCACATTTTTATGTTAATTTATATTTGTCTTGCGGTTAATTTGTATATTGTCTTGCGGTTTATCTCTCAAAAAACAGCAGAAATCTCCTATCATGCCAAAATTTATTTGATTTACCCTTAAAAATAGATTTTGTTACATCTGAGCGAATATTTTGTTAACTACCCTCGCAAAAAAAGTATATTTTCTTTCTGTATTCAAAATTCAAGTAGTATATGGGTTAGGGTAGGATCACAGAATTATGAAAACGTGCGCAGAATTCACTTCTCCCCGTAAGCACGTCACACAGAGTGTTTGACGTAAAATATATTAAAAAATAAATAAAAATTTTAGCACCTTAATGTCCTTAGTATCTGGATTCCATTGTTGATATATCCTGGCGGAATCTCTCATCATGCTCACCACTGAGAGCGTGGAGATTTGGTGAAAACACTGAAGATAGCATTGCAGAAAATGTAATTTTAAAGACATGTGACAACGTATATTCTGATACGGTCTAATCATGTTATGTACTAGTTCTGCAAAATTACCTGTTCGATAATTTCCCAAAAGCTTGTTTGTCACAAGTACAAATGTGTCCAAGCTTCTAAGTTCTACAGGATTAATTTTTGTTCAGTATGTTGTGACATATCTGTCATGATATCGTAGGCTTCCGCGGCCAGAGTCATGATCTGGGCTGTCTGGGTGACGCCGCGTCGAAGGCTGGGGTGCCGACGTTTCGACCGACATATCGCGGTCCTCTTCAGGGCTGTACTGCCAATATTTCTAGCCCCCATTAAATTCGTACCTTTAATTTCTCATCACTTTTCATTCTTCGAAACTTCTCTTTAAGAAATCTAAAACCTTTTGCATCGTGATTCATGCATTTACGAGGGATTACTAATGTGCAGGGTGGAAGAATAATCTTCTGCGATCAGGTAGGGTCTTGTGCTTCACCGCAATAGTGAAATGATTTCAATGAAATTGTTGTGATATACCAAAATGACGAATAATTTTTATTACGGAAATGTCATTTTATATTACATAGAATATAGGGATGTCAATAGACGATCGCGAGGGGGTCGCTATGTGACAAACGGCGTTAAGGATCATTTTCGTTAGGTTGAAATGACAGAGCAGAGGCGGAATAAGCATTGTTTTGAGAGACAAAATAAAAAGATATAAAATTCGGATGCTTCCGAGTTTTTAGAAGAACATTCATTCACTCGAGCAACGCGGTGATGAGCGAGTCGACTCCTGATATATTTTACCAGGTCGAGGAAAGACTGTAACTGACAGTTGTATAAAATTAACTATCGTTTCTTATAGAATATAGCGTTCTTGTAGGAAGTAAATACGTGTCTAGGCGTCCACCCGAGACGCAAGTGAGGGAAGTCACGGATTATAATATTATCGCCGGGAGAATTTGGAACCAGATCACGGACATTAGGTGAGGACTTTAACCAGAAGCAAGCTTCTGCTGCGTCGACGGAGAAGGTTCTACAGGGCGCCATCGAACGAAGAAGTGAAGAGAGCGCGAAGACCCACGAATGAATAACAAGGTTTTATAATTATTGTAATATAGAGAAAACTGGTCATGACCAAAGATCAATTCATTTTTGATTATCAATGTAATAAATTATAATTTGTTAAGTTGAAAGAAAGCTGATTATCATTGTTCGCTACGTGCAATACAGCATTTTAATAAGATTTTCAGATTCCTCGCCACTCCGTATGGATGGCAGATTGAACAATTCGGAAGTAGCAACAATTATGAACTTCGAACCCCAATTAACTGAGCTAGCACAACATAATTTTGAAAGAAGAGATATTTAAATTACATAGAAATCATTAGGTTTCAAGTGTAACCTTTTCCTGGCGTTCAAATCACATTTATAAGTAATAATTATGTTTCAAACTGTCGCTCCAAGTGCGGCTTGTTTTTTTAAATAGAAAGACGGGGCTTGTTTCAAATTGGCACCAGTCAACGTAGGGCATGTTTCATTATGTAATTAATAGTTTAAAATAACACGTAACTTAGTTAATTTACTATTTACATAGAAGTCACTTTTATAAGGGACATAAAACAACATTAAAATGTCACTTGTGATATTTATTGAAATTACATTTAAGTCACATTTAAGCACGCGCTACAGTGAAAAATCAACAATAGAAAGAGTCATCATCGAGTAACTGTTAAAGCAAGTAGCAAAATCATCAAAAAGACAAATACTTTAATATTTGATCTCATTATCATTTGACGATGCAAATAAACGGGAAAGAAATTATATCATCATAGAATTGTGATGTGATAGGGAAAAGAAAGAAAGACAAACAACAACAACAACAACAACAACAACGAATTCCAGATCTGAAATCAGCACACCCGAATTAAGCGTGGTATACTTTATTTTCTGGAGTAGCAAAATCACAGTAGATCAGTGTAATTTCTGGATTTTGGTTCGCTAGGGTTCTAGGCGCACCATTAATGAGATTTTGACGATACTGAAATATCGGAAGGTGTGCACAAGGTGGTCCCGCGAATGTTCACGGTAGTCCACAAACAGCGAGTTCAAGTTTCCCGCGAATTTCGTCGCTGCTTTGCAATCTCAGTTTGCCGTTGAAGTTATGACAATTGTGTTTTGCGATCGGAAGAGGGATATTGTTGGTGAACTTTATGCCTTCTGTGAACACAATAAACGCTGACAGGTATTGTGAGAGTTAAAAAGTCTTACGAGCGATGCAGAACTGGCGAGGACGAATATTGAGCAAGGGCTTAAGCATTGTCCTCGGCAATGCCAAAAACAACAACGATCAAAAGTATGATATTGATGGTTGAGATTTTTTAAATGAAATGTTTAAAAAGTAAATCCGGGAGGTATAAATGTTTTGAAAATATGATTAGTTTTGGGGTACTTTTATTTTAAGTTTTTTATAAAAATGGCTCAGAATCTTGAATTAATTTTTTTCTCAAATAGAAAATGAAAATGGTGCCTTTTTTTTATTATCGTTCAACGCGTTGAACTTCTGAAAGATGCAATAGTTATAAATTATGCGTGAACATATGTGCTGTTGTATCTCTACTCCTTTTTAATTGAGAGAGGCAAATAACGGCATGTCAAAATATCGCCGAATGATTGAACTCGGGAAAGGGAATGGAGACAGACGATGTTCGAAAAGCATTTGATCTTGAATCTTACGAAAAATAAGATAAGAAACTTGCATATTCAGTAGTTGACATGCGCGTATAAGTATGCAAGAATGGATAAATTTGTTGATAAATCGTATTCAACTTGCCCTGTTTAGAGATGAAATGGAAAGGGAAACTCTTCTCTCTGGAGTTTTCCCAGGGAAGTGTGTTAGGTTAGCTGTTGTTTTTGTATTCATCAACGTCCTGCCATGTTGTGTTATGTGTTTTAGCGGTTATTCGCGAACGATTGCAGAATTCATCGGTCAATAAACTCGGAGGATATTTTTGCGCTTGACAATGTCGTAGATGGAAAACATTCCTGTGCTAGCTAAGATAAAACGAAGATGAAGCCACAAAAAGTAATTGGTTGAAGTTTTGTAGAACAACAACGCGTGTTTGTTTGGAATATGAAATGGCAGGCGCTGCTATTTCACAAGTATTGTTAGTAATGTGACGTAATATGTAATGCGTGAATGTATAATGTATATTTATGTATATTCATATACTACATTGTAACATACCAGATTGTCACCAATATGAAATTCAGCGAATTTCATTAGCTTTATTAGCAAAAAGACGCTGGTTGCCAGGGTACCGGAGTGCAACGTATAAACAATGCCCATTAGTTCAAAAGCGTAAATATGTAGCATCCGTGGTTTCGCCTATGAAGAAAGATAAACTTAAGAGATGCTTAGAATGAGAAAATTCCATTCTAATATACCGGAAGTGTCATGGGAATGTGAAAAAGTGGTCAAAAATAATTACGTAGATGACGCCGCGATGTAGATCGCATAATTTTGTTTTAAACAAGAGAGTAAAAGATGAAGAAAGTTGACGTGTTGAAGTAGGATACAAAAATATTCATTCGAGCTTTCGACACGATAGCGATCGGATCAGGGTGCTAGATATATAGCAGTTTATTTGAACATAGAAAATTTACGCGAGTTCGGACGTAGTGATTTGTCGTTCAAAAGATAGAACTCAGAAATTGTTTTATACGAAGTGAACAGTGAATGCCAAAAGTGGGACTTATACATTTTATTAAGCGGACAATGATAATCGATTTTAGTCTCCGATGATAGGAACCCGGATCCGAGGCTTATATAATTCTCATGGGCGTAATTTATAACTTGGTGAACTTCTATGCTAATATTTTAACAGCACTTAAGATTTTGCTTAGGGAATGAACAATAAGGAGTATTAGAACTTGTAGCAATTCAAGCAGGTGAATGGGGATGGAAAGCCAATGGATAAACAGTGTACATAGTGGTTTATGAGAAGAAACGACAAGATACGGATTTGGTCGGTAGCAAGTTAGAAGATTGGACGAGGCCCTTTGCTGAAGTCTACGGGAAGACATCATTTACCAGGACAGCGCCCAAGATTCTCATGGATAACAGGTTCTATAGCGCTATAGTAAAGGTCATGACCAAAAAGAATGTTACACTTTGTTTATTTTAAAAGAAGTTACTCAATTTATAAATAAATTTGTTATTTTCTATTGATGAAAGCTGATTATCATTTGCCGTCACGTGCCGTCAGTAAGATATTTAAATTTTGCATTTCAGATTCCACGCTTCTCCGTATGGGGGGCGAATTAAGTAATCGTAAATATTCACGATTATTTCGGTAAAGAACCTACCGACTGAGTCAGCAACGGAGTTATAAGTAAATATAATTTGGGAGCTCATTCTCGTAACCATTTCCTGGCGCCCATATATTTATTAGAAATTCGGAAACAGGTTACAGGAATTTGAGGGCAGCAAGACGGGTATAATTCAATATATACGAGGGGCATTCAATAATTAAAGAGACAAAATGGTCTGGAGAAATAAACGTTCATTTTTATAAAACAGGACTTTTCCTACATACGTAGAAATTGGAATTCATGGTATCATTAAAGATGTACAGTAAGGTGTATGTTGAATTGTGAGAGCCACTGATCTGTGTGTAGTCCCTTGTCTATTTTTCAATTTCTTTCATATGTGAAATGCTAATATTTGGAGACTTGTTCTATTTGTTTGTTTCTAGGGTTTTGATAAATTTCTTGAAATGTTGCCCTGTTACATGGGCTGTTAATAATTAGTATTCAATGTAATTGTTTCTTTTGTTGTGAATGTATTTTTTAAAAGCATAAAGGAAAGAATGTTCTGTCTTTGCTAAAAGCATTGTTTTTGGCATTAGTAAATATTTGATTTGTAGATGTTTTTGTGAATAGTTTATTTTTCACCCACCTGTATTGCGTAGTCTCTTGATTTGGTAATTTGTTTGAATATGGTCTTTTTTCCTTGTAATTAGTGTTTAATTTTTCTGGAAGTTATGTAATCATAATTTTACACAATGGTTGGGTTTTGTATCAAGTGAATTTGGGAGTGCTTCCTATGCAACATTTGTTGTAGATAATTTGTTTGTGTATTTGCATATTTATGAATGAATAGTTTGCTTTGTAGTAGATAATGATGAATTGTGGGAAAATCATGATAATGTGGTATTGCCATTGTT
This sequence comes from Teleogryllus occipitalis, assembly GCA_011170035.1. Lineage (NCBI taxonomy): Eukaryota > Metazoa > Arthropoda > Insecta > Orthoptera > Gryllidae > Teleogryllus > Teleogryllus occipitalis. Next base: position 536,293 of record BLKR01000348.1, read on the forward strand.
AAAGGATGAAATAATTATTCAGAAACAATGTCTCTGAATTTGAATAAATATAAATTGACAAATATGATTGGAATTGTTTAATGTGGATAGTGATCAGTAAGACTATCTCTGTGAAATCTTAAATTTGTCTCTCTTAGTGTTTGTTTGTTGTTATTTGATAAATTGATTAATAGGCATCATTAATACTATCCACTATTAATACTAGTAATAATAATTAATAATATCCACTATTAATACTAGGCACTAGGCATCATTAATAATATCGTTAAATCATTACTGAATGAATAGTATTTTGTTATTAGTATTGTTACTATAGTAATTGATACTATTATTATTATTATTATTATTATTATTATTATTATTATTATTATTATTATTATTAATAGACTATGGAGAATTTAGTTCTGTTCCCTTGGCAAGTATACTTATGGGTGCGTTTGTGTGTAAACCAAGTATTAATTACAAATAGCTTGTTGTTGTAGAATTTTTTGTTCATTGTGGTCTGCTTTTCCTGTTTTTGTTGTAAGGTTGGATGGATTGCTTTATTGCACTTGTGGCCCTGTCCTGGTATAATTGATACGTTTTCTATTTTTGTTTGGTTTATCTATTTTTTCCCTGTAAATTTGTGTAATTTTGTTGTTTGTTTAATATCTTGTCTAGCAGGTGCATATAATTGTTTTTTTATGTGACTCTACTTGCGGTGTTACTTTTATTTTATTAATTTATGAAGTTTAATATATTATTTGGTAGCTTGGCCCACTCCTTTTGTTGCAGTGTTGAAGAGTAGGCCTGTACCTTTAAATATTCATCCTTAGCACCCTTTATTTTGTTGTTGATTTCTGTTATTATTACTTTTGTTATATTTATCTCAATTAATTATGTTTGTAGTTTATTGTTGATGTGTAATGTTGCATGTTGTGACCTCTATCACTTTTATTCGATAATTGTTTTTGCAATCTGTAATAGTAAATCCTGGGTGTAGGCAACCGACGTACTTTTTATGAGCATGTACAAGAAGGGGAGAAAAAAAAGTGTTTACATGTTCTTCAGTAGATTCATTAAATAAACAAACAGTTAGTAGGGGTAATATTGATTTGGTGTAGGTGTTTGAATATTTTGTGTAGTAGTATTGTGCATAAATTAATAGTTCTATAACATGTTGTTGTAATAGATGTCTGGGGACAATATTTGCACATAGACAATTTTGTTATTTCAGTTTATTCGTTTCATATTTTCATATTTTTGATCCTGAAGAGAGTAGGCGTGAAGTTGGATTTTGTATACTTAACAAAGCTGTGAGTGTTAATGTGGAAGTGTTGTGAGTGTTAAAGTGTTGAGTGTTAATGGTGGAAAAGAAGTTTATTTCAAATTTTGAATGAATAAATTTTGTGGTAGTTATTTTCATGTATTACATGAGTATGTAAATAATGTAACTTTTGTGTAATTGGTTGTTGGTTGAAAATGTGCATGTTTATGCATAATTTTTATTTCAATAGTAGGCATACTTAGAAACCATGTACCACATAATATTTTATTTGAAATATTTGCAAAATAATTCTTTAAAGTTGTGGAATGGATAGAGCATGATGTATATGAAACGAAGGCAATTTGTCTTAATTTGTTTTTAATTTTTTGAAATGCAAATATGTTTTGTTTACTTATTACATGTTGATGTTTACATTGTATATGTTCTGTGTGGTTTAATGCAATTGGAAAGGAAGAGAAAGATTTCAAATGTTTATTTATGAATTTGCTTGAATATACACAGAGAGAGATTGGGATTTTTGAGCTTGAATGCTTTGTCTTAGTGAATGATATGTATATTAGTATTTGAGTATTTTTATTTCAATTTTTCAAAAATGTGAGCCACATTTTAAGGGATAGAAAAACAGTGCTGTTATAAACTGTTGTTTGTTGGTCAGTTTAGTTTTGCATGCAAGTGTGTTTGTTTGATGGAGCAAATTTATAGAGGTGTTGTAAGTTTATTTGCTGGGCTTATTATTTTGTTGCTTTGCATTTGTTATAGTGCTGTATTAGAGCAGTGGTTGTAAAACATTGTTGAGAGGATGTGTAGGAAATATTTTTGGCAATTATTATTATAATAATAATAATATTTATTGAGTCACATATACAATTTCAATCGTGTATGATGAGTCAGATATGGCAGAGTGAAGTTACATTTACTGTCCAGAAATCAAAACAAGGGGACCATCTCAGCATTTGCTCAAAGGATCAAGGGAAACTGGACAAAAACCCTGATCAAGTTGGTCATTGATCTTACAATACTCAACAAAAACAACAACAACAACAATAATAATAATAATAATAATAATAATAATAATAATGATAATAATAATAATAATAATAATAATAATAATAATAATAATAATAATAACAATAACAACAACAATTCTAATAATAGTAATATCAATTATAATAGTAACAATACTAATAACAAAATACTATTCATTATTTAATGATTTAATGATATTATTAATGATGCCTAGTGGATTTAGCAAATTGAGGATGAAGGAAATAGCAAAATTCTATTTCCTTTTTTGGTATTCTCCTTCTACATCAGTCCAACTGCAATTTAACACAGGCAGGACGGTATATGCCAGTTCTTTTCTCTTTGCTTCAACTTGAACAGTCAACATGAAGCAGAAAATCAAAAGGATTAGAATTTTTATTTATGTTTTTTAAGGAAGGTAGTGATGTGATTTGTGTATTCCTTCTCACTGTAGAACATGTTGTTAAGCAGGAAAGCTTTCAATTTACTTTTAAATCTATGTATTGTATTAATATCTTTAATATCATGGCTCAATTTGTTGTAAAGTGTAATGCCCTCTGTTTGGGTACTTTTTTGATAAAGTGTAGTTTCAGAATGGGGAACATGTAGGTTATCCTTTTGTCGAGTGTTATAGTTGTGTACATCAGAATTTAGAGTGAAAGTGTCTTTGTTTTCCATGAGAATCTTCTTTGTGAAGACAACGAAGACTTTGTGAAGACAATTGGTTGCATTGATAAGTTTAGTCGTATGAAGTGTGAAAGATAGTTTGAAAGGAATGAAATGAAGGTGCAATGTGTGGTAATATTTGAGATTTTGTGCTGGTAGCACAAGTAATTTTGATTTTTATTTGCTAGTGTTCAGTAATATTGTCATGTATTGTAAGACGGTGCAGCTGGTTATGTAACAGTGTTAGGTTGAAGTTCAAGCCGAAATAAGTCATTTGCACACAAGCAATTTGGTATGTGTTGTGTTGTGCATGTGTAAATCTTGTCTTTTGTTTTGTTACATAATGTGTATGAATTAGAGGAGGGGGAAATGTAAAGTTTTATTTCCATATATTGATGTGTTTTGTTTTGTATGTTCATAGATAATGTGGATGAGTGTCGTGATGTCATGTGTTTAAATATGAGAAGACTGACATGAGGAAGATAAAGATTTTATTGTGAAAGTTTTGCATATGAAATGAAAAAATGTATTAATGATGTATTTTTGAAATTTATAAATAAATTATTGAAGAGTCATTTTGTGTTTAATTTATAGTAATCTTCAATTTAACCCGATTTTTGAAGTAGTAGTGTAAGATGTAGAAATTGAAATATTAATGTTAGTTATGTTAGTTAAAAAAAAGTACAGGTGTAATGACAATTGTTTCTAACTTTTTAGTATTGCATAAGTCCATAGTTGTAATTCACAAATTTAAATTGAATGTTAGGTTTAATACATTTAAAGGAAAGTCTTAAGTTTATTTGAAAGGAAGTTGAACACCAGTACTTGTGTATTTGCCATATCTCAAGTTCTTTAATTGCCATTGCCGAAGTTGTGAATGCCTGCTTTGTTTTTGGAATATTTTCCATTATAATATGTTTGCATTAGAAAGTTTCCAAGTACAGTATAAGAGAAACCTGGGGGAATGGAATTTTGTCTCTTATAAGCGGGAACTCTTATAAGTGGGAAATGGGTTTTTGACACGTTTAATGAAATGTTACCCTATTTTTTATGGATTAGTAGGATTTGTATATTATTTTAAACTTGAGGAAACATTAATAACTTGAAACCAGAGCCTATTTAGCCAGATCTTTTGAGTTTCAATGTACAACAAAATCTTGTTGTACGATAGAAGAGATAATACCTGATGTTATTATTCTTTCTATATAAAATAACTCAATTTTCTGTTGCCCACCTCCCACGGCGAGGACGTTGGGTTGGATTTTGGGAGGCAAAAGTATGTACAATATTTACAATATTGTACAGCTATTTACAAATACTCAGTAATCTAAAACTTATTTTTTTTAAAAATAGGAAGTTATATCCATCTGCTTCCTATGAGGTCTCATTGCTAATAACTCCTTTTCAGCAAAACTAATTGCAGTCAATGTTGACTCTGAAGCACCTTTGTTTAACAAATAGTTTCTCACTGACTCCATCATCATAACGGCTTCACTATGTGATGGTAGTGGTGGACTCTCGTGATAGTCTTCCACATCATCACCATCACTCTGGTTGTCGCAAAGGTCTGAAGTGCATGAAATGCCAGCAGTTGCCACTTCTTTATCTGCAGTAACGTACTCTTCAAATATAACCCCTGCTTCTAAATCTCCCCACTCCTTTTTTTCCTAAGTTCCTTTCTGAAGATTATCCAAAAGTATAAGTTCGCAGTGATCCTGGTTCTATTCTAAGTGTAAGCTTTAATGTTTTAACTTGTTATAAAAGGAGAGGAGGTAGAAATAAAAGAGTTGATTTGTGAGAAGGAACTTTATCAACAGAGTAAAGTGGAGAGGCCCAGCCGTCCTGCGTCCCTCCTTTCCCTCCTTTGCTTCAATGTTCCTCGCTCTCACAGTTTAGCTATGTGCCTCCACTCTTGGCCGGGGCAGGGGAGACAGCTACCACTGCTCCTACACACCAACACCGACAGGATCTGCACCTGCAACAAAGACAACAAATTTAGGTCTACAAATTTTACATTTTATTTTTAAGCATATAAAAAATATTCTACAAACTTTTATTTTATTTATAATAAACCCTTCAAAAAAAAACCCAACCCTACCTACTAATACCTCAATTTTAAGAGGAAGGAAGAGGGAAATAAAGGAAAGAATGGAGTATTTAAAATTGATGAATTACTTGAAAGTTCAAAGTAAGTTGTGGGAATAAAGGATGAAATTAACACTTTTTAACAACATTTAAGGTAGAGTATTAGACATAGTGAAGAGGTAGACAAATGAAGATTGTGATGAAGCAGGAGACAAGACAAAATATTCCAGGACTAATTAGAAGTTTGAAACCAATGGGACTTAGGACAATAATTAGGAATTTTACACTTACTGGATAGAAAGAAAACAAATTTCAAGATCAGTGGAAAAGGAAAGACAAAGGAAGGATAAACTTTACAATTAATGTGAACAGCACAGGGATGAGTTCAAAATCTTTTAAACATTCACAATAACAGGAAACAAAATTGCCAGACAATACTTATCTGTGTTTTGTACACAGAGAGTTAAACACAAATGGGAATGATCAAAAAATTATCAAGGGAAAAATGTCAATAAGGAACAAGGAAATTACATAGGTTCACAGGTTTCAACAAAAGGAAAGGAAACTATGAATGAACATTTATAAAATGCTTTTCAGATTTATGCCAAGGACAAAGAAGAGAGATTCACACAGGATGATCAATCAGATCAGGAAACAGGAAAAATAGGTACCTAAATTGAAGAGAAGGAGTTATCTACACAGAGACTTGCATAAATTGCATTATTACCTTCAGGTCAGCTCACTAATGGATAACAATCAGATTAACAAGGTTACAATGGAAAGGTCAAGAAAAGCTGCTTTAACAGTGCATTTCACTACACAATTAGGACTTCAGAAAATTTGTGTCCTCATTATCAGTGAAAGAAATTAAAGTCTGAAAAGCAGATCTGGACTAAACACTATCCAAACTGAAAACAATTTTCAAGAGTCCTAGTAAATATTTTTAAATAAATTAGCTTTCAGACATGTTATTTTATTGAAACTATATGGCTACAGTCCTAACCAAGATCTAGGACAAATAGGGACGGAATGAAGATTGCTGATAGGCAATGGCAATTATAAATTGTGAACTTTCAGTATACAGCCAGTACTAACTGATAACTACAATAAAACATGCCTAATTCCCCTAAGATCAGATACATTTTCAGGGAAGACCTTTTACTTCTTGCATAAACAATGACACACTTTAGTTATGAAACAAGAGGAAACAGGGAAAGTGGTTGGAAAGGACACGACACAAGAAATCCACACTTCAAGTATGTTTTTAGTACAAATCAAGGGAAACGAAAGCAAATTAAGGAAATCAGGAATTGGAAGTAACCACAAGTTTGGGCAACTTTAAGGTGTACAAATTAAGGATTTCACTTTAGTGGGAACTAATCTCTTACAACTACATGAAATCAGGTAACAAGGGGAAAGTAGGAAGTCTCAGTTCATTATACATTAAAACAATCAAATTACCCTATTTCAAAACTCACTAACCTACAATTGTGGGGAAGTGCAATCTACATTCTCTTCAGCTATGAAGCTTCAATCTCTTTCATATAGGCCTATGCATTTATGCAAATGCTTTAGAGAAGCAATTCAGAAAGCATTCTTAACATGATACATGGAAATGGATTAATGTTCCCAAAGTTATAAAGTAAGAGCTGATATGAATAGAAACTAGATTACAATGGAAGGCACAGGGACCATTCAAATTTCACAGCAAAATAGCACAAACAAGGGAAAGAATCATCATGGCAGGTTTGCAGGGATGTCAAAAGTAAGGTGGGAAAGGAACTTTAAAACTCAAGTGGGCCTACCAAAATCAAACTTTTTGCATTCACAATTTTTAATAAACAAGGGAAGGTGAAAAAATGAATTGATGAAAAGGGTCAGATCTTTAGGAGCAGAAAATGCAACCAAAGATCCTAGAATAAACCTACTACAATACATATCACACATCCTCTTTAAACTTCTTTTTGGGGAGGGGATAGGACAGTATGTAAAACTACTTCACTTTTAATGTTTTTTAATCCTAAATACTGTCATAAATAATGCAGAAAATTCCACTACACACAGCACATGACAGTTCTTGGTGATCAAGAATCAGCAACCTAAAGAAATTGTTTCAACTCTCTTCTCAGAACTTATTGCTTTAATGAGAATTTTTTAGAGGACATGCAATATGAATCTAGTTGTAGAAGATGTGTAGAGATATTTCTTACAAAAGGGAAAGAAACATAACAGGCTTATAGGAAAAAACACATTGCAGAATCTTAAAGCTAGTAGGGCCTACATGCTGGTTGTGAAGGGAACTGAATGCAAAGAACAAGTCATAAGGATTGCTATCATTTTGTGAACATTTATAGAAGGGAACAATAGTAGAATGGCACAGGATGTAACAATGAATGGTAGACCCAGGAAGGTACAGTTTGAAGCTGGAGAAAATACGAGGGATGCAACAAAAAAAAAAAGAAAAATAATAATTTCTATACAGGAAAGTATTACGAACATTATAGCAGTCAGTTTACAGAGCCAAGTTTCCACTGTAATAATAGTACAAAATTACATCAAAGAGAGATTACAAAGTCTAAAATGAATATTTAGAATCACAGGGATAATAATTTTAAAAAGAGAATGATACAGAAACTGAATTAAAACAGCATTTAGTGATTAGGAACATTGAGCCTACACTCAGGAAGAGTCTAGTATATACATTACAAATCAAAATCTAATATATGTAGAGCAAATGTAACTAACATTTGGGATGAAATTATTGAAAAGTCCAAAACTTTTTTACCAACCAATTAAACCTACACTAATTACACCTTTATAATTCTTTAAATACATAAAATTACTCCAAGGTCTCTGCACACCTGCACTATGTCATGAAAGTAATTTTCAACAAATACATTATGGGGCTGCTACGCTCGCGTGGTTCATGGGAAGTGCAATCGTCACCTCTTCTGTTCACTGAAACATCATTTTTGCATTCCCCGATCTCTTCGGTAACAGCGCCATCACACAATTCTTTTAATTCTTTTTTTTCAACTCTTTCATTTCATTTTAACACTTGCTTTCCTCTTCAAAAAAGAAAATTAAACATTTCACGGAAAAGCAATTCTTGGATAACACAAGGGATTAGGACATCTTGTAAAAACAAGCGAATTCTTTCTTTCATTTCTAAACGTCATAACGTATCTCAAGATTTCCTCATCTACTTTAAAAAATACAAATCATTGTTAAGAAAAGTCATGAGGCAGGCTTAAATCATGAAACACGATCAGGATATTTTGAACTCAAATAACAAAAAAGAACTGTAATATGTACAGAAATAAATGTTAAATTTTTACTGTTTAAAAAGGTTGATAATTTATAATAGTTGTCATCAATTTAATATTGATGTCAATCAATATAACTTTCAGGAATCTTTACTGTATGTAAAATTTATATGTCCACATGCAACAGGTAAGGAGCATGTGTGTCGAACCCATACATAAAATTGGAAAGTAAAATTTAATAAATTACATTACAAGCAATTCTAAGATTACCACAGCAACATTGACTGATGTTCAGGAAACAACATTACTTTTAAGCCCCTCTTTATTAATCTAGGAATTTTACCATTACATTCTCTCTTGATTTACGAATCAGTGGTTTGCCAAAAATGACAAAGGGCGGAAATATATTTTTCAGGAAACGCCGTTGTCTACAACAACGTAGTAATTGTCTTCATCAGGTGACAGTTCCAACAGATCACTATGAAAAATTCACATTCAATTCATAAACATTTTACAACACTTTGCAAGATTATACTAAACCATTAAATTCGATACAAAAGTTTACATCTCCAGTAAAATCGTTTCTGCTGCATAACTTTCTGTACAATTAGAGACTATACTGAGCATCAAAAGGACATTAATTTTAAGTGATATTTAATGTATTATTTACCATTTAAACTATAATTCTAAACAACCTGTAACAAGTATTGTACCGCAGTTTTTGAGTTGATGATCTCCACGTTTTTCTTCCAGTTTCCCCTGATCCTTTCAGCACATGCTGAAATGGTTCCTTGTTTTGCTTCTCGACATAAATGTAACTTCATTATTTGTATCTTCTAGAATTTAGGGGGAAAATATAGTTATTCACATTAACATTCTCCACGTTGTCATGGGGGAAGTATTATTCTTTCATGAAGGACATGAGGGATAAGAGTCCAAATTTATAGCTGATTTATCCTTGAAAATATATTTTATTACATCGGAGCAAATATTTTGTTAACAAGTCTCAAAAAACCCTTTTCTTTCTGTATTCAAAATTCAAGATTTTTTTTCTTTTTTCTTTTTCTTCTTTTTTCTTTCAAAATTTAAGTAGTATATGACTTAGTGTAGGGATCACAGAATTATGAAAACTTTTATAGAATCCACTTCTCTCCCTAGCACGTCACAGTTTTCACAGATTTTGACATAAAATAAATTTGATTCAAAATAAATTTATTGATTGACAATAAATATGATTTTATCAGTCCTTCATTACATTCCAAATCTGTATTGCACCTGTGATGGGATTACGGAGGTTCTCATTTCTGCATGAAGAGTGATTTTGTTTGACTTACTGAATCTCAAAATTTTAAATACATTTAAAGGTGCTAATACTATTACTAGTTATACTTTGTTTTGGTTATTTTATTTCGATGAATAAATTGTCTACGTAGATTACATTATCTATGTAGTCTACACAGTCTCGTGGCCTACATGTATTTTATGTGTAGAAAACATGTGCAGAGTTAAAATTATAGTCTACAGCACAACTCTGACTATCACACTATGGGGGATTTTTAACATGATTTCGTGAGTCGACCAACATTTGATTCACATACATTCCCAGAGAATCTGAATCTTGCACAAAGGTCGACCTTTCCCTTAGTTTTTTAAATCCTACATCCACAGTTCCTACCAAGAAAGAAAAACGTCTATTACACACTTTATGCTAATTACAATAATTAAAAGTGGCAAAGGGGAAGCAAGAAGTGTTAAAGCTTTTTTAAAAAAGGTAAATAAAAGAGGATAGAAAAATTGTACCAGCTGGATTTTATAATTGAAGTGCCCTTACAAAATAAAGCTTAAAAAATAAAATTTCAGATCTATTTGCAATTCAATTAATTTTAGAGTTACCCCCTACCTATTTGAAACTTTTATACCATCCTACATCCATAGTCAAACAACAAAATCATTATATTTCCATTTACATATAATGTGAACTTTATTCAGCGTTCACAACATAACATCCCACGAAAAATATTTCGAAGACTGGATTAAGAAGAATAGGTGCGGATATGTGACGTTCTTGTTATGACCACGCACATATACCACGTCTCGCCACTGACTAAACCCTAATCTTTTTGGTGACAAAAGATCTGGAGCAACTTACAGAATTGAGGAATGAGGAAACCTTGCTGGAAATCGTTCCCATCATCCTCGCTTCATGTTAAAGTCATGAAGAATGATTGTGATAAAACGTATCTTATAGATTTAGGAAACCTGGTATGTAAACTTACTTTTTTTTCTCATTAAATACTCAATCTCGACAAAAGGTGTTGCTTGAAAGCTGGAGTTCCCGATGACAGGTCATAACTTCCGTTTCAACATGCCATATGAATATCAACAAAGGTTTTTAAATGTCCACATCAAGCAACATATCAGACTTGAGTGACCAGTTCTGGCGATACAATCGAAGGGAAGTCGCAGTACATCTTTGGTGCGCAGAGTATTTCGCAGTCCAGTACACTTTTAAGCCTCCATTTGCGTTTTTTCAATGCTGTTGCACTTCTCTTCGGAATTATTGTCACGATGATAGCAAAGGTATTCGTAATAAAAATGGCAAGGAAAGGCGGGCAGGAGCGGGGTCAGTTGACGCAGCACAGAGCTACGAGAGTGAAAAGGAGCAAGGTGGATTCGGGCAGTTTGGCGTAAGGTAGGGCAAGTGAGAGCGTGGCACACTACAAGCAAAATTCATTCATTTTCCTGCCTCAATAGATGAATATGCATTAAAAGGGCACGGTTTTTCCCAACTAATTAAATTTATGCCAAAAATTATGTTGTTTAATATTTATTCTTTCATTTCCCGTTTTCATTGGTAAATGGCAGCGGTACAAGTAATCAGCATTCAAGAACAACTGCTTCAAGAGTGATGTACCAGTACAAATAGATGACCAGGAGCCTTCAAGAACAACTTCAAATAGCTACAACGCAATGCATCGGTAAAATCTACTACTATAGCAACTACCCATTTTATCTGGCATCTGAAGAGCATATGAATCACCAGCAGCTATCTTCCACTTTCAAATCTAAGGCCTGACTTTTAGATTCTAAAATCTTGACCAAGGATTTCGCCCGGGGTAATTTATTTTAGGCAACCCATCAGGCAAACTTTTCTGCAGTCTTTCGGTATAGGTAGTTTGTCTATAGTATAAAAAATATTCGATGAGCGAATAATAGAGTAATTCAAGTAACACCTTCAGTCTTAATAAATTTAACAAAATCCTGCTTTATCAAAAATTTCCTACCGTTTTAAAAATGCACTGGACATGGCTAGTATACAATTAAGTGGATTAATTTGCAGTATATCTTTAAAACTTTGGTATGTTCTGAACAAAAAATGTCAAGATTTCACTATGTAAAAAAAATTAAGGAAAGAATTTATAAACATAAAAACTCTTCCAAGAACAATATTTGCCCAAAGAAAATTTTACAATCTTTCTGGTTTTCACCAAGAATTTTAGGAAAATTTCACAGTACGAAATACTGGAGAAGTTTTATTTATTTTCTTAACCACTGGATTAGTTCTTTCGGAAGAGATTTACAAAAATAAATTCCTAGTTTTTACTAAAAAAAAAAGGCAATGTCATAACTAACATAGTCGGTGTGCAAGACTACTTCAATATCGAATCCCAGAAGTCTTTCTCGTATTTTGTGACGTGCTGCACATTCCGTAAATTCATACGGTGCAAATGCTGCTGGCTTAACACCGGCAGATGGGTTGTACTTTGCATTAATTGCTTTACATTTTTTTGCTTCCATGAATACATCACACGTTCTAGAAAAAAATCACTTCAACTGAAAAGCGAGATCAAACTACCTCTTCGGAATACCATATACCTGTATGTTCACATTTTCCCAGAACATGACGCCGAACAAAGGATGAATTGCTCTAAAGCTATAGATTGTGTCGCCATTTCTTGCTTCACTAGCTTCTAAGAGGTTTTATCCTTATCTTCATTACTACACACACCTATCCGTCATTTGTCCAGATAACTTTCACAAATTCAACTTTGGCTCTGACGTAAGCACATCACTAGTAACTTCATGGATATTAAAGATTTCTTCTTTCAGTTATGCCCAAAACTAACTAATGCGGGCTCTCAAAATATCGGAAAACAATTTAACAATGAACTAACAACTTCTCTAGGGGTCCTATTTTCCGTAGTTTCAAAGATTTATTTTGGGTGCCTACATAGACTGAAGAGGAACATTCACGAAAACTATTACACTAAAATCATATGGAATGTGGACATTGTGAAGAACACAGGAAATTTGTTCGAAATATTTGAGAGTATATCAAGACAAAAATTAGGTTAGTTAGTTAGTTAAACTGAGAAGAAACTTATTGGAAGTGATAGAGAAAGGTATTTGAAAGGTCTTCCAAGACACAGGATGGTTTCCAAAGTAATTATGTTATAGATGGAACCATTGACGAGCAAACGGGAAGAAGAGAATACAAATTTGCATGCTTCTAATGGCATACATTCTTTAGTGTTCGAAAATGTCACGTAGTGGTAGTCATGGTGGAAATAATTTATTATAATATAAATTATTTCCACCATGGTGGTAGTATTGTTTTCTTTTCTTTCGTGACCGACATATGGAGAATGACAAGCCAGGATAATTGAGTATGCTTATCAATATATATATATATATATATATATATATATATATATATATATATATATATATATATATATATATATATATATATATATAGCCTTTACCTTACTAGTGGCGTTTTACATCGTTAACCTCACTGTTATCAGCTGACGTTCTCTGACCCTCAGTTACCCCTGTCTCTTTGAAATCTCACGCGGTTTATTTCTTTCCTATTCTGACCAGTTCATACAAATTGCCTACACATTTGCATAAGAAACCTTACGTTCTAATATGCCCGAAGTGACCTCTATTCACTTCAGGGCAGCCCTGAGCGAGCTGCAATAGTTTTCTGAATTATTAAAAACTTCATTTATCCATTTCAGAACATCTGCACTGCGTGCAGCAATCTTCATTACATTACTTTTTAAAAGTAGCTCCAGAGAAAATCAAATAATATTAAATCAAGTGGGTTCGCAGGCCAAGTAACGGGGAGGCGTGCATAGGGAAGTGTCTAAACGTAGAACAAAACCGTCGTGTGCGCGTGTGCGCGTGTGCGCGTGTGCGCGTGTGCGCGCGTGCGCGTGTGCGCGTGTGCGTGCGCGTGTGCGTGCGCGCGTGCGTGCGCGTGTGTGTGCGCGTGTGTGCGCGCGTGTGTGTGCGCGTGTGTGTGCGCGTGTGTGTGCGTGTGTGTGTGTGTGTGTGTGTGTGTGTGTGTGTGTGTGTGCGCGCGCGCGCGCGCGCGCGCGTGCGCGCGGGGGGCAGGCTGTGCGATTGTTCTATTAAAATTTAATTTAAGGATTTTTGCGAACTTCCTGACAGGTCTAGTGTTCTTCGTTTCGGAGCAATGTTAGCCGATGACAAAAATAAAATCTCAGAGGAATTTAAATGTGTTGCAAAAGCATGAATACCTTAGTGCTTCATATTGCTTTCTAATTTGTAACTTCGCAAATGCATCTGCCCTTACTTCAATACGGTAACCTGCGGCACTGCAGTGCGTAAACATTCAACGTTTCCTTAGCACCTATGAAAAGGTATTTTAATAGATATGTCCCGCGATCTCGAGACAGCGTATGGGACAGCAACGCGACATTGAAACAAGCAAGTAGGAAAAAAAGAATAGAATAGTACCAAAATGACAATTGAGTATGGCCCCAAAAATCAATTTCATACATCTTCGAAGGGAGGTTTCTTAAAACTGCCAAAGAACGTTTTTAACACAGGTTACGATAGCTATTTTTTCTCGGTCTGATACACCTGTTTACAAAATTAAAGTAGAAACACTTTTATTCAAAATGCATATTTTTATAATTTCATTTCACGATAGTCTGTCCAAGCGCTGAAAACCCTTTTCACCCTCTGACATTATCTAGCATCGGCACTTTTTACGTCATGCTTGAAAACTGCCATTTAATTAAGTAATTTGTATTGTTAAATGATTAACACTCCACTACTTTCAGAACCAGTAGGAAAGTTTACTCTCGAGGTATTTGTATATTCGGGACTCGTTAGCAAAAGATGTCTAGGGAATAGTAAGATACAATACGTTCTGTTCCATACAATTTATTCATCAAGAATTTTCACCAATAATATACAATCTATGAGTAAATTAAGATTCACAAGAAACAAAACTAAAGAAAATAATGTAGATAAATCCTAAAGTATATAATTTCCTCAAGTAAACTTCAGGATACAATATTTAGACCATAATTATAGAGCACGGTAGTAAGGATTCGCAGTACATTGCCCACTATCACAAAAATATACTGTATAATTTTGTTTTTTCAAATTAAATTTGTCGTATTAATCGCTTGCACATGTCGTTGTATTAATCGCTTAGCGAATCTCCGACTGAAAACAATTTACTTAAACATACCGAGTGTACATTTCGGCTATCCTGCAAATGTGGACGATTTCTGACCTACTCTATTAGGAAATTTCCCTTCAATGGAGAAAGGCTTCTCCTGACGCGAGTGATGTTTACCGAGAGGCGATAATCCGGTTCTTACGCAAAACATCTGTGGAAGCTATGGCTGTTCACGCGAACTTCGACTGTCGCGACAACCTCTATAGATTGAGGAAAGAAAAGATGGATGTAATTCTTAAGACCTTGTTCATCCACCACCATTCCTTGAACAAATAATTGTTCATCACGAACTCCGTGTGTGGGGAGATTTAATAAATAACCGCATGTCAGTACCTGTCATAACTAATAAGTAAAATTTATTCAAGTGCTCGCGCGGTATATGCAAATATAAGCAATTTTGGATAATATTAAGTATTCCTGACATTATGCCACTATGTAAGTGGCACTTTGTACACATACACTATTACACAATAATATCTTAATATATACCATAAATATATTATACACTATAATATATCTTAATTTATTCATCACAAGCCAGATTGCATGTACATGAAAAGCAACAAAAATAGTTTTCTATTTATCTAAATACTGGCAAGATTTATGGACAAACCATTACGTATTAGGCGAGTTGAAATGTTTAAATTTATTCCTATTTGAAAGTAAATATTAGGAGTGTAGTCGCTAAGTAAAAGACGTTTCATACACAATTTTATCTACAATGATAGTGATATTTATTACAACTAACAAATAGCGCAATGTTTCATTGCCCTCTGAGGGTTTTTACACAGACCCAGAAGGGCTAACACAGACTTCTTAACTTTCTTTGATTACCGAAGAATGAAAATCTATAGCCCTTGCTGCATTTAAAACTTCCATTAACCGTGAAACACATTTTAGATAGGTAGACTTAATCTATGTAAGTGGGAGACGAAATCTTACACTACACAGTTTCTCAGAGATAAGAAACCTAATCACTTCGTATACATTGGTGCACGGGTTCCTATTTCCCTTAAGCGGAAATGATTAATATTAGTGTACCCGTGCGAGTACTCTCGCATATTAAACTGCATTCCCTCTCCTTCCATTTTCATATTAAGAGGAAAATTTGTTAAAATGTTGTAATTTATTTAAATTCCAATGTATTTATAGAATATTTAATAAAAACCCTGAAATTGATGTTTGAAACAAATTTTTAATAAACATTTATTGAGTGTTCTAGACAATCAATTCACAACTCTTTCTTAAAAATATTTGAAGCAATTATATATTTTTTCTTGACAGCTTTTCGCTTTCCTTAATAGTCAAAAATATTAGAGACTGTTTTTACTCTTGAAAAAGCTACGTTAAGTTGATCATGCGAAAATACAGCATCCGGCAAGTTCTACCTTGCTCTTTGGAATATTATTCAACTTTATTACCGAACTGGGAGGTACACCCGTGCAACAATTCTCTAGAATATCAAGGAATTAGTTTACTTTCACATACATTTGCAGATTATGCACGTCTAAGAATATGCAGAAATGTATATATCATATATAGATTACATATAAGGGAAGTGTAAGACCTCCGGCCTCAAAATTCCAGATTTTTGGGCCCTAGAACATTTTGTTTAGGAATTATTAAAATATATATTAAAAATTCTACCAGGGTTGCAGGTTGCATTTCACATTATATATTTAGATGCTTTTTTCAAGAAATCCTCCATATTTTTAAAGTCAAAGTGCAATTCGCCACGTCTTCGTGAAATTATTTTCTTACAGTCTTCTTTAAAAACATTGGTTGCTTCGGAGTGCCACAAAATTCATCTACACTACTGAAATAATATAGGAGAGGATTTTATATAATTTAAACAAAATATGATGTGATATAGTAGCATCTGGACTATCGTATACTTTAAGATCTATAATTGCACCTTTGTTTAAGAAAGATTTAATATAAATTTCATCTAACATTAACTACGCAATCTGATTCCTGTAATGTTCTTCATTTTTCTCTAATGCAATTTCAAATATTCTCCTCCGCTTGCTCTTGCTGTGGGCTAGTCTTATATCCCGAAAACATTTCTTAACTATTCGTAACCGTGGAGAGAACATCACTATTTCCTCAAAAAATTGTATGTGTTTGGGGGAAAAACAATACTGCAGAAAGGCAAATCAGCACTATAACACTGTTAAAAGATTTGTTAATCATTCTGATTAATAACAAAATAAACTTGCTTTTACATAACGTCTAGATATTTTACTAACATACTTAAAATGGCACAGTACTCCATGTACTACGACAAAAGCCGTAGTTTTCTTGCAAAAAATTATGCAAACAGCACCTGTAGATCACGGCAAACTAAATGAACGGTTGCACTACACGCATAAAAAAACATCTTCATCGATATCCAGCAACTTCTAGTTCTTGCTGCGAGAGAGAATCTTCAGTTAGTGATTATACAAATAAACCTCACCCGTCGGCGCAAACCACGGTACACAAGATACAGAAATCTTAGCCTTCTAAGCGTGACTTCACAAATGACTGTCTCCAGCGCCAAGGCCTTATATAGGTGGCATTGGGCAAAATCTGTAAGCGCCGGTCCAGGGAAAGTGTAATACAGTGTCTAATAATCTCTTATTCTGTAAATTACGGTATGGGAAACCTTTATTTGAAGCCTTTGGTCTCAATATGCCAGGTTTTAAGGTCCTGGAACGCTTAGCTTAGGAGTTATTTAAGTATATATACTTTGACAAGGGCGCCAAATGTTGTGGGTTGCATTTGACGTGAATATTTAGATGTGTTTTATCAAATCATATCAACAATATCTTCCAAAAATTGCATTTATCTCTCCTTCTGAAATTTATTAAAAACCTGAAGACCAGGAAAAACACCTGGTATTGACAATAGTAATACAAATATGTTTAAAGAATTAAATAAAAAATCTATAGCATCTCTAACTGCATTATTTAATACTGCACTTAGACTTTATTTTTTTCCTAAAGATTGGAAAATTGCTGCCATATTGCCCTTTTGTAAACCAAGAAAGGATTCTCATTTACCTTTTCAAAATTAATTCTATTTTTCTAAGCAATTTTTCATCATAGTCTGCGTCCCACAAGGTTCATGTTTATTGCCCCCTCATTTCAACATATACATACAATATACTTATCCGACATTTCGATTCTACATTATTACGAGAGATGCACATTTGCAGATGACACTGCTCTCTTCACAGCTCATTCTCATATTTTATGCGCAAACGACAATCTTCAAAGTTATTTATTATTACACACTGAATAGTCTGTTAAATGGAAAATTAAATAAACTTTAAAAAATCACTAGCAAAAATATTTACTTTGCGTAAACCCACAACCCCTCTTCCACACACCATAACAAATATTAATATTCTTCTGTTCAAAATGTACTTCTGTTAAATATTTAGCTGTCACTTACGATACAATACTAAATTGGAAAACCGTATCAAAAGTACAATAGAAAAAACATACAATAATATTTTCAAATTGTATCCTATTATAAATTCTAATTCCACTCTCAGTATTGAATATGGATTACTAATTTATTCATCTATTATAAAACCCGTTAGTTAACATTTCAGGAAAACACAATATAGCATTCAGGAAATGTACAAGGAAAGATGAAAAGGGGCATTTATAACAGTGCGAGTTTGAAAGTGTGCGAGGGAGGGTGAGAACGTGCATGTCAGGAGCATGCGTGACTAAGGCACCACTGGTGTGAATTTATAAAAGCCCAAACGAAATAAACCTTTTCTTACACGGAACGTATGAGACAATGAAAAAAAAATCGAGGAGAAAGCAAGAGGTCATGTGGGAGACAAGCGGATTAGAGATACGAAATAAGGGAGACGGCATGTGCGGGATTAATTGATTGATTAATGATTCCGCACGCCATCTGCTAAAGTCGTTAATCTAAGTGTAGGGCAGGTTTTTATCGCGAGAGGAGACGGTGATCTTCCTCGCTGGGTGGCGAGATCCGGCGTCGACCTACCTGTCGACTTGCGGGTTTTTCCCAACCAGGAGTCTCCCACCAGGAGTTACCCAACCAGGAGTCTCCCACCAGGAGTTTCCCAACCAGGAGTCTCCCCTCCCATCGCCCAGTCTGGAAGAACTCTAAGCCCCCGACTTACCTTCCAGTACGTGTGGTAGTGTAGTGCATGTACGTTTAAGTGTGTGTAAATAAGGGGTAAGAATAGGACGAAACCGGTAGCGGTAGCTCAGAGCATCAACTGATGTCTTTGCAGCGCCTCTAACCGGGAGGTCCTAGGTTCGAGTCCTGACGGCGGCAGGATTTTCGACACTAGCTTCTCAGCTAGGTCGAATTCAGCTGCTGTCTGGAGGAGAATTCTAGCGGCCGGCTGCTCTGATCGGTAGTTTTCCGTGGTTTCTCCGATCAACACCAGGCGAATGCCGGAGCAGTACCCTACCAAACGGGCCACGGACCGCGCGCGATCTGTCCTTCCTCTTTCTAGTCCTATCCTCTCCCCTTACACACACACACTTACACTAACATGCATTACACTACCACATATCCCGGGAGATCGGTCGGGAGCTTAGAGCTTGTCCCGGCTGGGGCGGTGCCCTGCTGGTGGGAGAGTCCTGGGTAGGGGGAAACCCCACTAGCCGACGGTAGGTCGGTGCCGGATCTCACCATCCAGCGGGGGAAGATCACCGCCATCTCCCGAGAAAAAAGCATGCACGACACTAACGGGACTAATGACCGAAGCAGTTGACGCGCCCGGAAACACGAAAAAATCAATCAATCAATCAATAGGACGAAGAAGAAGGATCGCGCGCGGTCCCTGGCCCGTTAGTTAGAGTGCTGCTCTGGCATTCGCCTGGTGTTGATCGGAGATACCACGGAAAACTACCGATCATAGTGACCGGTCTAGAATTCTCCTCCAAACAGCGGCTGAACTCGACCTAGCTATCTAGTTAGTGTTGAGGATCCTGCCACCGTCGGGACCCGAAACGTAAGACCTCCCGGTCAGAGGAACTACAATGACATCAATTGATGCACTGAGCCACATAAGCCAATTATTGTTTCGTGTCGAGAGTGGCGTTCATATCCTGTTCTTAGCGGGAGTCTTTTCTTTCAGATTAATGTATTTCAAAATTGCGAGATTCTTCCATTGCGTTTTGTTACGTTTATAGGGAGTACACTAGTAAATAGTAGAGACATGCACTCACATCGATAGTAAAAACAAGGTTACAAATTGTATTATAAAGTTGTTGATTTGTTGTATTATAAAAAGTTGAAGAGTAGGTCACGTCGTTTGCAACCCATTTGTGTAGCTGTCCCTGCGAAATATTTATGAGGATAGCTGCAGATTCTTCCAAGCCATTCGCTATGCTCAAGTTATGGCGAGAACCCAAAATTTTCCTTGTTGAGAGGAATTGAAAGAGCTATCAATCACCTCTGAAAATGCCATAAAACAAAACAAAAAACAATAAAGAAACGCATTTTAGGTGCAAAATCCTCCCCTCAAAACATGCTTTTTTTTCTCGATTATATTGTACAAATATTAAGAAAAGGCCACTTGCCGACCAGTAGACCGAGTCGTGTCGAATGACACATTTACCCCAATTGGTGAACCGGAAAAGGTATAACCGTGACACAAACGAACGGACTTACGATGCCGTCACGGACTTTGCAAACGCAGTGTCAGCGCGTCAAAGAAAGCGCTGGAAATTCGAATTGACAATTTTGATTTTTTTGGCAATTTTAGAAAATACAGAGAGTTTGCCGAAAATGGGACCAGCATAAGTTTCTTTATCCTTCTTTGCTCTATGTATGTATGTCAATACTTTGGCGCAATAGCCTCTGACGAAGCCTGGGTCATCAGCGGCGTCCCGGCCTTGCGGCTATGGGTTACAGGGTAAGTGTGGTTGGCACGTAGGCATCCCTACGCCGTGTTCGGATCTCAACCTGAGAAGTGAGTTTTCTCGTCGTCACACAGCAACATACGAGTATACTGGGACATTTCAAGGAAAACGCACAATATAATCTTGGCCGACGGGGAATCGGATCTGGGTTCTCGAATGGAAAGCGAGCACGCTGACCAATGAGCTATCCGCGAGGGCTTCTTTGCTACATATATTATGTAACAAATTCAAAGAAAAAATTGAAGCCGTTTTTAAGAAAATAACTATTTAAAATGAAAAAGTTTCCTTTGTATGTTTTAACAATTTTAAAGTTTTGCAATTTCCCAAAAAATAGAGATTTCAACGAAAATGAGGCCAGGGGCAATTCTTACGTGTTCTTCACGCTGTCCGTGGACAAAGTTTCTCCAACAATAAAAATATCCGTTTCAAACTTACGAGGCCTTGAGTTTGTTCAGATCGATAGGGGAATATCAATTTTGGAGAAAATCGGCTAAACGATTTAGACGTTAGCGTTGACCTCAGACGGGCAGACAGACGTTTTACCGTCAATCTATGTTTCGTTGTTAAGGACTCACATAACACAGATTCTGACTGCATACTGTGTTTGAGGAAGTAATTTAATAGATATATGAACAAAATTCATCTTTTCCGTTACCAGGCCCGTTACCAAAGTTTCTTTTTTCGAAAAATCACCGTTTTCCCGCAGCTCTACAATACTTTCTCTACATTGCGTAAGCATTAGAGAAAGTATTGCAGAAAAGTATTTGCAGAAAGTAAAACAGTTAAATATTTCAAAAATAAGGCAAAATCGTACGCGAAAAAATACTGTGACGGACCGGGGTTCCGATCCTGTGCATCAGTACATTTATTGAAGGGGTCAGGGTTTCTTTTTTGCGAATGGGCTCCGGGGTGGGGTAAACATTGATACGACTTCCAAATATAATTAACATACACAACTTTATTTCAATAATTATACAATAACCTTGTAACTCTTTTGGCTTGGACCCTGATACCTCGAATCACTGTCTTACTCGTTTACATAGTAGTCAAAATATTCGAATATGATACCAAATTCAACCTGCTGGTCGTCTGGCAGCGTTGTTCATGTCCGGTTCATGCCCACCAGACGTTCGGCACCCCTCGGCGTTGGTCGGCTGCTGCTTCGGCGTGTCCGTGGAGCGACCGTGGCGTCGCTGCCTCTATCCCTCCGCGTGTCCAACTGTCCTCGGTTCGGCGTTGCTCGTCTCCGGATTACACCAACTGTCTCGTCCAGTCACCTCAAATATGAATTTCACTCACTATGCTCAAAATTACGATGCTGCTTCTTACGTCATATTACTATTACGCCACACGATTCTCCTACCGGCTTTCACATCGTCATTCACAGTCGTTAGCTTCCACTCACTGATCACGTTATATATGCAGTCCTTGCCCCAATTACTCTCGTCGAACCTCTCACGAATGCGTCGCCTACACTTTACTAATATCTTCGCTATTGTATTGTTCACTCACGAGTTTCTGATATCACATCTTACGCATCCGGCATTAAATATTCAGCTACGTCCCGCGCAACACGTGCGCTCCCCTACACTGCCTAGTTCTTACTACTCTGCTCTCGCCTCCCCATCCGTTAACTCTCGTGCGTCGCGGGACCCCCTCTCGCGCTAGGCGGGAGCCGCCAACTGACGCGCCATCCGAATCGTAGAGGCCGCTTTGCGTTTCGTCTGGAAACGCGGCGCGTTTCAATACTGTGGCTACCTGTACGAATAAATGTCACCGCCTTGCAAAGACGTGATCTACTGCTCCTCGAGACTGGCGGTGACTGCCGCAGCCTTTGATGCTCAGCACTGCATTGGAAGATGGCTGCACTACAGAGTGTACGCGAGCCACTAGGCCCCACTTTGCTTTCTATGCATATAAGAGCTCTAAGCTAATGAGTTAAGGTTCGGCCTGCAGCCGACTAGCTTAAGGCATCATGTTTTGTATAATAAACATATCAGGGTTGGCCAATTTCAAAACTGTAGCTAATAGGCTCGGCTTTCCTTTTCCGTACCTCTACAAAAGAGCAAACTTAATAAGAGTTAACTTAAGCTAACTTAACTATTATCTCGTGGCGCAGAGCGAAGTCGTTCGCCGGTCACCAAGGAGTCCAGTTTCGATACCCGTCGAATCCCCAAAATTATCACCTCGTTACAAGACATTGAAACAGATTTATGAGACATTTCTTTTAAATATTGTATCTTGTACACCTTCATCGTGTTATTTTAGGTTGGTTACCGTTGAAAATTGTCACTTTGTACCTATTTCAAAATGTTTCTCAACACTTCTCGCTCTCCATGCAACATGGCGGTCAGTGTCTGATTTGGCACTTCAAACGAAGTGCTCGTGCTGTGGTCACGTGGTTCGTGACTCAAACTGGCAATGCGCAGAACCAGCTAAAATCGGTGCACCGGAGGAACCCACTCATGTATTTCCAGCATGATGCAGGATATTCTGAAACTTGGAATCGATTTCTGTTACTCGATTTTCATGCGACGCGAAAAGGTATCATTCCAAATAATAAAGAAGAGAGGTTCCCCCGAGAGGGTATTTATTGTTATTTAGTCTTTATTGTATTTACTAAGCGATTTTTCATTTTTTGAACACTTCTCTACATGATAGCACAGCTTAAAGACGCACTTTTCTCTAGACTTATGAAAAACTTCAAATATCATGTCGATACCTCTTTGCGTCGCGTAAAGATTGGATAACGGAGTTGGAAATTCTTCTCCTGCATGTCACTCCATGGAAAGGACGGGGTTCCCTGTTTACAGCCTGCTTGGCCGATTGTCACTCAGACCCCGCGCGCGTCCTTTCAAAAAGTATCAATGATAACCATGATTAATTTATGACATTTGGAATAATTATCTCTTCATTTTTATTGACTTATATGACCACAAAATTGTAGTATTCTCAAAGGATATTGCACACACGTAATCTTACCCTTCTTTAGTTGAATTTTATTGATCATTAAGAAGCGGTATGTAATGGGTGGAATTTTGAGTCTTTACAATGTATAATGGTAATTGCTGGTTGATGTTACCGTATAATATTATTAACTCAAATGTACGTGATATAAGTAAAAATTATTTTAGATTTCGCCTTTAATTTCGAGTCGTCATTACTTGGAATTTTAATTTCAGCATGCATTATTTTCATGAAAATCAGACCTATAAATCTCCCTAGACTTTATTTTTAAAACTAAAAACAGATGAAAAATCACGAGGGCAGAAGTATTTATGTACTACTAAATATCTCTGGAAAATTTCACGGTGATCGCATGCGTTTTCCTAAAACGAACAAAAGCAAGAAACAAATAGTTATTAATCCCTCATTAACAAGTAGTTATTACTCCCACTCTTGTTATTTTCTCAGTAAATTTGTAGGATGAATTTAATTAAAAAAACTGAAGTAGGACGAATTCTTTGTGAAAGGATTCGCCTTCTTCTGAGTAGGTTTTCATTTAGTATGATTGTTTGAAGAGTTAATATATGTCGAATAAAAACACAGGAAATCGGTATGAAAACATTACAATGAGCAAGATGTAGAAGATCTTTTTTATAAGAAATGACTAAAAATGTAACTCTACACTTAAAATGCGTACGTTTTATTTAATGAAAACACTCTTAACTAAACGTGGCCCTTAAAATTTAACAATAGTATATTTTTGGTTTAATTTTGGATTCGAAAGCCCCGTATTAATATAAAAAATCAGTTAAATCTTCAGGATGCCCAGACACGGCAGTTATTGCACACAACATTGTGATGTGCTCCCGCGCGCGCAATCTTGACAGGAAACGTGGATTACAAACAGTGACCTTTTCCGTTTCCTTCTTACCATCATACAGATAATACTGAAACGTGGAAACGTTTTATGTTTTCCGATTTTCATGCGACAGGAAGAGATATCGCATGGCTACTGTGTTTTCGCGTCAGAATTCTTGGTGACTACGTGATGTAAATAACACAATCAGAGTGGTTTGGGCGGGCTTTGCAACACAATGGACTATGATGATAAAATTAATTGTAATTAAAACATTAATTAATTTATTTATTTATTTAGTTTTCAGGACATTGAAAACTTTGAAAAGGTACTTAGCTAGTAGTAATAACAAGTGAGTGATTATTTGGTCCATGACTCAGGAACGCCTGGAAGTATGTCAACCAAATCTGGTACGAAGATTACTTATTATAAAATATATACCGTGGGAGTGTAAGACCTAGGGTTGGGTTGGAAAGTAGATGTTATGTAAAATGAAGATGAGTTGCGTACCTGGAATACATCTTATAAGGGTGGGAAGGTGCGGGGAGGGAAGGTGGGGCTGTTTAATAATATATTGTGATAATTGAATACTAGGGACAATACTGGGTAATCAGACAAACGAATCTAATGGTAATTTTTTGCACGTAAATGCATTTTTTAAAAATCTTTTACAAGATTCCGTTTGTTAAATGTTATCTGGAATTGCCCTTGCGTCCGGTTAAAATACAATATTCTCACAAGATCCTTAAATTTCTTGAGGAAACATACCATCACCTTTTTCACCACTCCCACTGAGTCTACTGATTTGACTGTTTTTTTTTTGTGTTTCCAGGCGCGTCAACAGCTTTGGTCATTAGTCCCGTTAGTGTAGTGCATGTTATTTTCTCGAGAGATGGCGGTGATCTTCCCCCGCTGGATGGCGATATCCGGCGCCGACCTACCGTCGGCTAGTGGGGTTTCCTCCTAACCAGGACTCTCCCACCAGCGGGGCACCGCCCCAGCCGGGACAAGCTCTAAGCTCCCGACCGGTTTTCCGGAATATGCGGTAGTGTAGTGCATGTTAGTGTCTGTGTGTGTAAGGGGAGAGGATAGGACAAGGAAGAGGAAGAACAGTTCACGCGCGGTCCGTGGCCCGTTTGTTAGGGTACTGCTCTGGCATTCGCCTGGTGCTGATAAGAGAAATCACGGAAAACTACCGATCAGAGCAGCCGGCCGCTAGAACTATCCTCCAGACAGCGACTGAATTCGACCTAGGTGACAAGCTAGTGTTGAAAATCCTGCCTCCGTCAGGACTCGAACCTAGGACCTCCCGGTTAGAGGCGCTGCACTGAGTCTACTCATTATCTTTACTTTATAGTACCAAGTTGCTATGGTAAGTTGCAATACAATGGTTACAATGGTTGGACGTCAAAATAATATATCAGATTATTATCGAACATATTTTACGTTTTCTTAAGCTCTCGGTTTTCAGATGATGCTCCCTGCCTTCACTCGAATCACTTCACTATCTTTGTTAATCACCATAGTAACCTTGATAACATTTCTTTAGTATAAACATATTCAGGTTTTACAAAGTTCAGTTCACACTCTGCATTTGGATTGTTGTTGGATTAATATAAACTTAATGCTAATAACTTAATGATAAAAATTACATTTTTCAGGGAGGAACCCTTTTTAGGGAGACCTCAGAGAAGTTAGATTTCGGACAACTTTATAAGAAAGATAATGAAGGGAAATCTATTTTTAATACGGGTATCATGAGTGGGATTTGTCTCTAACCAGAGGAGACATTTTCTGTTAACTTGAGATAAGCCCAGATAAAACTGTCCGGAGAGACAAGTAATATGGTTTTCAATAGTTTCGAGTCGGAATTCATTGTGCGGATGTTGGTTGGAAATAAACCATGGTGCATTTATAATTTTACGGAGAAAGTGGTTTTGAACGATCTATTGCTTTTTCGTGTTCTATCATGCGGCACTTATCCAAAGATAACAAAAATATAATAGTAGTAGTCTAAGTATGGTTTTGAATATATTTAAGGCTACGATACATTGACGTTTGGCTGACCTGCTCATTACTAGACATGGAGGAGTTTTGCTTTAGCCTGCAATATTTAATTATTTATACGCTGTTTCCAATCTTGAAGCGTAGCTGGTTATCGTTGTCTCTTTACCATTATCTGCATGTAACAACAGGGTATCATGTTAAAAGATGGCGGGTTATCGTTGTCAGTTGTCTTCTCTTAGCAAAGGGGCATTATGATAGAAGACCGTAAATAAACAAGCAGAATTATTTGCAAGGTCATGGAAACAAGTTCGAAAGATTCTCAGGTCTACGAGAAAGTTGGTTTATGCAAATGTATACATGTTATGCTAGGAACATTAGTAGTAACAACTTCTAAGTGTTAAAGAAGTTGTAAATTGTGAACTGTAGACAGAAGTCTTGAAATTTAAAAAAAGTTATTTATTTTGTTGTTGAGAAAGTCCATTAAAGAAGAAGCGATCGACGGGAAGTCGACGAAAACGCCAGTGTGACGCTCTGACGATTGAGACGTTACAAACTTGACCCCTGCCTCCTTTGACCCGCTGTGACCCCGCTGTCTCGTAAGCCCATTGCGGCCGATACCTGCAGGGGGGCGTCGCTGGTGATCGTAAGCTAATGTGGCAGGGATCTCAACATTAGAGCTGGATGCACAATTGCAATGCTTTGAAGTGCTGAAAATCGTGACGGTCGTTGTTCATTAGATTGGCTGCGGTGAATGTCCACCTACAGACTTTCTTACGAGTTAAATGTGTCTTGTGTGTTCTTACTGATGCTTACAATCGTCTCTCACAAAGGAAATGCCAAAGTATTGCTTAACATTCGGTTGTAGAGAACGCCAACAAACTGTAAACTAGATGCGAATGTTATTGGTTATGATATTATTTGGTAGCCTTTACTAAATATTCTTTTTTTAGGTTTCCGACGACTATTATTTGTTATAAGTCGGTCTAACAAAATTATTAAAAATACTCAAAACAATAACACTCTCATGTGTGAATGTTAAAAATCCTCCACAAAATGAAAGAATGTATTTTGTTAAAGTATTGTAGGTAAATTGCAATTTCAAAGTATTAAAAATTGGTTACTTTCGAAATTTTATTATGTTTTAGTGAACATAAAAGAGAATAAATATTAAAAATTAGAATTAGATGATAATTCTTGCTCTTTGGTTCTGAGATAGCTAGGACAGAATAGACGTTCACCATCATGGCGGACCGTCACAATTTCTGAGAGCAGAGTGTGGTCTCCAGTCAACACTAGAGCTCACCCCTTGGCAACACTTGAACCTTGGAACAGGTGTAGTGGCGGCCAGGTTGCGTTTCAAAGCAGCCTGTAGACGCATTGCTTATAGTTCTTACTCCCACTTGCAGTTGAAGTATGAATGAGGCCACATTCATACTTCATTTACATATACTAACAGGAGTGGAGAGAACTGGGAAGGATATAGGTTTTTGAATGCGATAAATAGTGATTTGGCTTAAAATTAAAGCATCAGGCGGGATTCGAACCCGCGACCTTCCGAGACAAGACTGCCAAGGCTCTCACGACTAGGGATGGAAAAAAACTTGGATGTTTTTAATACATCGATATTTTCAAGCAGAAATATCGATATTATAACATAATTGTTTTGCTTTCGATGTTTTCTTCAGATATATTTGAGTAGAACATCGATGTTAAAAGAATTCTCACGATATAAATAAAATTTCCAGTATTTTATTTGTGGATTGTTCGTATGCAACAGCCATTGCAACTGTCACTATTGGTGATCCACAGGTGGAACGAAACTGTTCGCTATAAGCAACCTTTTTTGTGTTATTACCTTTTTGATTATTTTGTACGTGGTAATATCATTAAACTACAATTTGAACCTTGACTACATTATGAGAATGGCGACATGGTGGCGACTATCTTAGAAATACTTATCCTTTTTATAGGAAGACCGAGATTAGAAAGAATCGATTCAAAATTAATTCCAATTGTGTAGTAGCTGGAAACAGGTGAAAAATCGTTGTTTAAGAAATATCCTCTACACTAACGCCATGGTTCTGCATCTCCGGTATGCTACCAAAATTGAATTTCGTCAATTTATCTTAATACAATGCCATTTAATTTGTATTTAATTAATGAAAGATATCAAATGAGAAATTTGATAATGTGTTTTAAATATGTTATGAATACAATATATTACAGTATACGTATTCAGAATACAAAATATTATTCTGTATTTTCTTTTCTTTGGTTTATGATGAATACTAAATGACTATCCATTTACTTGTACATCAGTTATTGTTGCATCCTGAGTGTTGAAGTTAACTGATTGCGTATTTTATGACACTATTCAAGGGTCAAACTTATCTTTTATACACTTGTTTGAAGACTAACTCGAAATAAGCTTTCCAAATCTTTGATAAAAAAAATCTTTTTTTGCCTTGAGAACGTTGACCTATCAAATGAAATATATGGATCGAGATAAAAGCTGTAGTGCCAAAGAGAGTGATAAAAGCTAGATGTCGTGAGTAGAGAACGAGAACAATACAGATTCCGATTGATAATTCAAAGATGAGTGATTTGATAATCATCTGTTCCAGACCACAAAATGTGAAAGAAGGTGAAGGGAGAAACAGTCTGTAGATCAGAGAACTTGTAAACCTGGAATTATAAAATCCCTAGTCCTGCAACAACAGCACCTACTTTCTCGTGTAATTTGTAACAGTAACATAATATTACAATAATACTTGTTGAATCAAGAAAGTGTTTTCAATCGGCAAAAATAATAACCCTGCCTGGGATTCGAACGCAGACGCATAGGCTCTGCGAGGAATCATCTTTTCATTAGACCACCTAGCTGATTATGCATGAAAACCTCTCCCGAAGCATTTTTCTGATGTCAAAGTTTTGCAACAGTCGAAATTTAGGTGCTTTAATGAAAATCGGACCTACACCACATAATTATGCAAATTAAATCTATTCAATAAAACCAAAAGAAATCAAACGTGGTACTACATGGGGGGTACTACATGGGTGCTACTACACTACTACTACTACTACTACAAACGTGGCACATGCTTTCTAGTATGATTCGTAACAGTTACGTAATATTACTTTGCAAACTCTACCTTACCAATTCCAGACATCACTTGAAAACTAACCAAACAAATGGCAAGAATTTCAGGAAAAATACGTACGCTCATTTTTTGAAACTATTAAAGTTTAAATGAAAACTTTTCCCATTGGAGCCAGTGTTCAGTTACAGAAACTGTTTGAAGAGAAAAATGTTTACTCCGGTTGAGAATCGAACCCAAGAGCCCGGGATGCCACATAGTGTTACACATATGTATGTACATAGGACTTATTTGAGAATAATACAAGTTTTTGCGTAATTTTGTATTGAATTGTGCGAGTTTTTTGAGTGATATCTAAAGTGTTATTAAGATTCACGGTGCAATATTAAACTATTTATCTTTTATCATTAATATGAGAAAGTATGTGTTATAAGAGCACTGCTAGTTTTAGTGACATGATTTAATTCAAAATAAGAGAAAAATACTCATAATTTTTAAAATTACCTGGAAATTAATTAGATATCTGATTTGGAAGAATAGATTTCATTATTAGTGGCATGACAATGGGGGAATCAACGAAGGACCCCCAGAGTAGTTTTTTTCTTTCTTCCTTTCTTTCTCGAATACTACTTACATAGTATAGAGAAAGTTATTATTCTGCAACGAAAAATGGCGATTTTTGCCACAAAAAGGCTTATTTGTTGCGTCTTCGTTGACTCAATGCGTCTCTGAATCCTTTTTGGGCGTTGAGCGCTGGTATGGAGTCATCCTCCGTTACTATTTTTATCGTCTCATCACGTTGCAGTCAGTCAGTGCCTTTTATCCCATCGGCCAGAGGCTCGACGCCGTTAGATGTCGGGGCTCACCCAAGCAGGAACCCGCGCAGTCTCGAATTCGTTTAAGCTCCGTGACTTCACGGAGCGTAGTAAAGGAATTTGACTAGCGATGACGAAGTCGTGTTGTACGTCCCTGATATCGAAAAAGTTGATGCTTCCTATTCCTATACATAGTAAATTACTTTCTCTAACGTGTTGTGTAGTCAGATTACACATTTTGTGAGTCATTGGTACCGAAAGAGTGGTTGGCGGCAATACGTCCGTCTGTTCGCTTGTCTGTGAACAACGCTAGAGGATAAACCATAGGCAGGATTTTCACCTAATTTGCTATTCTCAATCTCTGGCTGACTCGCGACCCCTTGGATTTAAAGCAGCTATACATTTTTGACGGTACTTCACATGAATCCCAGTCAACATTTTCAAAATTTTCTCAAAACTGGCTCCAAATTTTTTCTTTACTTTTTCTTGAGTAGAACAAAGTAGAAACTATAAAAATGGTGTAAGTCCAATTTTCGCTAAAATCTGAAAATTTTTGAGAATTCCCAAAAATTTCCGCGTATTCCCTCAATTTTTTAATATGGGTTGCATTTACGCAACTTTCCTTTTTAAATGTTGGGGAGGTTGTTAAACCGACTCAGTTATTTGGGATATTGGATATACTCATTGCTTCCTAAACCGGTAAGTAATTTCAAATCTCATCGTGGGCAAAAATTTTGGATAGTGGAAATAGGAGTTCAAGTAGTATTGTGGTATTACGTAACAGTAAAAAATAATGGGGGAACGTACGAGCAGTTGTAACATTACTAGCTTACTTTTCTATTCTTTAATATTATCTTTATTCATACGTCTTCCAATAAACCAGTCATGTGATTTCATTTATTTTCATTCATCTAATCTTGAAAACCGTGACATAGTAAAACAATAAAGAAATAAAATACTGTTCCACATACACACTTCGAAAGTGATAATGCTATAATTTAAGAATGACACGCTCCAAGGTGATTTAACGGCCATATAATATTATCTCAATTGCATTGAAATCATACTGCAAGTATTTAAATTTTCTCTCAAATGTTTCTACGAATTAATCCAAATTGTTTGATGATCACTACTACATTTATCGATTATTTCAAATACATTATTTCCGGAGGAAAATTGAACACTGAAGTGAAAATTTACCAATCATTTAGTTACCCAACCAGATTGTGATCATCTGTAGTAACAATGCCCGAAAGGTTTTGCTTGGTTACCGTCACATGTATACCTCAGATATCATAATAATATTGTGTTCAAAAGCGTACATGTTCGAGTCGTAATCCAGTCAATACATTGTTTGCTGAAACAAATTGTGATATAATTTTGATTTTTGTTCATGTATATTTTGGGATGGTGAATTCGAATCTGAAATTTGGAATTTCGATGAAAAGACATGAAACAATTTTTTTGCCTATAACTGAAAATTATCTTATTTAGGTAAAAATTAAGCTTTTCCAAACAATATTCTACATAAAATATCCTACAATTTAGTTACTTGAAACTTTTTTCGTTATCCGCACCGTTTGGGCGGAACTGGTAGCTGAAGTTTGATAAGTGAAAGCGCAACATACCTTTAGCTCCATATCCTGTTGGAACGACAAACCAGAAACTTTGTTAATTTCGATACAACTATCTGCATTGGTAATAATTTTCTCTTACTTTATGAACTTTTTCTTATTACACAGTTTTTGCCAATAGTTTTGATCATGAATAACAATATTTCAAATGAACAAAATAAAATATTATTGATCTATATTAAGCTATCCATGAGAGAGAAATATACATGAAACGACTTAACTGTTAAAAAAGAGACGTTGAGTTTGGGCATAAGAAGTTCCTTTCACAGTAAAAATTTACTATCTCGAATTGGCAAATGACAAAATGTATTTATATTGAGATGAACACTGATTATCTGGAGGATCAGCATTGTTGTATTAATAACCTCAAAATTAAGTTGATTTTTTACAAGTGGGTAGAACAGTTCAAAAGTGGTCGAGACTCAGTGACTGACAAACATCGTTCTGGCCACATCAACAGGAAAAGTCATGTTGACTGTGTTTGGGGAAGCTGTAGGTGCGTTTTTGGTGATTTTCTAGAATAACAGCGTACAACAAAGATAATACTGCTCAGATATGCTTTTGAACATTGTGAAGCTATCCATGAGAGAGAAACATTGTGGATTTCAGAGGAGATGTCTGTTTCTCCAGCAAAACAACGCACGTCCTCACATTGCTCAATAAAGCCGTGAAACCATCGACAAAATGCGTTGGGAGGTACTGCCTCATCCCTCTTACAGCCCCAATTGAGCACCATCTGATTTCCATTTGTTTGGTTCACTAAAGGAAGCATTACGTGAGAAGAGGTTCCAGAGTAACGAGAATGTCAAAAAATATGATAAACTAGTTCAAACACCAGGAGAAAGAGTACTTTGCAGCCGTTATAAAAAAAGCTGATAACACGTTGGGACCAGTGCATAAGTGTTGGTGGTTTTATAAAAATAAACGTATATTTCTCCAGACCGATATATCTATTTAATTATTGAATGCCCCTCGTAGAGGAAAAATGAGATAATGAACTTTACTTTGTTATTTTTCAAGATTTAATCCATATATATATATATATATATATATATATATATATATATATATATATACATTACATTTTACATTTAGTGTTATTTATGTAATATATTATTATTATTATATGTATTTTATAAAAATGTAATTTTTATATTAAGTGGGTAATGCAGTTAGTGAATTTATTTCCAACTAATTCTCAAAACAATATCAGTCTAACGAACAAGTTTAAAGGACTAACGCAATCACCAAAGAAAACTTCATTACGTCTGCTTTCTGGAAGGCTCTTCGAGACTTTCGTTATCAAGACCATTCCTTAAATGACACACGCCGTACCAGCTGCGATTAGAGATGAGATCATAGATAAGGAAATACCGATGTTTCCAAACATCAGTGTTAAAGCATTGCCCAAAATCTTGAAAGTTTTTAAAACCTCGATGCTTCAAAACTGGTTTAGCAATCTCTAATATTAAAAATTCACATGAAATAATATTTCATTTGACAGAGGAAAAATTTATTAATAATCAAGACTTAACTGGCAAAACAAACTTACACTAGAAGTGCTACACAATAGCACAGACGTTCTCGCATAAATTAGTTTCCTATTCTCTAGAGTCGGGCTGGCTTTTTGATTTCGCCGTTTCTCTTCCCAGTTGCTATCTAGGAGCGCTTACGAGATCTGTCAGGGCTTCTTGCGATACATATTTTCATGGTATCCCTTAGCCCCATGTGCGAGCTTATGCCAAATTTGTTCTGGGTGTAGAAATCTAGCCAGTTCCTGTTTTTCACACACATTGTTCACATCACTCATAGAACTGCTTATAAGGCCAAAAGTATGTGAAAGGATTAGGATCTAGGCGTAATACACGAAGGATTAGGAATGATACACTTAAAACATTCATGGCTTAACCAGATTAAGAACCCACACCCATAATGAAGCCGTAAAAAGCTATAATATACTTAAAACGGAATATGCTTTGGAGAACTGAATCTATGTATCTCGATGTCTTTGACGCCTTTCGTTTCCGCAGCAACAATGCCAACAAGGCTACTAGAATTACAATCTATATTCTTAATTGAAGACGAAAACAAATGTGATTATATATTGTCATTGTTTCTAAATATACACACAACCCCTTTACTCCCTTCCTTATAAATACAAATATAAATACTTTTATAAAATTTGAATCCTTGTCTTCTTAGTACGGGTTGTGATTCACCATTCCAACGAATTTCTTTCATCGTGAGTTCGCGAAATCGATCCTATACGGGAAATAAAGAATAATATTATTATTACTTCAGGAAGATGTATATATGTTTTAATTATTCCCTACCATTCAAGTTATTGCTATCTAATAATAATAATAACCACTCCATGAAATTTCTGTCATAAAACCGTATAAAAATACCGATTTGGTTTATTGATATTTCACTATTCGCCTCTCATAGCGATATCATAATAGCGACGTAGAATATTCAAAACGATCTAAACAGCTATATTAAATGGACTCAGAAATGGAGAATAAAACTAAATCACACCAAATGCCAAGCAAAAATATTTACTTTACGCCGACCGAAAAATCCTCCCGAACATCAAGGGAAATCTCATTCTGTAGACCTCTTCACCGGTGAAGTACTTAGGAGTATTATTTGACAAAAGACTAACGTGGAAACCTCACATCCACGCAACTGCTAATAAAGCCTTGGCCAAAACATCAAAAATGTTCCCCTTAACTAACTCTCGATCTGCCACTAGTATGGAAAGCCGAATATTACTGTACAAATCAATCATTCAACCCACTCTAACCTATGCATGTCCAGTATGGGGTGGCGTAGCACCCAGTAACCTCCAAAAGTTAGTTGCATTCCAAAGTAAGTTCCTAAGAAAGACCCTCAAGGCACCATGGTTTATTCCAAACTCTCAAATTCATCGCGAGCTCAATATATTGCCACTAAACGAACACATAAGTAAAATAGCCGACCATTTCTTTAAAAATCTTTACTCTTCACCCTGTTCTACAATATTTAATCTGGGTCGTCGTGCTTCATGGCCCCGTATTAAATCAAGGTTCCCTAAGGATAGACTCAGACCACCGTAACTTGTTTTTTACACCTTTCCTAGCGCTACCTTAACTTCCAGCATGACACCTCAGACAAAACCTTAAGGCTAAATGTACCGACACTAGTTCCATTTGTCGCCACCACGTGGCAGCACCAAAATAAGCAAAATTTACTAGACCGATAACGTCTGAACAAATTGTCCGATTTTCGATCTGTAAACGGCATTGGACTCCTTTTTAAAATAGAATTCACGCTACGATGCCGTTTATTCAAAAAATATTTCCCAAAAAAATTAAAATGATTTCTCATAGTTCCGAGAAGAAATTAAAAAATGTGGGCTTATAGCCCGATGACGACGTGCTTCCTGAATCCAACGCCGTGTCAATCATGCAAATCGGATGAATAGGAGTGGCGTAAAGTGAAATTTCGGGAAAAATACCTGACCCCCCCAGTTGTGTCACCCGACCCTTTTGAGGGCTCCCTCGACGCGGCTGAACGGGCCTGCGGCACGGGAGGAGGCCGTGCTCTCAGCCAGGCAAGCCGGGCAGTCGGTGTATGCTTTCGTTCCTTTCAATCTCAATATATTTTTCTCCACTTATCAAACTAGTGATGCTGTAACACAACCAAACGGTCTCATATCATCTGTAATAGTCATATAAAACTATATATCTTGTTCAGATATTT
Organism: Teleogryllus occipitalis; assembly: GCA_011170035.1. Taxonomy (NCBI): domain Eukaryota; kingdom Metazoa; phylum Arthropoda; class Insecta; order Orthoptera; family Gryllidae; genus Teleogryllus; species Teleogryllus occipitalis. The sequence goes on from BLKR01000348.1 coordinate 572,111, forward strand.
CCGTCTTCATGCCATCAAAAAGGTATTTGAGGCACTACTCAAAATATCAATTCCGATTTTGAAATTGATTTCAAAAAGAAAATTGAACTAATTGTGTAGATATCACCAATATTCCATGACCTAACATGTTATTTGACATACATTTTACTTCTAAGATCTTCCGTTATCATTCCACTACCAGAAAGAATGAGCCGAAATTACGCACGAGCTCTTTTATCCTGCGACTCGATTTTTGATCTCAAAACGGCGTTTGTCTCCTTGATAGACTTCACCTGATAAATCTGTTTTCCCAAGTAAAATTTTAAAATTGTTTTCGTACTTTCGGACAAAATTGAAGAAGTGGTAAAATAGCGCGCAGGCGAGATGCATCCTGAATCCAACACTGTAACAAACATTAAAATCTAATATTAAGAATCGTGACATGTTCCAGCTTACTTAGTAAGTTATATTGATATAAAATGATTCTGTTATATTTGTATAAACTTGAAGATTGGAATAAGTAATTCCCGGCGCGTCATTTTGATACAAACTACGTAAATGATAACATAAAAGGATGTAGTGTAAATCATTGTATTGTGACATATATCTCTGTATTTTTTAATGCATTAAATTGTCATGAAAGCAATACAACTTTAACCCTTAGACAGAATTAAGTACAAATAAAACATTGCATAATTTTCATGACATAACATTTTGGCGTTTTCTCGAAAAGGAGTAAAGTGGACATGTCACGTTTTGAATGTTTGCTCCTCATTTCGTGCTCCTTTCTATCCAAGCCCAGCGCCGCCAGGGCACGCGCTCAAGTGTAGTCACCCTTCTGAGCTGGAAGCAGGGTCGCACCTCTGGCACACTGCTGTTCTGATAGCGTGACTTTTCTGACCTCTGCAGACATCTCGCCGCGTTCTTCGGCGGGCTGCGTGCTACACTAGAGCAATTCGATATGCCCAAGCGTAGGAAGAGGGCGGTGAGCAGTTTTCAGTGGGCGAGAACATTGTGCAGTGACGAAGTGGAGATTATATTTACTATACAAGAATTAGTGGAATCATTCGCGTTTCGTTAATTATTAGTAACCGAGTGTTATATATGCACAAGATAATAATTAAAACAATAAATAACAATTATAAAAGTATATTAGATTAATAAACATTTTGTGAGATATTATTAACTAAAATAACTTATTTAGTCGACATTTATGGATGGTAAGCTATTGTTTTTCATTGAAAATACAGGTATAATACCCTTATAACCTTTATGGACGTCCATACCGTTATAGACGTCCTATAGAGGTAGTTTACCGGTATAAAAGAACATAGGTATTTGAAAAAGGTATGTAAAATACCGGTATTTTACCGGTATCTAATACCTTTTCGGTCCCTGCCTATTCCTCATTGCCAGTTTACACTCCCTGGTCATATTTCGAATGACCCGGAACATTTCTTTAGGTCTCCTTTTGTTGTTATGTTCTTCCACTTCTTTGCAATTTTCTTTTTATTTATTTATTTATTTATTTA